>JAEOAE010001853.1:0-21214 GCA_036365155.1 Meriones psammophilus | reverse complement strand
GCCCTGCGTTGGAAGGCCTGCCTGTAGGAGCTCTGACCTCTCTCTCTTTTCCAGTTGTCTGTTAGCTGTATGCAGTTTATGAAAAAAAGACTCTGGCTGCCCCCTCCTTCCATCGCTAGGATCACGAGGCTAATATCTCTGCTGAATTCAACTAAAATATGATTCTCTTTTCAAAGGTATCATTATCCTAATTCACCCATTTAGAACTGCTGATTTATAACAGGCCTGGGTTTAACAAAGGAAGGAGTCTAAAAGAAATAGGCTGGGCGTTGTGTTTAAACGGAGGGGAGACACAACACTTTCTCGAACAATGTGAGAGTGTTCTCATGGAGTGATGGGCCAACTGACGGACCAACGAAAGAGTTGTTTGCGTGTCTTAAAATCCCCCAGAAAGTTCATACTGAGAAAAGTTGCCGTGATTTTAATCTATGAAGAAAATGTCTCAGTTGTTGTTCTCAGCCTTAATGCTGCGACCCTTTAACAGAGTTCCTCTTTTGTGGTGAACCCCAACCATAAAATTCTTTCAGAACTGTAATTTTGCTGCTGCTGTGAATTGTAACAAAGATCTATGTTTTCTAATGGTCTTAGGTGACCCCTGTGGAAGGGTTGTTCAGCCCCACAAAGAGCTTGTGACCACAGGTTGACTAACTGCTCTAGCTAGTTAGTAGAAACCTGCTTCTAAAATGAGTACAGCTTAGTGTTTCTGAAACAGGCTTGTCATGCTAGACTTATCTAGAGTTCATATGTTAATACAGCTGGATATTCTTAGTACTAAGAAAATAGAAACTATTTTCCATTTTTGTTTTGACTATTCTGATCCTTTGGCATTCTGAGCTGGGAGTAGTTGGATGCTCCAGAATGATTTTAGTTTCAGTTTTTATTTTGTTTTTTTGTTTTCCTTCTTTTCATGTATATGAGTGTGCAGCGTATATGCATGCATGGGTTCAAATTCACATGTTTGTAGACACATGTGTTTGTGTGGCCATGTAAGTACTCATGTGCATGTGTGTGTGTGTGTGTTGGGGGAGGAAACTAACATTAATGGTTCGAATCTTTTTCCATTGCTCTTCCATCAAATTCATTGAGGAAGTGTCTCTCAATAAAACATGGAGCTAGTCTTGCTAATCAACTCACTTTGGGGGTCCCTTGTGTCAGCCCCCAGAAGCTGGAATTATGTTCTAGGCCCCCATGCTCACTGGATATTTATAAAGGCTCTGAGGATACACATTCCAGTCCTCTCAGAGGCTTGGTCAACAAGTGCTTTGAGAGTTGAGCTGAGGCTTAAGAATGCAGAGGCAAACACAGAAGATTTGTGGCTAATTGTTAAGGTCTAGTCGGTATGGAAGAACCTGAAGCTGTTTCTCACAGATATGTATAGAGCACCATGTTCTGAGTCTGCTCCTTGGAACTTACATTCATCACATACTAGGCAGTAGACCTGAGAAACTGTTGAATTTCACCAAGCCTCAATCTCCTCTTCTGAAAAACATGAAGACAGGACTAGATCATGCCACATAAGCTTGTTGAAGAGGCCCCCTGGTTAAAACATCTAAGTTATTTCTCTTGGTGCATAGCAAGGGCTCAGTAAATAATCCTGTTGCTGTCCTCAGTGTTTCTTTATTTCTGCCATAAACCAATCCAAGAAACAACACTTTGTTCAAGATGTCCTGTTTGTAGGCTGCTTTTTACCAGACACATTGATTTTATTTGTTTTGGGGTTTCATGTTTATGTCCAGGCTTGAAGACCGAAGACAGACACTCTAAGACGCCTTAGCCCGTGACATATTTATTTTGGGGACTTCCAAGCTAAAGAATCACTAACGTTTTTCTTCCTCCTTTCATTTGCCATCATAATCTGGTTCCACGCTAATTCACTTCTTGGGGAGAATTCAAATTAGCATCCATTCCAGATCGATACAGCAACAGCTTCATTACGCATTTTCAGGTAGCCAAGGGAACCTTGGCAGTTGCAGAGACCAGAGCTAAAGTGATCTTATAAAGCTCCTGTTAGCTCAACACCATGGTGTGCCAGGTTCATGACAACTTTCACAAAATCGCCTCTGAAAGGCTAAGTGTGCTCCCTACTCCGAACCTCACACCCGACTCTAACTTACACTGAAGATCACACTGTACCTGCTCTTAGCCTTATGAGTCTTACAAAAGCCCTTAGCCAAAAGCAATAAAATCTGACCTGACCTAATCCTGGAGTCACAATGGGTAATGTATGTATTTCTCATTCAACAATTTAATGTGGAAATTAACTGCATGTGTCATATATCCTGCATCTTAAAGGGAGAGGCTTTACGGTTCTAATGTTTCACAAAAATTAAATGCATAAACACTCTTGTCATTTAAGTCACTCCACTTTGCTGATAGCTTAAGCAAGCACTACAAAAGACTCCTTTGGAGAAATTTATTATTTCATTTAGTATGGGAGCCTGCCCCGTGAAATTCGCTCCCTATGCTCAGAGAAACGAAAAAAACACATCTCTTTTTTTTTTCTCTACAAAGATGTGAATCAACCTGCCCATGTTGGCCTACTGTATTGACCTCTGCTGCTTGTCAAAATGGGAGGGACACTGCAAAACTGCAGACATGCCCTCCTTTAGGGCCCAGGCTGAGGCGCCTCATCTCCTGGACTGCCCTTTGTCACCCTTGTCCTTCACAGTCGGCTCCTTTCTGCCATGGTTTCCCCCCAACCCCCACTGCCATTTCCTTTCTAGCCTCACAGTGTTTCTTCTGGCTCCTATGAACTCTAATTTTGTTTAGACCCTTTTATTAAATGGAGTGTTTTGAATGCGCTTCAACAGCCAACAGTAAAAACTAATCAGTCTTCCTCAATTTCCTGTCTATTATCATCCCGATTCTCACACTGGCCCAAGCACCACGAGCATTCACCACTGTCAACACTTGATGCATTGTTCTCAGAGTGAGCACAGTCAAGCAGGAATATCAACCCCCCCTCCTCCCCAATTTCATACAAATTAACGTATATGAAAACCTAAGCTATTTTTTTGTTTCAAGATGTGGTGTCGCATAGCTCCCATCGGCCTGAGATTCAACACCCATCCGAAGATAAATCCGAACCCTTGATCTTCTTGCCTTCACTTCCCAAGTACTGAGACTACCATGTCCAGTCCTGCAAAAACCTTTCTTGTTTTGTTTTAAACAATGCTTCTTGGAGATCTGTTAGTCAGATGGGTGTTTTGGTGACAGAATACCTGAAGTGAACCACTTATAAGGAGAAATAATTGGTTTGGACTCTGCAATTTTTCGTCCATGGTTTCCTGACCTTGTTGTTATGGGCCAGGACCCCATTATTTCCCCAAGGGCACATCCCTAAACCTGAGTTCATTTTAATAGGTCTTCCTCTTAATGATCCTACCATCTCGGGATTGCCATAGAAGGAGACCCTCTGAGCCCTTGGGGTCAGTCAAGATGTGAGCAATGAGATGATCCCTTCAGTACTGGTGCATAATGTAATTCCACATTCTCTTTTTAATAGCTGCTCTGTCTGGACACGTACAACGAACTAGTTCTAAGTGGAAATATGCTCCACATTTTATTCATAAGCTGCTCATAACATAACTTTTGTTTCTACAAACAAGTCTCATGGATCTTTCATTTTCTACATCACTAAGTATGTTACAGCTAAGCTGCCAGATTAGAATTATTATCAAAGTTACTTTGCGATCATAATTTATACATAAGGTCAAATTACCACCCATAAGTCATAAAGAATACACAGTTCTGCCAGTCTTCTATGAAAGGACTGCTTTCTAGAGTCTAAGTTATGGAGTGTGTGTTAAACATGTGAAGTTTGTGTGTGTACGCACATGTACATATAGATGCCTGAGACCAACTTTAAGTGTTACTTCCCACATGCTGTCCACTTTGTTTTTATTTATTTATTTTTCTCTCTTTTTACCTTTATTGAAAATAGATGCTTCTAACCATACAAGATAGTACTTGAAGTTTTAGTAAGAACAATGAGACAACAGAAGTTGATGAAAGGGGATACAAATTGGAACGGAAGAAGTCAAAGTACCATTATTTGCAGATGATATAATAGTGGCTCTGAAAGTTCTACCAGAGAATTCCTAAAAGCTGATAAAAACTTTGGGCACAGTCACTGGATACAAGATTAACTCAACAAAGAAACAAACAAACAAACAAACAGAACCCACTAGTGACCATACTGCTTTTTGAGACAAGGTCTATCACTGACCTGGGCCTTGCTAAGTAGAGCTAGGCTGGCTGGCAAGCAGGCCCCAGGAATCCACCTATCTCCTTCCCAATGGGGGGCTTTTGAAACTCTCAATACCTCCCCTGGATTGTTTTAGATAAGTTCTGGTGTCAAACTCAGGGCTTTAAGCCTTCGTGGCAAGCAGCTTACTGACTGGAACCTGTCCCAAGTCCAGAAGTTTTAACTGTTTTTGGTATCTGCAGAGATGAAGAGTGGAGTCTCGGAAGAGCTTTCTGTCTCTGCCTCCTGAGTGTCTGGAACTATCCATACACTCTACTGTGCTCAGCTCTGACAGCTTTTTATGTCCCTTCCTCTCTGTGAGGGACCTATCCTCTCCATAAAATATAGATTTTAGGAGAGATGTACATACCTGGAAAAAAAAAATGGGTTTGTATCTATTGCATCAATTAATTTTTTTCTTATAGTTGTTCTTGCTGAAGTTTTCTCCAAGTTAAACTTATTTCATGTTTTGGATTATTGTTTAAAAATATTTTGCCAGCTGCCTTTTTTTTGCCAGCATCTAATAAAGGATTACTATCCAGAATACATAAAGAACTCAGAAAAAAAAGTCAAATAAAAACAAATTACCCATTTGAAATATAGGCTATGGATCTGAACAGAAATATCTTCAAAGAAGAAATAAAAGGGCCTAAGACATAGCACAAAATGTGTTCACCATCACCAAGCAATCAGGGAAAGAAAAATCAAAACAGTTTTCATACTCCACATCACCCCAGTCAGAATAGTTAAGCTCAACAAAACAACCAACAACAAAAAAAAATTCTCAAAGGGTTGTGGGGAAAAGAGAACACATTTCACTATTGGTGGGCTTTCAGACTGGTCCAGCCACTTTGGGAAGCAGTGTGGTGAAGTCTCAAAGAGCTAAAAATAGACCTACCATATCCAGCTGCTTGGTATATGCCCAAAGGACAACATCCCTGGACCATAGATGCTTGCACTGCCATGTTCATCACTGCTCTTCTCACAATAGTTCAGAAACCACTCACTCAAGTTATAAAAGGTTTCTCTAATACTTTCTTCTAGAACTCGTACGATTTCATTTTATTTTTTACATCAAAATATCAGGTCCCCTCTTGAAGGCACAGTTCTAATCTCTGTTGGCTTTTGCAATGGCGCGCCACTTGTCTTCTTATTGAGCTGCGCTTTTTTGTCCACTCATAACCGATGATGCCGCCTTCATCTTATTCTAACATCTTGTGTCTGGAGCGTCTCATCGGTTGCTCCCTCCCCTTCGTGCTTAATCATTCTGACTTCATAAAGTGTCAGTTTATGTTAGATTAACGGCAATGATTAATAAATAACATAACATAAATTGCTGGCATCTCATCTTAAACTTGCGCAGTGCACTGTACTTCACAAAGCCTTTTGCATACGTTAGCTCATGCGTTTTGATCTTTATAATATAAAGCAGCTGAAACAGGTATTATTGTCCTTTATAGATGAAGAAACTGAGGCTCAGACAGGGCCAAGTGCTTGGTAAGTAGAGTGATGGCTTGCCTATGTTCTGGTCTTTGACAGTTTATGGTTGTATTTCTCAGGCTACCTTGTTTTCCCCGGATGTTATCAGGGAGTTCGTCGCTGTAGTACAGAGATTAACTGTATTCTAGAGTTCTAGGTCCATGCACGGTCATTGGCTTTCATTTGAGAAGGGCTTGGGAAAGGCACTGAACCATGAAATTGTGAACTAGAGGGCAGGGGACCCGTGAGAGCACAGAATGACCTTTCTGCCTTCCAGACAGGGCTATCAAAATTAAAAGAACCTGGGACCTTTAACACCAAGATCATATAGCTACTCAGATTTCAGGGCTGAGTCTGAACCCAGGGGCAGGCTTTACCATTTTGTTTGGTAAAGAAGAGAAGGAGGAAAATGTTGGGTATATTTTATGGAACTGAGTCATTTCTGTATGAATAAAACACCTCCCGAGACAGGAAAGAAAAGATAAGTTCATTCATTCATTCATTCAACAAATAATCACGTGGCAGGTACTGTCCTACATATTAGATTTGCTGGTTTTTAAAGATTTATCTTATTTTAAATTAGGTGTGTATGTGCAGGTGTGTTCAAACGAGTGTGGGTGCCATCAGAGGTTGGAAGAAGGCAATGGGTTCCCTGGAATTGGACTCACAGGTGGCTGAAAACTGCTCCACCTGGGTGCCAGGAACCCAAATCTGGTCCTCCTCAAGAGCAACAAGTTCTTCTAACTGCTGAGCCATCTCTTCAGTCCCCACTCATTAAGTTTGCAATGATGAATGACTTGGGCACAGCAGCCCTTGTCTTCACTGGGATTAGATTCTGAGAGAAAAGCAGTGGCAAGCAATCGGCATGTGAATAGAGGCGAAATTCCAGTGTGAAAGGGACAGTGGGAGAAACTTTCCCGGCAACTGGGAGATCCAAACCGGAAGATCTGCTGTCATCCCTCACACCCCGGGAACTGTGTCCTCCAGGCCTCCTGGGCATCCAGTTGGCTCCGCCAGGACCCCCTTGTTACCCCACAGCTCCAGGTTTTCTCTCTTTGCTCTTCAAGTAACAGCTCCCCAGGGTAGCCAGTCCAGCGTGTCACCACGTCCCTTGTCCACTCACAAACCATGCTCAATTCCCCGTGAGTATTTTTTTTTCTTTAATATATAATTTACTCAGAATTCAAGCAGAATGCGGTTTCTGTTTTCTCCCTGGACTCTGGCTGATCTAAGGAGCCTACATTATTTTTATAATTGGAAAATTTCCATTAAAATAACACAAAGGACCACTCTTGCCTCCTGCCTCCCAAGAGGAAGCACTCTTTAGGGTGTGGAGAGGCCCCTTGGCTCCCAGACTTGAAGGTGATTATTTTCGTTTCAATTTTGAGCCCTCATGTGAAATTAGGCTTCGGGCTAGAACACCTATTTCTTAGAAAAACACACTTTCTCCCGGAGAGAAATTCTAGAAAGCAGTCGCTGGCTATTGACAAACTATAATGCTGCAAAGGGATCTGGCCCAAAAAGAACTCAAGAGAAGACTGTCTGTCAGGAGAAGGAGGCCTAGACAGTGGCCCTGGGTTTGTAGTGACAGCCGGGTGCCCAGGTGGGCAGTCATGGACAGAGCCAGGCTTCAGCTGGTGGTGGTGACCTGTGGCGGTGGTCACTGGAAACTCACCAGCTTCCCTGAGCTGTCTAGCCTCAGCAACTTCCAGGCTCCTGGGGGGTAAGGGCTGTCGGCTGCTCAGTCTAGGGGTAAGGGTGGTGTAAGAGATGGTGATGGACTGGCTGGGAGGAGGGAGGCTTGGCACATCATTCTGCCCTGTTAAGTCCCCTTTGGCAGAAGGACTTTGCCCCACAAGGAAGTGTGAGGAGGACTGTCACAGTTGCATGGTGGTGAAGAGCTGTCTGGTTGGCCTCCCTCTGTGCCAAGGGGCTTCTTGGCTCTGTGTTCCCAGAGTGATATGGAAGGAGAAGAGGGAGCAAGTCTAAGCTGCTTTGCCTTTTGGTGGTGGTGGCCGAGGAACCATTTTTTGTAAGGACTTCATAGAAAATAGGGATCTTGGGGGAAATCTGGAAGCGTATAGAATGAAGCTACAGACAAGGGCTGAGTGTCTGACAGGAGGCTTACAGGAGAAAGTGAGGTGACAGAAGGCTCACTCCAAGCCAGTTTGGAAAAAGCCAGCTCGAAACTGCAGTTGCAGACACACACACACAGATGCATTCTATTGGTAAGCTGTTTCCCCACAACCTCAGAGTTCCATAAACCATCGGAATGCGTTCCTCGCTTTTGCACACCCCACACCTCGAAGAGCACCTGAAGAGACAAGTGCTTTCATTTCCTGCTGAAGGAAGGGATGGTGATGGAAGTCACTGCGTTGATAGACAGACGCCTCCTAGCGCAGAGACTACACTGGACTTGTTTATTGCTGTGTCCATGGTGAGTGCCCAGGAAAGTGCCTGGCATGTAATGGGAATTTAGGAATATATGCTAAGTACCTGGCACACAGTGAATGCCCATAGGCTTCCTTAGGGAAGAAACCAGTGAGCAGGGTCTTTATCATGCCCACAAGCACCTAGCTGAGGGCCATCCAATCCATGATAACACAGTAACAGTTGCCGTAGGTTTTCCTCTTGCCTTTTCAGAACTTCTTTTGTCCCCAGTTCCTCATTTACAGTTTAGATCAGCTCATTAGTCAGGCTGTAGGCAACAAAGACACAATGGGTTGTAAGGTAGTGCTTGTGGTGTGTGTGTGTGTGGTGTGTGCATGTACATGTGTGTGTTTGTATGTGCATGTGTGTGTGTTTATTCATGTGTGACGACAAGTGCATGCTTGCTACTCTATGCATATGGAGAGCAGAGGAAAACCTCAGGAGTTGGTACTCACCTTCTACCTGGTTTGAAAACGGGCGTCATATTGTTCACTGCTGTGTACTTCAGGCTGGCTGGCTTGCAAACTTCCAAGGAATCTTTCTGTAGGAGCGCTAGGACATGTGCTGTCTCGCTGCCTCTCTTTGGGTGCTGGGGCTCTGACCCCTAGTCTGTGGATGCTGGGGCTCTGACCTCTAGTCTGTGGGTGCTGGGGCTCTGACCCCAAGTCTGTGGGTGCTGGAGATCTGACCCCAAGTCTGTGGGTGCTGGAGATCTGACCCCAAGTCTGTGGGTGCTGGGGCTCTGACCCCAAGTCTGTGGGTGCTGGGGCTCTGACCCTAAGTCTGTGGGTGCTGGGGCTCTGACCCCAAGTCCCTCATACCTGCATACTGAGCTCTTTCCCCTCAACCCAAATCGCCATTCCTTTTGGCACTCAGGTTTCCCACATAGTCAGGCATGCAGACGGAGGCTGGCTCCTCATGCAGAATTTTGAAGGATGTTTAGGGCAGTGAGGGAGGTGTGGGCTCAATGAGGGTTAGACTTGCGCTTTCCTGGGAGCCCCTTTCGGGGGAAGAACGCTTCACTGGGTTCCTTAGAGGAAGCATCCATTTTCCCAGCCCTGGTTGCAAATGAAGATTTTTGTCCAGCTGAGGGTCCCATGCCTAGGAGACAGTTACAGTCTAGAAAGGCTCCCTGTGAGAGTAGTCCAGAACTAAGGCTGATCCCAGACACTTGAAAGATACAGAAGTATGTGCAACCTAAAACAGCATGATCAAAGGGAGGGAGCGGGAGGGCTGGGACAACAGCAGTCATCAGACATTTGCAGAGCTGCTATCCAGAAGCTTGGAAGGCAAAAGGGCTGAGAAAGAAATTAGGGAAACAACACCCTTCACAATAGCCACAAATGACATAAGGTACCTCGGAGTAACCCTAACCAAGGAAGTCAAAGACTTATATGAAAAAAATTTCAAATCTCTGAAGAAAGAATTAGAAGAAGATATGAGAAGATGGAAAGATCTCCCATGCTCATGGCTTGGCAAGATTAACATAGTAAAAATGGCCATCTTACCAAAAGCAATCTACAGATTCAATGCAATGCCCATCAAATTACCAACACAATTCTTTACAGACCTGGAAAGAAAAATTCTCAACTTCATATGGAATAACAAGAAACCCAGAATTGCTAAAACAATCCTCTACAATAAAAGATCTTCCGAGGTATCTCCATCCCTGATCTTAAGTTGTACTATAGAGCAACAGTTTTAAAAACTGCATGGTACTGGCATAGAAACAGAATGGTGGATCAATGGAACCGAACAGAGGACCCAGAAATAAACCCACACACTTATGGACACCTGATCTTTGACAAAGATGCCAAAACCATACAATGGAAAAAAAAGATAGCATCTTCAACAAATGGTGCTGGTCTAACTGGATGTCTACATGTAGAAAAATGAAAATAGATCCATACTTGTCACCCTGCACAAAACTGAAGTCCAAGTGGATCAAAGACCTCAACATAAAACCAGACACATTAAATCGGCTTGAAAAAAAAAGTGGGGAATACCCTAGAACTCATTGGTACAGGGGAAAACTTCCTGAACAGAACACCAACAGCACAGGCTCTAAGAGCAACAGTCAATAAATGGGACCTCATGAAACTGAAAAGCTTCTGTAAAGCAAAGGACACCGTCATCAAAACAAAGCGACCACCTACAGATTGGGAAAGAATCTTCACCAACCCTTTATCTGACAGAGGACTCATATCCAGTATATATAAAGAACTAAAGAAGCTGAAAAGCAGCAAACCAAGTAATCCACTTAAAAAATGGGGAACAGAGCTAAACAGAGAATTCTCTGTAGAGGAATACCGAATGGCAGAGAAGCACTTAAAGAAATGCTCAACCTCACTAGCCATTAGGAAATGCAAATCAAAACAACCCTGAGATTTCACCTTACACCCATGAGAATGGCCAAGATCAAAAACTCAAGTGACAACACATGCTGGAGAGGTTGTGGAGAAAGGGGAACCCTTCTCCACTGCTGGTGGGAATGTAAACTTGTACAACCACTCTGGAAATCAATCTGGCGCTTTCTCAGACAACTAGGAATAGCGCTTCCTCAAGATCCAGCCATACCACTCCTGGGCATATATCCAAAAGAGGCTCAAGTACACAAAGGACATTTGCTCAACCATGTTTGTAGCAGCTTTATTTGTAATAGCCAGAAGCTGAAAACAACCCAGATGCCCCTCAACTGAAGAATGGGTGCAGAAATTGTGGTACATCTACACAATGGAATATTACTCAGCAATGAAAAATAAGGAAATCATGAAATTTGCAGGTAAATGGTGGGATCTGGAAAGGATCATCCTGAGTGAGTTGTCCCAGAAGCAAAAAGACACACATGGTATATACTCACTCATATAGACATACAACATAGGACAAACCCACTAAAACCTGTGCATCTAAAGAAACTAAGCAAGAGAGAGGACCCTAACTAAAATGTCCAATCCCCATCCGGAAAGGCAAAGAGGATGGACATCAGAAGAAGAAGAAAACAGGAAACAATCTAGGAACCTACCACAGAGGGCCTCTGAAAGCCTCTGCCCTTCAGACTATGAAAGCAGATGCTGAGCCTGATGGGCAACTGTTGGCAGAGTGAATGGAATTTTAGGTAAGAACTGGGAAATAGTAAGAGCTGGAGAGGACAGGGTCTCCACAAGGAGAGCAACAGAACAAGAAAATTTGAACACAGGAACTTCCCAGAGACTCATACTCCAACCAAGGACTATTCATGGAGATAACCCAGAACCCTGAACAGATGTAGCCCAGGGCAGTTTAGAGTCCAATTGGGTTACATAGTAATGTGAAGAGGGACTGCCTCTGACATAATCTGATTGGCCTGCTCTTTGATCACCTCTCCCTCGGGGGGAGCAGCCTTACCAGGCCATAGTAGAGGACAATGCAGCCACTTTTGATGTGAACTGATAGACTAAGATCAGAAAGGAGAGGAGAACCTCCCCTATCAGTGGACTTGGGGAGTGGCATGCAAGCAAAGGGAGGAGGGAGGGTGGGATTGGGAGGGGAGGAGGGAGGGACTTATGGGGGGATGCAGAATGAATAAAGTGTAATTGATGAAAAATTTAAAAAAAAAAAAAAAAAAAAACAGAAGCTTGGAAGAAAAAAAAAAAAAAAAAAAAAAAAAAAAACGTTACAAGGTAGTTTTTCCATAGAAAAGGACCTGGCACATTTCTGGATGTGCACCAGACAATCAGAAAGCATGAAGCATACTTCCTTTGACGTCTGACACGAAGCCTCGAACCACACCCTGCCCCAGAAGAATTAGGAGAGTGTCTTGAGATGGAGAAAGAGGGACAGCCCTCGAGTCAGCCTCGTGGTCATACTGTAAATCATCTTAACAGTTGTTTATTTACTTTGCCTGGTTATTAAGTTTTTCCATCCTGCATTGAATGCTTGGGGGAAATCTTATGATGTGCTCCCTGTGTCCAAAACACTTGTATTTTACCCTTGACTCAGCCAGCCTGCTTCTAAAATGAATCACATGAGCTAGAAGGGTGAGAAAGCCCCTCTTCCATGATGGGGAATGCTGGCCTCCAGAGCAGTGTGTCCCTGAGTGCAGGCCCATGCCAACTCTGGTGGGCAAACCCCCTAAGAAACACAAGAAGGCAGAGTGGAAGGTACAGTTCTGCCCTGGGTGTTGGCTGCTCTCTAGGAACCAGGTGATTTCACAGTGATGAGAGCCTGGGCCTGTAAACAGTATTGTACTGGGAGCATCTCTCTGTCTGCTAGTTAGCTGCCTTTGTCCTCACTGTGACAAAGGTCCTGAAGAAAGTCCGCTTAAGGAAGGAAAGGAGGCAGGCTCTGTTTTGTCTGGTGGAAAGGTGTGGCATCAGGAGCAGGAGTAGATGTTTATATTGCATCCACAGTCAGGAAACAGAGGAGACAGATGTGGATGGTCCGCTTTTCTTCTTTGTATGTAGTCTTGAAGCCCCGCCATGAGGTGATGCCCCTCATTCATAGTGAATCTTCCCACCTCAGGTAAACCTTTCTGAAGCTCCCAAACACCACCAGAAAAGAGTTTCCTAGGTGATTCTAAGTCCCATGAACAGGACAGCTGAGACCATCCCAGACTCCTCTGTAGCATGTGACCATGAACAATTTCTTAACCTGTACTTGGATTTTCTCAACCCTGATTGAGAGGTATTGTCACCAATAGATTTGTTCTCAGAGTAAAAGGGCCAATACGTAGCACATGCTCTCTGTGTCCTTGGTGTGTGTTGCTATTTCTTCATGTAATGTAAGTGTTTTAGATTCAGAATATTTTAGAAATTTATTTATGGCTATATGTGTAGCACCTAGAGTCAACCTGTCACAAAATCAGTAGCACTACTTTGTGTGTGTGTGTCTGTGTGTGTGTGTGTGTGTGTGTGTGTGTGTGTGTGTGTGTGTGAAAAATTAATTAGAAATGTCTTTGTATGTTTTAGGCCCCATAATGAATGCAGTGCTGACAATGCCTGCTTATATGAAGCTTCCAGTCAGGTGGGTGGGATGAGAGTCAATACATAACCATGTAATCTCACCCTCCATACCTATCAAAATTATATCACTGCTTTCAGAAAAAATACCCTGCAAAGACTCTGGCTTGACAGGTTTGGAAGACACTCTGGCATGGCATGGATCTAAGGGGAAAGGGGTATTCTAATGTATCTCTTGGTTTGGGAATTCCTGCCCTAAATGTTCTCTGGATTCTGTGAAACATTCTCTCCATGATAAACCCAGAAATGCTCAAATTAAATGCTTTAATTAGCTACACCAGATAAGAAAGACTGAGAAAGTCTACAATAATGGAATATATTTGACATAAAAAGTATTGAACAAAAGTAAACACTATTCTGGAAGAGAGGGAAGGTCGTGGATGATAGAATTATTCACCGATCTGTGTATTTATCATAATCATGAATTACGTTGAACATCACAATTATAGAGCCTGATTTAAAGTGCTTATGTAGAAAATGTGTCTCGGATGAAATGCATTTTGATAGCAACTTGCCTGATTAGGAGGTAGGTGAGTGAGTGGGATGGTACAATGCTTCAGATACAGGAAGAATTTTTTGTGAAGGTCCTGTGGAAGGAGGAGCTGACTGAAGAACAGATGTTGCTGTTTGAATGCAGCGGGTAAAGATAAAACAAAAGCAAAACAAATGATGAGATTGCTGTCTTCAAGGAACTCATGTCTTAAGGAAAAGGTCACATACTCCTGGATTTTCCCATTATAAGTTAATGATTTTCCAAATATATCAGGAAGAAATGAGTGTCAGGAGTAATTCTTCACCAGGTGATACAAAAAAAATAACAAAACAAAACAAAACAACAACAACAACAAAAATAAAAAACAGAGACAACTCAGTTTCTCATGTGTCTCTAGGTGAGTGAGCTCTTCAATAGCAGCTGTGCTTTATCCAGAGTTGGCTGCTCCCGTCTTCACGCTGGGTCATGGTTTCTGAGCACTCTGTCTGGGTTACACACAGCGACTGGGAGATTGGGTCACCATGCCATGGACGCATCCGTGCCTAACTACCCCTTTGCTTTCCAGATCCTTTAAAAGGCAAACAAGATACTTTCAAACAGCTCTGCTGGCTGGAAGGCAGGTGTCAGAGCCACAGATCGCCTCCTCCTCAGGCCCCTGGCAACCACAGCACGCTTTCTGCGGCCACAGTTCTCTCATCTAGAGTGTTACAGATGGAACTGTGGCACGGACAGGTCCTTTAGGATCACCCTCTCCATTCAGTATGACACTTGCTTGCTCAGCTTGTCATTTGTACAACTAGTTTTAATTTTTATTCCTGAGGTCATGTTCATGGTAAGGACGGGCCACGGCTTGCTGAAGCACAACTGGTTTGTTTTCCAGCTCTTGGCTATCATTATAAAACTGCTATAAACACATTGGGAAGGATTTTTATAGGGTTAGAAGCTCCTGTTTTGCTGGGATCCAGTGCTCAGTAGCACAGGCATCAGGCTGAATGGGAGCTACATGGTTAACTTTTAAAGAAATTGTCTCACTGCTTTCCAGAGTGGCACTACTGTTTTGTATCCCAACTAGAAGCATTTGAGGGCACCATTTTCTCCAAATCCTTACTGGTATTTGGCATCATCCTGCAAAGTTTTTGAACACTGTAATAGGTGTGTGGTGATGCTCTACTGTTACATACTGCAACAGAGGCAGGGAGAAAGAAGTACTGATCTTGGGAAAGTTCGCACTATTTCAAAAGGATCATCTGAAAGGAATTGCGAAAATAACAGGAAGGACTGTAAGAGATGAAGCAGACAGGTTAGGGATTGGTGGGAATTTATAGGAAAAGTAAAGAGTTGTACTTGACTTTGTAATGTCCCCAATTCCTGTGTTCAGAGTGGTGTAAACACTTGCTGTCATTAAAGATGGAAATGTAACAGTATTGGGAGAATTAGGAGCATTAATGTGAGTGTGGGTCTTATGGGAGAGTTCAATGCCTTTGACCAAGTTATAATTGCATAAAAAGGGGCAGCTTGTGAGTCCAGAAACAACTAGAGAAGCGTATGAGCAGAGAAGTAACTACAGCAGCTGTGCAAGTTAAAGAGTAGCTAGAGCTGGGAAAGGATGGGAAAGATAGAGAAAACAACTTTCTTTTTATCATGACATGCACTTGATAAAAATTTAAATTCTGTTGTCATATCTTAACTAAGAGAATTTAAAAGTATATGTAAAAAGAGTAGCCTGCCAAACCTGGTGGTTTATGTTTGATCCCCAGTGCCCACATGGTGGATAGAGAAAACTGTCTCCTGCAAGTTGTCCTCTGACCTCCACAAATATGACACAGCATTCCTGCACACATCCATAAACACCCATCCACCCCATACACACACAAAAAAAAAAAAAAAAGTAATTAAGAATAAAGAAGAGACTCTCAGACTTAATAATTAACTTCTTACAAGAAACAAATGTATTTCAGATGTCACTGAGAGGGTGGGGAGCGTGGCAGAGAAAAGACACAGGGAAATGGAAACACACAGAGAGCACTGTTTACTATCAAGTGGAAACTGAGGCAGTGGCATGAACTAAGACAGAGCGGCTTCGTTCCAGGATCAAAGATTAAAAAATTCTTCCCTTATACCCAGTCGTTTGTACATTGGTTTCAAATGTCCTGCACAGCACACATATAACTTATTAGTCACCAGTGAGACTATTAAGATTACCCCAAAAGGACATGATAGTGCATGATTTAAAACTCTTTTTGTATTTTAAAAATTTTTCACATAATATATTTTAATCATGTTCTTTCTCACACCTCAACTCTTCCTTGATCCTTTCCTGTGCCTTACCCATAAACTTCCTTTTTTTTTCTTCTCTTAAAAAAATCCTAAAACACAAAAAGCTCCCAGAAACATGAAGTTTGTTTGGCTCCTGAGCATAAGGCTTGCCTGGAGTATCCCCAGTGCCACCCCATTGGAGAAAATGAATATTTCTCCGAGCAGCTCTCACTTTCCAATAGCTTCTCAGTTAGGGGTGGGACTTGGTGCCAACTTTCCTGTCTCTGGGCTGTATTTTGTCTGTCTTGAACTGGTGCAGATCCTGTGTATGCTACCACAGTCTTTGGACATACACCTGCCCTGCTGTGTCTGAAAACTGTTGTTCCCTTGGAGTTGTCTATTGTTTAACTAGCTTAAAAAATCTTACTGCCTCAATTCTGCGCAGATCTCTGAGCCTCAAGGGGAAGGGCTAGGAGGAAAACATCCCGTGCAATTCTGAGTGCTCTGGAGTCTCTCACTTCTTGGCACATTGTCCTAGTGTAGGTTTCTGTGCTAATTACCATCTACTTTAACATTTATTTTTCTCATGAGTTTTAAGTAATGCATTGACTTAGGGTATGACACTATGTTTTAAGAGGAATGTTATCACGTGTTCAGTTATCAGACTAATAACTCCTGCCATTGTGCCACCGGTGAGTATAGCTTGAGGGCAAATTGTTATGGTAGGTTCATAGTTCATGGGTGGTTCATACTTGGGGGAGATTGAAGGTTACGTTTCCTTTTCCAGTAGCATGTACAGTACCTTCCAGCACTGTGAATGCTAGCCAGTAGGGGTGAACGTCTAGTTGAGCATTAGCTCAAATTTCTCCATGTCTTATGACCTAAGTATGTGGTGTCTTTAGCGACAGAGTCTAACGTCAGATATGGAGGGTGACCAATACTGTTGGCAGTAGCCTCTAATGTTTAGTAGGTGGTCCCCTTTCACCAGTGACTTAACAAGGTGTAACCCATTGCTGGTACTGGAGAGGATCTCCTTAATAACACTATATCTTATTTCTCCTCCTTAGAGGATTCCCGTCCCCACTCTCAATCCTTTAGGAGCTACCTAACCTCTGTGGGCATTCTAAATAAAACACACACGTCTAAAACTAACAGCCACATGTAAAAGAAAATGTAATCTTTGTCTTTCTGGTCTGGGTTACCTCACTCACGATGATTGTCTCTAGATCCATCCATTCACCTTCAGATTTCATAATCCAAATTTTATTAACTGTTGAATAATGTTCCATTATGTAAATATACTAGGTTCTCATTATCTATTTCTCAGTTGAAGGGATTCTAGGCTCTTTCCAGTTTCTGACTGTTATAAACAGAGCAGCAGTGATCATGAATGACAAAGTATCTCTGTAGTAGGATGGAGAGTCCTTCAGTGTATGCCCAAGAATGGTATAACTGAATCTTAGAGTAGATCTACGTTCAGCTTTTTAAGATACCTTCACCCTGATTTTCACCGTGGCGGTTCCAGTTTACATTCCCATCAGCAGAGAGTAACTGTTCCCTCTCCCCACACGCAGACAGAATCTTCTGTCATTTGTTTCATGAATCTTGGCCATTCTGACTGGAGTTGGATAAAATCTTGAAGTAGTTTTAATTTGCATTTTCCTGATGACTAAGGATATGGAACATTTTAAAGTGTTTCTCAGCCATTTCTATTTTATTTTTGAGACTCTGGTTAGTGCTGTATTCCATTGTGAATTGGGTTATTTGTTTCCTTGATGTTTGGTTTACTGAATTCTTTCTAAATTCTGGATATTAACACTGTGAGGTATACTTGGCAACAACTTACCCTATTCTGTAGGCCGCCTCTGACGTGATGGTGTCCTTTGCTTAGAGAAACTTTTCAGGGTCATGAATACCCTTATTTGTTGGTGATAGGATTTTATATAGAAAAGACTCTGAAGACTCAATCAGAAAACTTCTACAGCTGATAAATACATTCAGCAATTCAGGATAAAAATAAAACATGAAAATCTGCAGTCTTCCTATATACAAACACACTAAGAAAGAAATTAGGCAAACATTTGTCAAAAGAGCCTTAAAAATAAAAAGTATCTTAGAATAATCTAATCAAGCAAGTGTAAGACTAGTATAGTAAAAACTTTAAGAGATTGAAGAAAGAAATTGAAAGATAAGAGAAGATGGAAAGATTTCCAGTGCTCATGGGTCAGTAGGATTGGTGCTGTGAAAATGGCCATCCCACCAAAAGCAGTCTACAGAGTCAATGAAATTCCTACCAAAATTACAACACAATTCTTCACACAAGTTGCAAAAAAAAAAAAAAATCTTAAGCTTCACACGGAAACACAAAAAGGTCACAATAACTAGGACAATCCAGGACAAAAGAAGAACTTCCGGAGGCATCACAACCGCAGATTTCCAAGTTGTATCATAGAACTACAGTAATACAATTGACAGGCCATTGGCATAAACATATTAATCAATGGAATAGACTTGAAGACACAGGCGTAATTCTGCACACCCACGGACACCTGAGTTGTGAAAAAGAAGCCATAAGCACACACTGGAGAGAAGACAGCTTCTTTAACAAGTGATGCTAACCAAATTGGATAGCTGCATTGTAGAAGAATGAAAACGGATCCACATTTATTACCCTGCACAAAACTCAGCTCCGAATGGAACAAGGACCTCAGCATTAGGACCAGATAGCCTGAATCTGAGAGAAGAGAAAGAGAGGATTGGGCTTGAACTCATTGCTACAGGAAAAGATCTTCTGAAAAAGATCCCAATAGTTCAGGCATTAACAAAAATCTTAATAAAATAAAAACAAGTAAATCAAGGAAAAGCTAATCCAGTAATAAAACTAAGAAAAGGAGTAGAGCTCAGGGGATGGCTCAGTGGGAAAAGTGTGTGCTACACAACCACAAGGTTCAGAGATATAGAGAGGGAAGAAAAGAACTGAACATTAAACTTTCTTATCTATAGAATAAGGAAACGGGCTGGAGAGATGGCTCAGCCATGAAGAGTACTTTCTGCTCTTGCAGAGAACCCAGGTTCAATCCCAGCCCCCAATCCAGTAGCTCACAACTGCACAGGATAACTCCAGCACTGGGAGATGTGATAGGTTCTTCTCCCCTCTGAGAGCACTTGACATTTGTGATGCACACAGACAGGCAAGTGCACAAACATGTGCACATTATTAGAAATGCAATTTCAGAAATGAGAAACAGCTTTTCTCATTTCTAAATGAGAAATGTGCCAAAGGTCAAATTTGACTAGTAAGTAGAGCTTGATTCCAAAATCTAGTGCATTTGGCTTTGGAGTGTGGTTCGCATCCTTTACATCTCTCCCTGCCAAGAAAGCATTCAAACTCAACGACACAGAATCTTGTGCACCATGATTTATTATGAAGGGACATATTACATTCAACAAACAGGCATGACTATTATCTCTCAGTTGGGCAAGCGTCAAGAAAATTAGCATAATCCTATTTTAGCCCAAAGCAAGCATCAGTTTCATAGTCAAAATTGCATGATCCCTGATCTTTCATAATAAAAGTTATAATTTAAAATATAATTTAAAATAAATTTTAAATAAGGGGGGATTCCAAGATGGCGGCGAGCAGAGCACACCGTTTTGGAGAGGCAGAAGACAAGAATCTCCGGAATTGGTGGGTGGAGAGTCAATCAAAGCTAGAATTTGGACTTTTGGGCTTTCTAAAGGAGAGAGGCCACCACAGAAGTGTGGAGTGCTTGTAGATTTAGATCGGGCGCTGACTTCTTCGGGAAGGAAATAGGGCGCTTCCCTTGTCCGGGCCTCCCTGGGGAAAACCCACACACAGCACCAGGCAGTGGAGCGCAAAGCTCCCATCCGGGAGATCAAGGCAGCAGAGACAGTGCTCCGGGCCCCTTAAGGCAGTGGTCTGCTGTAACCACTCGTTGATCGCCCGCCCCTCCTCCTCAGACACATGTCGCAGCTAAGGGCCCTCCGGACCCACGGAGCATCTCTTCCCCCATCCCGCTGACACGATCTCGAGCTAGACCACAGCAGGAAGGGCAGCGGAGCTCATGCCCTAAGCGGCCAGAGTGCAATAACCTCAGAAATCTCCTCTCAGGAGGAGCACAGGCCCAATCTCAGAGCTCCAACCACTGAGGCTAACCACAGAGACTCAGATCCACAATACAATTCTTCCTGGATACCAAAGCCACAAAGTTCAGTGTCTGGGACCCAAGATGGGCAGAGGCAGGGAGGCAGGGCCCCAGACTCCGCTGCCTCAGCGGAGAGCAGTAATGACCTGCTGAACGCCACCACTCAGAGAACACACCCGACCTAGGGCCTCTCGCCAAGCTCTTGACCCGCGGAACACACACCCCCACTACCACCACCACCTGGCTCTGCAGGAGTGCACGCACGGCCATACTCCACCCCGCCAGAGCACACGCCCAATGCAGTGCCAGCCATAGAGACTCAGACGGTTCCCAGATCTCAAGTCTGCAAGTGGTAGCACAGACTACACAGGGCTGCCAAGCCAGTGAGTGTATGGGCCATCCAACTCCTCAGTGGCAGGAAACCAGCTGAATAGACACCAAAGACCAGCAGACCTGTAAAATCAATACGCGAGCACATTATTCAACAGCGCTTGTGATCCCTTAGCGCCTGCAACAACTTCAGTGCCTGCAGGGCACCCCTCTCACACACTGAAGGCCTCTTCATTCACCAACACCCTGTCCCTTAGGACACACCCACAAGCACGCGCTCAAACATATGCTACCCCACATTTGTCCTTCTGTGCCTGCGATCTTTCCTTCTACAGGTATAGCTAAATAACCAACACACACACTGAAACCACTAGACCTCACCCATTTTCATGAAGAATTCTTCAGATACCAGAGAAAAACCAGTCTGACCTGCAGAATCCAGGAAAAGACAGTGAACACTACTGTGGCCCGTTTGCTTATTCTATAGATAAGAAAGTTTAAAGTTTAATGGCCAGAGGTCAGCGAAAGAGCATAACCAACGCAAAATCAGGATATCATGACTTCACCAGCAACCTCCAAAATTATTGGACACTCCAACTCAGCAGAAACACAAGAAAATGATTTAAAAGCTATGATTATCCAGTTATTTGAGGCACATAAAAAGGAAACCAACAAATCTCTCAGAGAAATAGTCATAGAGATTCAAACAGTTAAAGAGGATACAAAAAAAAAAAATCCCTTAAAGATTTGGCCTCCCAAATAGAAACAAAGAAAAACGAAGTGAATGAAGAAGCTCTTAAAGAAACACATGCAAATA
>JAEOAE010003388.1:0-10106 GCA_036365155.1 Meriones psammophilus | reverse complement strand
CCCACCCCAAAGAAAAAAACCTTTGCCCTACCCCCCCAGCCCCTACCCCCAGCCGCCCGCCCCACCCCTCCTCCTACCCCAGCCCCTACCCCCCAGCCCTAACCCCCAGACTAGCCTCAGTCCTAGCCCCTACCACTGGGCCCCCTTTACCCCAGCCCCACCCCCCCAGCCCCAGCCCCCTACCCCCCCACCCCCAGCCCTAGCCCACCCCCAGCCCCACCCCCCACCCCCCCACCCCCCAGCCTCACCCCCAGCCCCAGCCCCCCACCCCCACCCCCCCAGACCCAGCCTGCGCCCCGCAGGCCCAGCCCCACCCCCCGGGCCCCCCAGCCACCTAGCCCCACCCCCCCAGCCCCAGCCCTAGCCCCCTGCCCTAGTAATAGCCCCAGCCACAGCCCTAGCCCCTCGGGGCCTGTAGCCCCTAGCCTTCTAGCCCCACCCCCTAGCCCCAGACTCTTCCCCATTCTCCTAGCCCCTACCCCTTACCCCCTAGCCCCTAGCCCCCACCCCCCACCCCCCTAGCCCCACCCCCAGCCCCAGTTCCCCCCCAGGCCCAGACCAGCCCTAGACCTCCCCCAAACCCTTAGCCCCTGACTTGACCCGGGGACGCTGACATTTAACCCTAACCCTAACCCTAACACCCAAACCCCTTTAACCCAAAAACTAACCCTAACACCCTTTCCCTGATTTTAACCCCTAACTCTAACCCAAACCCCCTAACACAAACCCCTAACCCCAACGCTAAGGGGACTTTGCCCCTTTGACCCCCCCTTTTGAACCCTAAACCTAAATAACCCAAACCCATAACCCCTAACCCTTAACCCTTAAACTTAACCCCAACCCTTAATTTATCTCAAATTTCCCCTTTTCCAACCCCAACCCTTTAACCCAAACCCCCTAACCCTAACCCAAAACCTAACCCTAACCCCCAACCCCCAACCCCCAACCCCCAAAACCCCAACCCCCAACCCCTACCCCAACCCAAACCCCTTTTCCTTAAACCCCCTAACCTCAAACCCCAACCCTAACCCTGCCAACACTAAACCAAAACCCTAACCCAAACCCCCAAAACCACT
Source organism: Meriones psammophilus (assembly GCA_036365155.1). NCBI lineage: Eukaryota > Metazoa > Chordata > Mammalia > Rodentia > Muridae > Meriones > Meriones psammophilus. The sequence goes on along the minus strand of JAEOAE010003388.1, from coordinate 9,030 downwards.
AACCCTAACGCCTTTTTAACCCAACCCAAACCCTTTAAACCCTTTTTAACACTTTTTAACCCTAACCCTTAACCTTAACCCAAACCCCAAACCCCTAGTCCAAACCCAAAAACCCAAAACCCCTTTAACCCCCAAACCTAACCCAAACCCTAACCCCCCAACCCTAACCCAAAATTTAAATTAACGCTGACAGCCCTGACCCTGACCCCGACAGCACTGCCCCCGGACCATGACAGCCCTGGTCCGGGGCCCTGAGAGCCCTGGTCCTGGCCCGCAGCCCTGGCAGGGGCCGGGCGGCCCTGATCCTGGCCCCTCACCCTGACCCTTGCCCTGACCCCCCTTGCCCCCAACCCTTGACCCCCTAATCTTAACCCAAACCCCCTAACCCTAACCCTACCCATACCCTTTTCCTGTCCCTAGCCCGCTACCCCCCAACTCTTTTTGCCGACCCCCCGGGCCCTACCCCCAGCCCCCAGCCCCGGGCTCCTAGACACCCACCCCCCCACCCCCCCACCCCCGCCCTCCTCCTGCCCCAGCCCCAGTCATAGCCACCGGGCCCCAGCCCCGGGCCCCCAACCCCCAAGCCCCAGCCCCCAGCCCCCGGGCCCCCAGGCACAGCCCTGTCCTAGCCCCCCAGCCCTATCCACCCAGCCCCAGCACCAGCCCCCCCAGCCCCAGTCCCCTAGCCCTATCCCCACCCCCCAGCCTCCTAGCCCCCCACCCCCGTTCCTAGCCCCTCCCCCCCTAAGAGCCCCTAGACCCAAACCCCCATCCCCACCCCCCCAGCCCCTAGCCCCCCACCCCCAAAACCCTTAACTCCTGACCCTGAATCTGACTTGACCCAACCATAACCCAAACCCTAACCCAAGCCCCTAATCAAACCCTAACCCCTACCCCTTTTCCCAACCCCTGACCCCTAACCCCTAACCCTGCCCCCTAACTCCTAACCCTAACCGGAACCCCAAACCCCTGACCCTGACCCCTGCCCCTGACCCCTGACCCAACCCCAACCAAAAACCTAACCCTAACCCAAACCCATAACCCCCTAACCCAAAAACTACCCCAACCCCTAACCCTGACCCCTAACCCTAACCCTAACTTTATCCCTAACCCAAACCCCCTAACCACTGACCCTAAACCTTAACCCCCCCCCTAACCCTAACATTAACCCTAATTTAAAAACCTAACTCAAACCCCAAAACCCCCAACCCCAACCAAAACCCCCCATCCCAACCCCAACCCCAACCCCTTAACCCTAACCCTAACCCTAACCCTAACCTCCCCCTTTTAACCCTAACCCTAACCCCTCCCCCAAACCCCCAAACCTAACCCAACCCAAACCCCCCAACCCCTTATCCCTAACCCTAACCCTAACACTAACCCAACAAATTTAAATTTAGAATTGGTTTGGGTTTTCAAAAAAATTTTCATGTTAAGGGAGACATTGGTCATTGATTTGACATAACTAGAAAAGAAGTTAAAATATTGTTACCCAAGTCAAAATTGTTGTCATTTTTTAAACCATTTCACGTTGGGATTAATCCCAGGGGAATACCCACTACAAGTGTGGAAGATGGATGTTATTTCACATTTCATTTTTTGGAAACTTCAATATTTACATTTTTTGTTGATACTTGCCTGGAGTTGTGTTTGCTTCCCCCTGACTGGAAAAAGGGCAGCCCATGTTATTCAACATTGCCTGGGAGGCATGGAGTCCTGGGGAAAACCCCAAAACCTAAAAACTGACACGGGGAAATTTTTCCATACTTCTAAAAAATTTTACATTTTTGTCATCCAAAAAAAGTGACCCATCTAAGGGGCCCCCATCTAACCTCAAAGTCAGGTTTTAAAACATGCTAAAGCCCCCAAAAATCCTATTTAAATAAAACAAAAGGAGAGTCCAGGAGGCTCTGCCTCAGTGCCACGGGGTGACCGCTTCGGCACTTTTCCACACTAATTTTTTAAATTTTTTGGACAAAAAGAATTGACGGCTGATCGCTACTATTTTGGGCCCAAAAGGGGCCCAAAGGAAAAATGATAAAAGGGGAAAGATGTCTTAACTGGTTTTTTGAAACCCCCGACCCCATTTTTAATAAGATCCGGGGGAGCGGCCTGTTTTTTTCCCACAGGAAAAACAACCTTTTCCGGGGTCCCGGGAGCGCCACCCCGTAAAGCTGGGGACAGATGAAGATGATCTTTCCACAGATACCCCTGCTACCACTTGAAGAGTCAAGGGAGGGGAGGATAAACCACTTTTTCCCACCAAAAGGGGATTACCCCCACAGATGGCTTATTCCCCGGGGTTTCCTCCTTTTTTTTATTTTTTAAAAATTGGGGGTTAATTTTTGGGGCAGCACTATGTTGTGGCTTAGTTTTTTTACCCCGGGTTCTGAAAACTCAATACCCAACAAAAACGGACTGGTCCATCGCACAAACATTTTGGGCCTTGAAACAAGGATCATCCCCAAAATTTGGTTATCCATGTTAAAATTAAAACAGATTTGTGACTTCAGTCGATGCACCTCAGGGGTTTTACCCATTGCCCTGATTCGATGAGGATCCAAGTAAATGTTCCCTTTTGCCTTGGGGCTAGGGGAAATTTAGATGGGAGGAGGACACCCCTTTGCACTCCCTGGAATTTTATTCCATTGCAGGGAATGGGTGTCACCTCTTTTTTTAATTTTCCCCCTTAGCCCCTGCACCCAGAGGGACTTGTTCCATTGCACCGGGTGGAAAGGGAAGCACCCAAAGCTTTTGATTGCTTATTTCCCAAAGAAGGAGTTTGCTTGATCAAGATTGGGGCTCTTTTTGTGCCACGCTTACAGGGCTTTAAGGAAAAGTTTTTTTTTAAATTAAAAAAAAAGGGGGGATGTGGAGAGCTGAGACTTGATGCCACTAAGTGGTGCGGGACATTTTCCCCTTAAAAACTGAAAAAATAAACTCCAGTACGTTTTGCGCGGGTTAAAGAGATTGCATAAAATTTCCAAGTTGGGCCCAAATCTTGGGCGGGTAAAGAGGAGCAGCCAATCCGGGAGACCTTTGCCTCACCCGGGGGCCCTATCCCTGGAAAATTGGCCCGGGCCCCTTGACCACGACCCTTGACCCTAACCCCTTTGACCCCAAACCCCCAACCACTAACCCAAACCCCTAACCCCTAACCCTAACCCTAACTGGGGAACCCCCTGACCCTGACCCTGACAGCACTGACCCTGACCTCGAAAAATTCCGGGCCCTGGCCCCTCCCCCTTGTCGGGGGCCTTTGGGTCCCAGTTTTTGGGGCCCGGGGCCCCCCACCCGACCCTGGCCCTGACACTGACCCAACCCCGGGACCCCAAACCCCTTACCCCAACCCCTAACACTAACCCCCAGACCTAGCCCCCCACCCCCAGCCCGCCAGCCCAAACCCCCTTTGCTCCTACCCCCTGCCCTAGCCCCTAGCACCCTAGCCCTAGCCCTCCAGCCCCAGCTCCCAGCCCCTACCCCACCCCCCCAGTCCCAGCCCTTTTCCCCAGCCCCCAGCACAGCCCCGAGCCCCGGGCCCGACCCCGGGCCCTTTGCCCCACCCCCCACCCAAACCCCCCAGCCCCAGCCTCCTAGCCTCACCCCCAGCCCCCAGCCCCAGCCCTTTCCCCCCCTTAGTCCCCACCCCCCACCCCCTACCCCCCCAGCCCCAGCCCCAGCCCCTACCCCCAGTTCTGGGTCCTGCCCCACCCCCAGCCCCCCTGGGCCCCCAACCCTAGCCCCTAGCTCCATCCCTACCTCCAGCCCCACCCCCAGGCCCAGCCCACCCCCCAGCCCTAGGCCCAATCCTAACGCGGGACCCCTGCCCCCTGACCCTGACCCCTGATTTTAACCCCCCAACCCTAACCCTAACCCTAATCCCCAACCCTAACCCTGACCCTGACCCTGCCCCTGTCACTGACCCGGGGCCCCCGGGACCACTAACCCTGAAACCCCCTAACCCTTAACCCAAACCCCAAAACAAAACCCCAACCCTTAACTCAACCCAAACCCCCAAACCCCCAAACCCTTTTAACACTAACCCCAAAACCAAACCCCAAACCCCCAACCCTAACCCAAACCCCCAAACCCCTAACCCCTAACCCTAACCCTAACCCAAACCCAACCCCCAAACCCAACCCCAACCCTAACGCTTAACCCTAACCCTAACCTTAACCCTCAACCATAACCCAAACCCCCTTTTAACCCTAACCCAAACCCCTAACCCTAACCCAATTTTCCCCCTAACCCCTAACCCTAAACCAAACCCCAACCCCTAACCCTAACCCTAACTCCTGACTTTAACCCCAACCCTTTAACCCAAACCCCCAACCCCCCAACCCTAACCCAAACCCCCCCAAACCCTAATCCTGACCCTGACACTGACCCCGACCCGACCACTAACCCTAACCCCCGACCATAACCCTAAACCTAACCCTAATTTAAACCCCAAAACCCCTTAAACCCTATCCCCAAAACCCCCAAACTTAATCCTAACCCCTTAACCCCAACCCCAAACCCTTCCCCCCTAACCCAAACCTTTCTAACCCCCCCCTTAATCCAAACCCCTAACATTTCACTAACCTTTTTTTTTTAATTATTAATTTTTTACTTTAATTTTAATTTTTTTTCCCCCCCCTAACCCTAATTTAATTTTTTTTTAAATTTTAAAATTTTTAATTTCAATTTAAAATTTTTAATTTTAATTTTAATTTAATTAATTTTAAAATTTTTTTTCCAATTTTTTTTTTAAATTTTTTTAATTTTCCCCCTTAAAGAATTTTAATTTTTTTAATTTTAATTTTAATTAATTTTAATTTAATTCAATTTAATTGAATTTTAAACCCCTTTAATTTTCCCCTTTATTACTTTTTAATTTCCCCCTTAAAAATTTTTTTAACCCCCAAACCCCCTAACCCTAAACCTAACCCCCAACCCCCAACCCCAACCCCAACCCCATCCCCAACCGAAAACTTTTAACCCCTTAACCCAAACCCTTAACCATAACCCCAACCCTAACCCAACTCTCAAACCCCCAACCTGTCCCCTAGCCCCCCAGGCCCAGCCCCAGTAAGCACGATGGGCCTGAGTCATCGGGACGGGTAAAGAGGAGCAGCCAATCAGGTATTGACATGTCACTTAGGTGCCACTGGGGTTTATATAAACACCCCATTTTGGCCCCGGCGCCCCCCTCCCTCTCCTCCCCCCTTTTCTCCCCCCTTCCGGGCTTGCCCGCTTGGCCGCCTGGGGGATGCCACGGTATCCATCGCCAATGCGAAGGCCCCGCGCCCCAAGGTGGAGGGCCGCCCCTCCTCCTTTCATCGATTGACTGTAATAGCGTTTTATTGGGGAAGGCCCCAGTGCCCTGCGCGCTTCTGCCACCCAAAGATGAATCAGGTTTCCAACACTCTGAAAACCGGGCCCTGCCCCTTTGACAGCCCTGGTCCTGGTCCTGACAGCCCGGGACCCGGGGTTTCGACAGGCCTGGCCCTGGCCCTGACAGCCCGGGGCCCTGGCCCGGGCCAACCCTGGCCCTGATCCTGACACCCCGGGGCCCTGACCCCCTGACAGCCCGGGGACCTGGCAGCCCCTGGCCCGGGCCCCTTTATAGCCCGGGAGGCCCTGGCCCTGGAAACCCCTTTGGGCCCCCTCCCCCTGGCACGGGCCTTGGCCCTGGCAGCCCGGGGCCCCGGGCACTGGCCCTGCCCCTTTGGGACCCTAACCCCTTTGACCCCTAACCCAAAACCCCTAACCCCAAAACCTAACCCCCTACCCTAACCCCAACCCCCTGACAGCCCGGGGCCCCTGACCCTAAAGGCCCTGGCCCGGGCCCCCAAGGCCCTTTTTTGGGCCCTCGGCCCGGGGTCATACCCCCTGACCCTGCCCCGACCCTGGCCCTAACCCTTGACCCTCATCCTGACCCCTAACTCTAACCAACCCCTAACCCTAACTCCTACCCCCTAGCCCCTAGGCCCTGTAGCCTGCAGCCCAACCCCTTACTCCTAGCCCTGCCCTAGCCCCTAGCACCCAGCCTAGCCTCCCAGCCTCAGCCTCCTAACCCCCAGCCCCAGCCTCCCAGTCCCCAGCCCCTAGCCCCTAGCCTCAGCCCCAGTCCCAGCCCTGTCCCAGCCCTCAGCCCCAGCCCCAGCCCCATAGCCCCAGCATTAGCCCCCAGCACTCAGCCCCCAGCCTCTAGCCCCAGCCTCTAGCCCCTAGCCCCAGGCTCAGCCCTCAGCCCACTAGTCCCATCCCCTAGCCCCAGCCTCTAGCCTCTAGCTCCTAGCTCCAGCTACCTTTGTCCCTAGCCCCTAGCCCAGACCCCTAGCTTCCCAGCCCCCAGCCCACTAGCCTTGACTCTCAGTCCCAGCCCCAGCCTAGCCCCACCCCTAGCCCCAGCTATCTAGCCTACCCCTAGCCCCTAGCCCCAGCCCCGAAGCCATAGCCCTAGCTTTAACCCTAACCCTGACCCTGACCCTGACCCTGACTCCTGACCCTAACTCCTAACCCTAACCCTAGCTTCTCCCAGAGTCCCATACTCCCTAACACTAACCCTAACCCTAATACAAGCCCTAGCCCCCCACCCCATCACCTAGCTTAATCCCCCCTAGGCTAAGCCTCAACCCTAACCCTAACCCTAACCTCAACACAACCCTAGCTCCTAACCCTAACTTAAGCCCCAGCCGCAAACCCCTAAACCTAACTTTGTTCAGGGGCAAGCCTAACTAGTAACCTCTAAAATTAAGTTCTAGTTTCTAAAACTAAATCCTAACCCTAAATAACTCCTAACTCCTAACTGAAAACCCCAACTTGTAACCCCTAACCCAGGAACAAGTAACACTAAAAGAACAGAAAAGCAAAGCAATTAACTTGTAACTGGAAACCTCCTAACCCTAATTTAACTGGGGAATTAACAGGAAAAAAATAAAAAGTGTTCAGGGCAAGTTTACAACTTTCCATCTAAATTTAAACGCAAATTTTAAACCTGATTTGTAACTAAATGACATACGGATCGCTGATTTGGTCCTAACAGGAAAACTGAAAAGTGATATATCGACTTACAGCATAGAAACAAGTTTTTTGAAAGAAATCCTAACGCAAACCACCAACCCTTTAAACTAATCCCATATGGTCCTGACCCACCTTATAATACCCCTTGCTGAAAAGTGATATATCCCACTGTATGGCCCTAGAAAACTTTGATTTTTAAGAACAGCCCGTAAAGTCCAACTTTTGTAAACAAATTACTAGTCCCACCTGCCCTAACATAAACAGGAAAACTGAAAAGCCCCAAATCCTGCCTGTACTGAATAGAAACAATCTTTCAACGAAGAACCTAAACGCAAAGCAACTTCTTTGTAAATCCATTACCCCAACCCTCGCATCTGCAATTAACCTCAACAGGAAAACTGGAAAGATATATCCCTGAACCTGACTACTAGACACTGAACTCAAAACAAAAACGCAAAGCACAACTTTGTAAACTAACCCATAACCCTAACTCAAATTATTATTATACCTAACAATTGAAAAGAAATAAAGCTATTAACTCCTAACTCCTAAGCCTTTGAAATTATTCTGAATAGAAACCCTTGACTCTCACCTAGCCCTAAATTGATACCCCCATCCCTGTGCCCTAATACTCTAACCCCTAACAACCTAACCCCTAACCCCAAATGTAACCCTAACCCTAACTCCTAACCCCAATAACCCCAACCCTAACCTCCTAACCCTAACCCCTACCCTAACCCCTAACTCCTAACCTAACCCTAACCCAACCCCTACCCCAACCCCAACCTTTAATCCTAATACTTTAACCCCTAACCCTAAAACAACCTAACCCTAATCCTAACCCTAACTCCTAACCCTGAACTAACCCTAACAACCCTAACTCCTAACTCCTAACCCTAAACAACCCTAACTCCTAACTCCTAACTCCTAACTCTAACACCTAACCCTAACCTCCCCAACTCCTAACCCTAACCCTAACTCCTAAACCTGAACCCTAACTCCTAAACCTAACTCCTAACTCCAAGTTTCCAATTGAAGAACAGAAACACAAAGAGACAACTTTGTTAACTAAATCACATGTGTCTGCAGTACAGTTAGGATTACATGAAACTGAAAATGATATCCTCGACTGTACCCTCAAAGAAACAAGCTCTAACGAAGAACAGAAATGTAAAGCACAACTTTGTAAACTAATTAACATGTGTGTCGCCTGTAAATAATTAGGAAGATTGGAAAACTGAAAAAGGAGATTCTACTTTAGAGCAAAGAAAGAAGTTTCCAATGAAAGAACAGAAAGGGAAGCACACTTTGGAACTAATCACATGTGTCTCCCATTGACTTAGGAATACAGGAAAACTCAAAAGTGATATTCCACTGTAGTACAGAAAGAAGTTTCCAACAAAAGAACACAAATGTAAAGCACAATTTTTGTAAACTAGGTAACATGTGTGTCAGTCTGCTCAATTGGGGAATACAGGAAATCCAAAAGTGATATCTCCCACTTTAGAGCAGAGAAGTTTCCAACGAAAGTACAGAAATGTAAAACACAACTTTGTAACTAAGTAACATTAGTGTCGTCTGCTCAATTAGGAATACAGGAAAACTGAAAAGTGATATCTCCCATTTTAGAGCACAGAAAGAAGTTTCCAATGAAAGAATATAAAACACAAAGCAGAGCTTGGAAAATAAATCCACATCTAGTCGCCTGCTCAATTAGGAATACAGGAACTAAAAAGTGATATATCACACTGGTGTACCACAGAAAACAAGTTTCCTACAAAAGAAGAGAAAGGCAAAGCACTTTTTTTGAAAACTAAGTAATATGTGTGTCGCTTCGCACACTAGGAATACAGTAAATTGAAAGCAGAGATCTCGACTGTAATTACAGAAACAAGTTTCTGGAAGGAAAGAACAGGAACAAAGTACAACTTGTGCTCAGTAACATGTGTATAGCCCTCTCAATTAGGAATACAGGAAAACTGAAATGTGATATCTCCATAGTATGCAGAAAACAAGTTTCCC
>JAEOAE010004065.1:0-10348 GCA_036365155.1 Meriones psammophilus | reverse complement strand
TTTAGTCTGCATGAGGGTTTCTACTGTCCAGAAGTATGGACTTAAAATCAGCAGCAGCCTAATAGACAGACACTTTTGGAGCTGCTGGCTTACACCCTGCCTGTGTGGCCGGGTTGTAACTCTTCTTCCTCTTATGAAAGAGAATAGGTTGTGGACTATCTTATGCTCTGTGTTCATGTTGTGATGGGAGCAAGCTTAGAATGGTGATCAAACACAAACTAAACCAAACCAATGATACACAACCCCATCCCTGAGTTCAGTGTGTTGTTAGGTTGTTTTAAACCACTAGACAGAGCCTAAAACAGTTTTGCATTTTCCCATGCCAACAGTTTCCCTTGATGTTCTGACTTATAGATATTGGTGGTCTGCATATTTTCATTTAAATAATGATTTTACTAATAACAGACATGAAATCAGTTGACCATTGTTTTAAACCCCATGATTATTCTTTTGCTCTTAAATAATTAGTGCATCTAACTATATCAAGGTTTGCTATGTGATGCATGTGTATGTACACATTCTTTACATCTCATGCTGTCCTGAAACTGAATCTGGCATTTTCAGGTAGGCTAGGAGGGTCTCCTTGCTTGGCCAGAGTACCCTACAGTGGGGTCTGAGACTTTGGAAGAGATTGATATGAAGGAACAAGGGGAAAAGTGCCTGAGCAGCCTGGGTCGAACTGTAGGCATTAAATCCAAAAACATGCATGTACAGGCAGAGGGTACTTAAATAAAGGACACAAACATATAGATATATATGCCTTTGAGTAAGTTTTATGATACGACTCAGTTTCCAAGGAACCATAAAAAGTAGAAAATGTAGAGCCCAGTACCTGGGTGGAGGTATATTGATGTGTTTCAGGAGAGCCTTCACTGCCATCTGGAGCTCATAGAAGAACAATTGCATCGGCAGTCAACATTATGATCCACACTTTCAATAGATTTGGAGCCAGAAAGCGGATCCACTCTACCTCTGTATGTTGAGTCAATTTAAAATTAGGAATATAAGAAAAGTCCAGAATCCATTTCAGAACTTTCTTTTGGTGCGTGATGTCCAAGAACCTGAACAGTCACTCGGTGGTTAAAAAAATCACTATTTATGGAACTTGAACTTTTTGGTTATCTAGATGGAGTCTAAACGGGCTGTTTCTGAGTTCAGCTTAGCTCACCAATAGCTCTGTCCCTCTGGAACAATAGGCCTGCAGGCTTGTGGATCAGCCAGACTGAAAGCTGTCAGTGTTCAGTCACTCTGACTGTCCTTATTTTCCTACCTCTGCGGCTCTCTGCTAGTTCTAAGAGCCCACGCCTTACCAGGGGCATCTACTGGTTAATCTCTATTGACTAACCACACGATCTAATCCAACCCAGGCAACAAACCACATGGGCACTTCCCAGCTCTGGCCTGTTGTAATCATGGGAACTATTTTGCTCTTCCTTTCCAAAAGCTTGAGGAGAATCACAAACAGGAACACCAGACAATTCCAAATAAAAGGAACTAGGGACACATCACTTGCTTCCTCCTTCCCCAAATCCAGTCATCTGTGTCTTCTACTCTGCATGCTCTATAGTTCTTCCTAATGAACTTTTCCAAATGTCACAGAAGGGAAGGGGAAAGAATAGAGGTGGAGGAAAGAACATCTGGCTGGTCCCCAAAAGCCACTCTTCGCAAGGGGCAAGAAAAGATCATAAATGCCTCTGGGCAACATTGTTTACAGGTAATTTGCACAATTTTCTAAACACGCTTCAGTTGGCCTAGTTTTCCCTGTAGCTCCACACAGGAGCAGAATGGCCCCAAGAGCAGGCTAGCGAGCAAAGGAAAGCCAGCCCTCTTTATGGTGAAGGTTCTCACTAAAGGTCCATCACAGCCTGGCTCCAGTCTCTGGCCAGAAACCAAATTGACTACGCTGGAGGAGGTTCATTAAAAAAAAAAAAAAGGCAAGAGAGTCAAGCAAGTCAATCAACCACCCCACCACTCTCCTACCGCCTTCTTAGAAAAGTTTCTGTTTTTAAGAGATCTGCTTTACTCTCAAGTCTCATATCAGACAAGACTATGGAAAATCTATCATTTGTTCCAATAAGAAAGCGAGCGAGAGAGAGAGAAAATCTAAACTTAATTCCCATGTAATTTGGGTATGCTTTATCACAAAATAATGGAAATCCTTGAGAGCCTACTTGGGGAATGGTTTTCCTTTTCTCTCATCACTGATACACACAACTAGACGAGAGGCTTAAGATTAGCCTAATATATGCTAAAACGAGGTCTGGAACCAAATCAGAAAAATCATCTTCAGTAAGATTCCCACTGTCGCTAACTAGTCAGGTGTGGGTCTCTGAAGATGGCGGATGGATGGACCCTATGGAAGGAAGGTTGGGCACAGTCTTTTGTACTTAGTGAATCTTGGGACCTTGAAAGGAGAATCTGTCGATATAATTACTAAAGGATGTAGACTAAGACTTCTACGACGCAAATCCAGACATGGGTGAAATGACCACACGAGTCAACTCACAAACAAGCCTGCAGTCTTCTCTGAAAAAGACTCTAGTTACCAAATGTTGGATGGTGGAAATGACCACCAGAGGGCAGACTTAAGGCCCTGTGCAATTGATGAGTGAAGGAGGGAAGGGTGGTCAGGAGTACTAGGATCACCACATCTCCCACCTCAACTGTCTTTCTTTCTACGTTGTCCCTGGCAGTACTCATGCAACCCTCAGGAGGTGCTGTAGTTAATGAAGTTCAGCTACAGTAGACAATCTTAAATTTCAAAGGGCCAAATTTCCTTGTTTTTGTTAAGCAAGTATTGACTTGTAAAGAACTTAAGAGTCAAGTTTGCATTCTTTGATGCCCAAGTGCAATCTGGGAGACCTTTTCCTTTTCTTATGTGTTCCTCCTTTTCTTTTTTTATTTTCATGCTGAACACAGTTCAGTCTATTATAGATGAACAGAGCCCCATGTTAGGGTCAGTTAGAAAGAGCCAGATTACCAAGACAAGGCAACTATTCAAAACTAACAAAGAATTCACCAAATGCCAAACTAGAGGAAATTTCTGAGTGTTTGGGTCTTGATACTTCTGTTCTTCCCTAGAGAACTGTCAGACATGGAGGAAAGACATATGTGCCCTAAAGGCAGAGAGAGTGAGAGAGTTAGGAGGGGGTAGAATGAAATGGGTGGGGCTCCTTTAGATCAGGTAGAAGCACATTAGCATCACCAGATACCATCCTCAGCTTATATTAGAAACAAAGATCAAGAAGCTTATAACTGTTCTCAATGCAGAGGAAAGATACTAAACAGCAGGCATAAGACAAGTCTTGTTCGTGAAACAGGTGAGCATCCTGGCTGCACCCTGAGTGGGCAAGAAGGGACAGTGAAGGTGCAACACCTTAGTGCTTTTGCCTTCCCAGCTGACCGCATTCAGGGTGCCAGGACTCCATCTTGCTGTGCGGAGCATCTCTGTGGGACACTACACTGGTAGATAGAGAGCACTTGATCAGGAGCACACGAGACCAAAGAAGTCCCAACTCTGGACCACTTACTTGAGATGCTGCCGTTCTCGCAGATCTTCACGTGGCAGAGAATGTTGGGTAACTTTGGGTTATAAGCACTTTGATCTGATCCACAGAACTCTGCATAGCTTTAGGTATCCTAGATCCAGCCCAGGAGAGAGGTGCTGATGACTCCTCTGTAGGAGAGGAGGTCCGCATGGTGAGTGAGAAAACGGGAGTTGACAGTCATCCTTGCGGGCTCTCAAAACCTGTTCTCTGGCTGTGAGCCTGCTGTGAATGACCGATGTAAGAACCCCTCCAGCACCACTCATGTAGTAGAGGAAAGCTGTTGAGGCTACTGCCTGTCCCAGGTGCAGGAAACACTCTCCCAGTCAGGTAACTGGAATCTTTAATATATATTTGTAATGCCCGCTTTTCTCAGATTTCTGTGCCAGATAAGTTTGTGGGTTATGATAGGGAATAGGGGCGCCGCTGGGGAGTGAGATAATAAAGGATAGAGTCTACAGTATCTGTCCTTAAGGAGGGGGTTTATAGTTTAGCTGTGGAAAATAACATATGTCTGTGTTAAATGCTGACAAAATATATTATTTTTAAGATTAGGATAATTAAGGAAAAGTTCACTTAAAGAAATGACTTAAAAGAGAATACAAGTAGTAAGCAGTGAAAAAAGACACTTTTATTTCAAGTACAACAAAAAAATGCAAAGCATGGCAGAAAAAATTAAAAATAGCACTAAGTGGTTCATTTAATTTTTAAACCATTAATAGTTATGTTGCATTTGTAATTACACAATAATGCTAAGAGTGAAGAAAGAATGAGCTGACCATTGGTTCATTTGGATTAGCATTTTAGACTCCCATTGTATATGGTAGCTCATACTTTCATATTTGACGAGAAAACAAGTTTACAAAGGTATTCAAAGTCTTCCCATCATTTTCCCAGAATCTTTAAAATGCGTTGATATAATAAGTAATGTCCTTATGAAGAGCCAGTTCATTTTATGTTCTTCACCCATCTACTGTTTTATCATGCCTGGATTCTCAATGGTAGTCAATGACTGTATTGACCATGACTTTGATTGAGTCTCCTTATTATTGCTTTCAAAACTTTTCTTCTTTCTTTTTTTTTTTTTTTAATGTAAGGTCAAAAAACACTTATATGATTTTTATGTTGAGAATTTGTATTATGCTACATTATGTGAAATGTCCTACAAGGTGTGAATGGAGCTGTTAATATGCTAGGTATGCCAAGTTAAGGGCAGTGGATATTGATGGGATTTTGGTTGCTGTAATCACTCAGTGGCTTTTGTGGTTCTGACTTCACCTCGTGAGCTGCAGAAACTCAGATTGACAGACAACTATCTCCCTGCCCACCTCTTCTTGTGTGGGTAGACTCATCTACTACTCCAAGCCTTTGACAGCAGGGTTTGGGAAAAAAGTGAAAAGTGATGAGTGGGTTAACTGATTAGAGGGAAGTTTTCTGTAGACTGCATTTAACCTGGCTTTCAGAAAGCATGGAGTAGGTAAGAGGATATTCAAAATGCACCACCACAAAAAAACATAGTAAGTAAATGAGATGATAGAAATGCTTAATCAGCCCGATTTAATTATTTCACATTGCATGCACATGTGTGAAAGCATCACTTGTAATTAGTTAATGGTTATAATTATGCCTTTCAATTAAAAACAATGTTAAGAAAGACAAATTAAATTTCTTAGAAGATAAAATCAAGGGAACCAACTTTTAGCACTAAAATGAAGAGGACAAGAATTAAATGGAAACAGACACCTGAACCTGTACAAATCTTATGGAAGATGAAGGATTGAAGCGCCCTGGACAGATTCTCTGAAGCAACGACCTCTCTACCGGCTCACTGCATCTTCAGTGTGCCCGTGATCATACCCTCTGTCCTGTCCATCACCCGCAGGGCAAGCCTCTGCCCTGTAGCAGAGCCCAGGCCTGCAAATAGGCTGCAATGCCTCCTCCCAGGAGGCCAAGAAAGGCAGGAGGAGTAGACCCATTACACAGGGCCAACTTCAGTTTTGTAAATGGAGGCACCCAAATGAATCCTGACGGAGACATTTTTCCCTGCTTTTCATGGTACAGCCGGAGTTGCCCAGATCCTCGCACATCCTCAAGTGCGCTGACACAGAACCACAGTCCCTTTGTCTTCTTCAACTAGACAATGAAATTAGTGAGAGCATGTTTTCTTTAATTGTTTGCAAAGCAGGAATATTTGTGTGGAATTAGTATAATATGTGGAGGCTGACTTCTAAGACAGAATAACAGAACAGGGACAAGAACTGAGAGACAGGCATATCAGAATAGTCATAAAAACAAAGTCTAAAATAATGTCCAAAAGGCACTTGGCAAAAATAGAGGAAACATAATATGATCAAGAAAATTATTATGAATTGTAGGATGGGTGAGCCTGAATTTAGTGGTGTGTTTCTCCCACATCTCTTCCAGACAGATCGTAGGCAAGTAATTGAGTAGGAATAGGTTTGGCCAAGGTTATTGTTCTGGGTGAATAATATCAAAGGATGATAAATGATTAATGAGAAGGGAAAATAGAAGTATCTCCAACTGCAGAGTTCGATGATCTGTACCCTAGGGGTACAGGCAGATGTGGCTATAGACTCCACACTACTCACCTTTGAGACCTCATGAAGAGTGGAAGGAAAGGCAACATGCTCATCTTGCAAACAGAAGCAGTGGACAACACAGGGATAACATCCTTTAATTACCAGGATGTTGCTGGTAATTAAAGACCTCAAATTATTGATCTTGGGGGAAAAAATGAGAAAGAACCACCACACAATCAATTTTCACTAACCAGGCAACCCCAGGTACCAGAGAGGAGTCGGTATACTTATGAAGAGAAAGCTCAGCATTTCTTTTTCCGGCAGCAACAAAATAGGCATCTACAAGAGTGCAGGAAAGCCTCCAATGGAATCCATTCTGTAATCTTGATAATGGGGAAAACGGATTCTTGACCATATTGCTTTAATAAGCCAGATAACTGGGTTGAATGTTTATGGATAATGAAGATGGTATGGAACAGCAGACAGATTGAGTGGATAGCCCAGTAGGGAGAACCAAGGGCCAAAGTGGCTTTCAGCTCATTTATTGAAATTCTGGAAAAAGCAAATCAAGAATGTATCAAATTTGTGGGTCCAAATTTGGTGTGGTTTGATCTTCTGGAAAATAGCAGTGAAGCATGAATGCCCCAGTGCTGGAAAAATAAGGTTTATCATAATTAGGTTGGAGTGTAGTAAGAACATGCCTGTGAAGACCCAAACGCTAGGTGTACAACAACATAGATGGGTGAGGGTGTGAGAGAAACATGAGGGTTTGAGCTGACCACAGGTCAAATGTGAGTTTAGGGAACATACTGTGCTTACGCTGCAAACCAACACCACTTTGGGACGGGAATTATTTTTCTTATTCAATTTTTAAAAGAATGTTCCTGAGCACTTACTGTGTATTTTTGTGTTCTTTGTACAGTCATTTATCCTTTATTAGTCAGAATGTTTTGGAGCCTGAAAATGAATGGGAAGAGAAAGCTGTCTCATCTATGGCAATCTGAAGCACCAGGAAAGGCCTCTAGAGGCTGAGCTACCATCACTGATCTAACTCTAACCTGCACCCCAGGCTCTGCCTTCCATCAACCCCGGCCCTTTGTGTTCCTCTGTCTCAGACACAAGGATTTGCTTTTTCTTCCCCAGCATGGACCCACTTGCTTACAGCCTCCTGCTTGTGTTTCTGGGATGAGGGTGGAACTCAGACTGGGGCATGTGAAGGGAGCACCCCCAGCACTGAACTGTATCCTCTGCCTTCTCTCTCCTTGTGCTGTTTCTATCTTCATGCACGCAGAAGGGGGGCACCAGATTTCATTAAAGATGGCTGTGAGCCACCATTTGGGTTGCTGGGAATTGAACTCAAGACCTTAGGAAGAGCAGCCAGCACTTTAGCTGCTGAACTATCTTCCAGCCCCAGAGCAATCCAGCCGTGACTCTCGCTTTCAGTTTTGAGACAGGGACTTCTCTGTGTAGCCCTGGCTGTCCTGAACTTTGCTCTGTAGACCAGTGGCTGGCCCCTGAACTACTTGTGTTTGGCAGATATGGGCTTGGTAACCTGTCGAGGCCGCTTTGAACTCACTCAACCCAGACTTGTCTCAGACTTGGGATCCTCCTGCCTCAGGCCTTTCACTACCACGCCTAGTTCTTACAAAGCACCTACACATGCCAGGATTAGGCTAGGCTGTTGATGAACAGACTTTCTTTCCTTTGTAAAACTATATCCCAGTGCAAGGGAGAAAGCTCTGAGCCAGTTTTCTAATCAGCTTAATAAGGTCCATATGAGATTGTGTGGAGTCCAGTGTGAAACCTAAGGAGCTGAGGCTGCCCCAGCTCCTGTCTAGTCTCTGCTGTGTGTTCTCTCATTTAATGCTTCCCACCCCTCTCTGGCTGTTTTTTTCTCCATCTGATAAACTTAGCTTCCTCACAGCTCAGCCCAATGCCCCCTTCTGCAATGCCTGATATTTCCAGGCAGAATTAATGGCTGCTTTGTGTGTGCTACACTGTACTACATACTACACTGTTTGTCCTGCCATTCTGCCTTGTTTTACCGCAGGATTTGTTTACAAGTCTGTCTCCTCTTGATTGAACTCCTGAGAGCAAGGTCCTTTTGACTTACTCCATTTGATTTCTTATAGCACCTAAAGAGAGCCTGTCACCTTGTTGATGCTGCAAAAACATGTCTGGGAAAAGGTGAGGAGGTGGGGTGGAGTCTGGGCTCAATCTTGCTGATATCTGGAGAATCTTCTGAGAATCTTTCACTCAGTCTTACCCTCGCTGGTCAGTTATCTTAAGAGCCTGCCAAAGGAATACTAAGCAGCTGCTCCACAGTAACCACAGGAGGGTTTGCTTTTTGTTTTTGCTGTTGTTGTTTTTTATTTGTTTATTTGTTCTTCCTGGGTAAAGCATAGAGAAACTAGCTAGGTCACAAAGGGGAGGGGCTGCTATCACTGTGGCCCAGGACTAATTAGACCAGAAAGTATTTAAATTTTCTGAATTGTTTTATGGCTTTTTTAAAAAAGGAGAATTTTATCTCAAATTCCACATTTCCAACCGTTTTTGAAAAAGTGGAAAATGTTTTGACAATGGAACCTGTTCACGCACCACAGCAGGCCGGGCTCCACTGGGGCTGCCCTTTCCTATGGAAGGATGGGATCAGATTACTGTAGTCTCTATTGTTCTGCCACTTCTTCCTCAAACTGAGGCTGTAATTCATAACTTCCATCTCAGAGCATCTGACTCATTGGTGCTTAGCATAATGACAAGGTTGTGTAGCTGCCAGTCCTAACATCCAGACCTTAATGACCTAGAAAGAAGCCTCACATCTACTATTCACAATTCTCTAATCTTTCTTCCTTGCACCCAGGCACCTTGTCTCATTGACCTTGCTCAAGGTTGATATGGCATATGAATGAGTTACATGTTTTCGTGATATTTTCTTTCTGGCTTCTTTTGCATTATGTGGTTCAGGCCCATCTAGGCTGTGAACATGGATTATAATTAATACTAATGTGACATGGCTGAATAATTTCCCACTACATGGCTGCATCCCGTTTTGTTCACCCATTTACTAACTATTAGAGATTGGAGATTGTTTATAACTTTTGGTGCTTATAAAGGTTTATATCCACATGGGTGAACCCAGTTGTTTCTTACTTCCACCTCAGCAGTTCTTTCCAGCAATAGTTCTGGTTCCCTTTTGGATAACTGTATTAAATGGGGGGTTATGTAGCAGGAACTACAAGTAAGACAGAGAAGGCAGAAGAGGTAATATGCGCTGGGCATCTAGTTGTGACAAGAAAGGCCTAGAGAAAGGGAACAGAAAAGCAAAGTTAAGCAAGTTTTCTTAGGGCAGCTCTTGGAGAAAGGAGAGAGTGCATATAGCAATGCAGCAGAAACTGAAAGGGCTCCAGGCTAGGGTGGTGTTCCATCTTCCTTCTCATTTTTTGGGTAATCAAGGTACACTATATCCTTGATATGTATATCTTTATATCTGGCCTGGACACAGAATTATATAACCTCAGTGGCTTTTCTGAGAATCGATGCTACTATAGACGTGTAAGCTTAGGGTTGGAGATATAGCACACATGTAAGGAGGTTAATGGTCTTAGACAACTTCACATGCAAGATATCCAGTCCCTGAAGGTCACAGAGTAAGCACCACCAGAGCAGCGTTGTTGGAAATACCTGCACCGCCAATCAGTTTGCCTGAAGGGACTCTAACAAGAGGATCTCCAGATATATGAGAGATGGCCATTTC
This sequence comes from Meriones psammophilus, assembly GCA_036365155.1. Taxonomy (NCBI): domain Eukaryota; kingdom Metazoa; phylum Chordata; class Mammalia; order Rodentia; family Muridae; genus Meriones; species Meriones psammophilus. The sequence goes on along the minus strand of JAEOAE010004065.1, from coordinate 509 downwards.
GGAAAGCCTGAGACTTGAGAAGGTTGGGAATTTGAGGAGTTGGATGTTGGAATTTCCTAGGTTCTCCAGAGATGAATAGATTTGTTGTGGGTAAGATTTTGTTGAAGCTTTTTACCTGTTTTGAATATCCAGTTAGAATCATATACTAGATAAGAGTTTCTCACTCTGTTATGAAAATATATATGATAAATAATGATATCTGTACAGAGGTCTCCAGAAGTTGGAGGAGTTGATTAAAAGTGACCTGAATGAGAAGCACAAAAATGGCGTAACATTTACTGTGTTTATTACTGTCCTGATGCTTACATCCTCTTTCCTCTCATTGTCACTTCATTGACTCCTGTGAGAAGAACATTTTTATTTTCCTGAAATGGAGAGACAAAGGGTCACTGAAGTAACACCCTCTGGCCACGAGCGGAGAGGATGGAATTGGAATGTCATTCAGTCACCCTGCTTCTTTAAAAAGGATACCAACAATGTGTTGTGAAGCCGCCAGGAAGAAGTCAAGA
>JAEOAE010003552.1:0-10302 GCA_036365155.1 Meriones psammophilus | reverse complement strand
TAAAGCCAGGTTATGGGTTAAGTGTTTAAAAGAAGAAAAGAGCTAGGCATACGGGGTTAGGTTAGGTTAGGTTACGGGTTAGGTTAGGCATAGTGCTAGGTCAGGCCAGGGTTAGGTTAGGCTAGGGCTAGGCTAGGCTGGGGCTAGGGATGGGCTTTTGGCTGAGGCTAGGGCTGGAGCTAGGGGGGGCTAGGGGGCCAGGGCTAGGCCAGCGGCCAGGAGGCCAGGTCTGGGGAAGAAATAGGTTCAGGGGCCATGTGGCTAGGGGCCAGGGCTGTGTGTCTCGGCTGCCAGAACAGGACCAGGGCCAGGTTCAGGCCAGGTCTCAGGGGCCAGGCTGGGGGGGCTGGGCCCGGGCCGGCTTTCAGTGGGTAGGGCCAGCTATGCCAGGGGGCCAGGGGGCCAGGCCAGGCTGTGCGGATATGGCTGGGGGATAGGGGGCCAGTGGTAGGGGGCCAGGACCAGGGCTAGACCAGGGGCCAGGGGCTAGGGGCCAGCTAGGCCAGGAGGCCAGGGGCCAGGGCCAGGGCAAGGGGTTTGACCATCGGGCCAGGCCAGGGCCAGGCCAGGCCACGCCACGGTTAGGCTAGGTGTAAGGGCCAAGGTTAGGGCCAAGGGGCAGGCCAGGGTCAGGGTCAGGCTAGGACCAGGCCGCCAGGCCAGAGCCAGGCTGCCAAGGCCAGGACCAGGGCTGCCAGGGCCAGGGTCAGGGGCTGTCAGGCCAGGCCAGGCTGTACGCAGGCCAGGGCTGTCAGGCCAGGTCAGTGATTTCCCCAGGTCAGGGTCAGGGGCTAGTCAGGTTAGGGTTAGTTAGAGTTAGGGCAGTTGGTGGGCCGCTGTTAGGGTCAAGGGTCAAGGGCCAGGGCCAGGGCCAGGGCCAGGGCCAGGAGAGAGCCGCTAAAGGCTGTTGCAGGCCCAGCCGCTGGCCTATCAGGCTACAGCCAGGCTGCCAGGGCCAGGGGCTGTCATTGTGATCAGGCCAGGCCTTGTGCTAGGGCTGTCAGGCCAGGCCAGGCTGCCAGTGCTGGGCCAGGTCTGCTGTGCTGTGGGTTAGGGTTATTTCTGGCCAGCCTGTGGTCAGGTCAGGCCAGGGTTAGTTAGTTAGACTAGGGCTAGGGGCTGGGGCTGGGGCTGGGGCTGGAGGCTAGGGCTGGAGCTAGGGGCTAGGCTAGGCTAGGCCAGTGGGCCAGGAGGCCATGGCTGGGGCTAGGGGTTAGGATAGGGCCATGGGCCAGGCTGGGGCCAGTTGATAGGCTAGGGGCCAGGCTAGGCTGAGGCTAGGGGCTAGGGGGGCTAAGGCAGGGGCTAGGCTAGGCTAGGACTAGGGCCAGGGCTGGGGCTAGGGGGCCAGTACTAGGGGCTAGGAATAGGGCTAGGACCAGGGCCAGGCCAGCGAGTGCTAGGCTAGGAGGCCAGGGGGCTAGCGGGCTAGGCTAGGGCTGAGGGCCAGTGTTAGGTTAGGCTTAGGTTAGGGCCAAGGGTTAGCCAAGGGTCAGGGCCAGGCCAGGCCAGCTGCCAGGCCAGGCCAGGGCTGTCAGGTCAGCCAGCTGCCAAGGTCAGGGTCAGTGCTGTCAGGCCAGGTCAGGCTCTAGTGTGGAGTGTTAGGGCTAGGGTTAGGTTAGGGGTTAGTGTTAGGATAGGGTTAGGCTAGCGGTTAGGGTTAGTGTTAGGTTAGGGCAAGAACGTTTAAAGTTAGGTTATATCACTTTTTAGTTTTCCTGTATTCCTAATTGGAGCGAAAGTGACACAAATATGTGATTTAGCTGTATGTGCAGTTCTTGTGTTCTTGGTTTTTAGTTGGAAATTTGTTCTTCTTACTAACAGGTTAGCTTAGGTTAGGCCAGGGGCCAGGGCCAGGTGCCAGGCCAGGCTAGTTGTGCTAGGCCTGGGCTAGGCTAGGACTGGGGCTGGGGCTCTGTGCCAGCTGGGGTTAGGCTAGTGTTGTGCTAGGCCAGTTAGGTTAGGCTATGGGCCATGCTCTAGGTCAGTGCTAGGCTAGGCTAGGCCAGGCTGAGGGCCAGGCCAGGCTAGGCCAGGCCAGGCCAGGCCTGGGCCAGGCCAGGATTGGGGTCAGGCCTGTGCTGGGGCTGGGCCAGCCAGTGTTAGGCCAGAGCCAGGGCTGTGTGCCAGGCCAGCCAGGTTAGGATAGGTTAGTGCTAGGCCAGGCCAGGCCAAGGTTAGGCCAGGCTTAGGCCAGGGTCAGGTCAGGTCAGGTCAGGTTAGGTTAGTGGTTAGGTCTCCAAGAAGAAGTGTTAGGTTAGGGCTCTGGCGAGGTTAGGGGTTAGGGTTAGGGCAGCTAGGGTTATGGGCCATGTTTAGGCTGAAAAGTAGTTAGGTTAGGTTAGGCCAGAGGTTAGGCTAGGCCAGGCTAGGCCAGGTTAGGCCTGGGGTTGTGGCTAGACTGGGGCCAGCTTGTGCTGGGCTAGTTAGGCTAGTGTTAGGCTAGAGTTAGGGCCAGGTGTTGTGCCAGGCTAGGCTAGGACAGGCTAGTGCTAGGCTAGGGGCCAGCTAAGGCAGCTTGTGGCTAGGTTAAAGCAGCTCTAGGTTAGGTCAGGTCAGGTCAGGCCAGGCTAGCCAGTGTTTTTCAGGGTTCCAAGGCTAGGCTATGTTAGGGTTAGGCTTGGCTTAGGTTAAAGAAATAGGCTAGGTTAGGTTACAGAAGAAAGAAGAGGCTAGGTTAGTGCTAGGCTAGCTAGGCTAGGGTCAGCCAGGCCCAGGTCAGGATGAGGTTGAGTGAAGGGCCAGGCTAGGGGCTGGGGCTGGGGCCAGCTGAGGCCAGCAGAGCCAGGGGGGCCAGGGGCCAGAGTTAGGTTAGGGGCTAGTGTCAGTGTTTAGCTGCGTAGGGGCTATGTTATATCACATAGGAGCTTCCTCATGGGGAACACTTGCAACACGAAAAAAGAAGCAATGCAAAGTAGAAGGCCATGATTAGGCTAGGATAAACAGATGAAAACTTGTTTATTTGGCCGTGCTAGGAGAAGGCCACTCCAGGGCCAGTTAGGGCACAAATGAGGCCCAGGGCCAGGCCGAGGCCAGGACATCTGATAGGGCGCTCCAGGGCCAGTGCCGGCTTCTGTTCTTCATTGAAGGATTAGAACCACGCTGTAGGCTGCGATATAGGACTAGGCTTTCCAGTTATAATTGGTTAGCGTTACAGGCCTAGAATGAGATAGGTTGGCTAGAGCTAGGCCAGGGTTCGGCTCCTGGATCTGTGCTGGTACACTGCGAGGGCTGAGGCAGGTTTAGTTAGGCCAGGCCTAAAATGAGGCCAGGCCAGGGGGCTGTGATTTAGTTTTACAAAGTTGGGGGCCAGACCATGCCGATTAGGGCTTGTCTGGGTTAGGGGGCCAGGTGGCCAGGGAGGCTAGGTAGGTGCTAGGCCAGGGCTGGGGGCCAGGCCAGGCTAGGTAGGGCAGGCTAGGGGCCAAGTGGCAGGGCAAGGGTCAGCCAGGCTCAGGCTAGGGCTAGGACCAGGCCGCGAGTTGGGTCAGGGCTGCCAGGCCAGGACCAGGGCTAACAGGCCAGCACATTTCTGTGAGTTTAGGCTAGATGTGTCAGGTCAGGTCTTCTGTCGAAGAAAACCAGTTTCAGGTTAGGTTATATCACTTTCAGTTTTCCTGTATTCAGGCAGAGGTCCACAAGTGATTAGGGTCACAAATTAGTGATTTGCTCCAGGGTTCAGGGCATTGGAAACCAGGCCAGGGCCAGAGAGGGCCACAAATGCACTTTCAGCCCGTCATAATAATTGGCGCACACACCAGGGATTTAGTTTTCATGCCAGTGCCGTGGCTTACAGTTCAGGGCCATCGCTAACTTGTTTCTGTGCGGCTAGGAGCGTGGCGAGGTCTGTCAGTAGGCTACGGTTAGGCCAGGTAAGGTGAGGTCGACAGGTCAGGAATTAGGTTAGGGCTAGGCTAGGCTAGGGCTAGGTTCTGGGTCTGGGCCATTTGTTTCTAGGTTTAGGCTGTAGGCTAGGGACTATATCACTTTTCAGTTTTAGGGTCCTAAATGAGGGCCAGGTTTATGGATTTAGGTTAGGGCCAGGCCAGTGCTTCTATGTGCCCAGGGCCAGGGGCTGGGGCCAGGGAGCTAGGCTCTAGGCTGGGCCAGGCCAGGTGCAGGCCAAGGATGACTATTAGGCTAGGCTAGGCTAGGCCAGTGCCAGGCCAGGCCCAGGGGACGATGCTGAGGGGTTAGGCCAGGATAGGCCAGGGGCGAGGCCAGGCCACTCGGCTAGGGGCTAGGCCAGGGGCCAGTGCTAGAGGGCATTTCCAGAATGACAATTAGGGTCAATGTAACAGGCCATTAACACATTTGCCTTATTTACTAGGCTTAGTGAAAGGTTAGCTTTGTGTTCAAACTAGAGTTAGTTGTACAGTGCGGATAGTATTAGGATTAGGCTTCCTCTGTTAGGAACAATGTTAGACTAGGAGTTAGATATGGGTTAGCTTAGGGTTTGGGCCTAGGCTCCTGTTCTTTCTTCTCAAACTTGTTTCTGTGCTGTACAGGGATGAGGCCAGGCAGGATCTGGGATCCTGGTATAATAATTGAACGGGCGAGTGCCTGTTTGAGGTTGTTTTAAAGCCAGGCTTTAGGCTTGTTCTAGGCCTTGGGGTTGATTCTGTGCTGTACATTAAATAGAGTTAGGCACTTTTCAGTTTATGGTTAGAATAATTGAAACAAAGCTAGGCATAGGTGAAGCCTTTGCTGCTGTGAATTATGCTTGTTAGGACTTCTCGAAACTTGTTTTAAAGGCCTGAGTGTTGGGGGATCATTTTTTCAGTTTTCTAGGGACTCATATTGAGCAGATTAGCTTAGGCTATTAGTTTACAAAGTTAGTTATGCTTCTGTTACTTTCTTCTCGAGGGAAAATTGTTTCTAGGATGAGGGCTAGGGCCATAACACTAGGCCATCCTGTATTCCCAGATCAGGAGCCAGGCAGCTAGGCCTAGGCCAGCCTGGGGATCAATTAGGCCTGGCTTTTCTGTTCTTTCCAGGGCCCACTTGTTCCCTAGGCCAGAGAAAAGGTCGTATATATCACTCCAGGCAGTTTTCCTAGGCCATTCCTAATTGAGCGAGCAACAGGCCGTGACAGCCATTGTTAGGCTGTGTTTATATGAGGAACACGGTCCTGTTCTAGGCTAGGAACAAGAAGGTTTAGGTTACTAGGGCAGTGTTAGGCTAGGCCAATAGGCTTAGGCTAGGTAGAGTTAGAAATGAGGCTTAGCTAGGTGAGGCTTTCTAGGTTTAGGGCTAGAAATTAGGGCTAGCGCAAAGAAAGGCGTTTAGGCTTAGGTTAGGGTGAACAGGATAGGATTAGGGTCGTTAGGGCCAGGCCATAGCTTTACAGGCAACAATTAGGAAATAGTTTAGGGTTTAGATTTATGCTTCTGATCTTCTCGCTGTTTCAGAATGAGGGTTAGGGGATAAAGGACTCTTCAGGCTGCATTCTTAATGCTGGGCTTAGGCGTAATGTGGTTCCGCTCAGAATAAGCAGGATTTGACTTAGGTCTTTTCATTGGGACTTGTTAGGTTTAGGCTAGAAAAGTAATGTATCACTTTTCAGTTTTTTCCTGCTAGGTTAGGTTACATATGTGAATTGTTTACAAAGGTGCTTTATGCTTGTCTAGGATGATTGAAAATTGTCGTGCTGTGAGGGCCAGATAAGGGGCAGTTTTCCGGTATTCATAATTGAGGCCTACTGCCAGAGACATGTGCCAGGCCGCTGAGCAAATTAGTGCTGGCCTAGGCTGTCTTTCTCCAGGTGAAACCTGTTCCTGTGCTGGATGAGGATAGGCTCACTCTTCAGGCCAGGATGAGGACTAATTGAGCCCAGCTCAACACAGTGCTGTTAGCTTACAATGTTGTAGGCTTGAGTTTAGGCCCAGGCCAGGGCTGGCTCTGGCTGGAGCAGTTGAAAGCTGGGCTTAGGGGCTAGGGCAGTGCTAGGTCCAGGTAGGTGATGAGGGCTAGGCTAGAGCTAGGCAGGGGATTCAGCCAGGGCTAGGGAGGCCCAGGGCCAGGCAACGCAGCCTGTAAACGAGGGCAGGCCTAGGGCCAGTGGTTAGGCCATCACATTCTGGAGAAACAGTAATTGAACAGGCAACACTGATGTGAAATAGGGACAGGAGCAGGGCTTCGCCAGGCCTAAACAGGCCAGGGCAGCACAGGTTGTCACTTTTCAGTTTTCCAGCATTCAGGGAGCGAGCAACACATGTGATTTAGCTTATAAATGTTGTACTTTGTGTTTATGTATCTTTTGCTAAACCACTGCTAGGAAACAAGAGTTTAGGCCTAGGATTTAGGAGGTTAGCTTAGGTTAGGAACGAGGCCTGAGGGCCAGTAGGGCTAGGCTTAAAAAAGTAGGTACGGAAGGCCAGTTAGCCAGGTTAGGGCCAAGCCCAGCCATCAGGCCAGGCCTAGGCTCAGGAGCCAGGCTTTCCTTATAATAACTGGAATGACAACACGAGGGAAAGGGCAAAGTAGTCTTTCTAGCGCTGAGGGAAAGGGTTTTGCCTAGGTTACAGATCAGGGCTCAGTTTTCTTAGGCCTAAGAGCTAGCTGCACACACAGATTTAGTTTACAATTAGGCTAGGTTTATGTGTTGCAAACTTGTTCCTGTTAGGGAAAAGCTAGGTTAGTGTTAGCCTGGGTTACATGAGATCAGGGCTAGAGTTAGGGCTAGGAATGAGGCTAGCTCTAGGGTTAGTTAGGCTAGGCTCTAAGCTCTACGATTAGGCCTAATGAGGATTGTGAGTTAGGGCCATGTTAGAGCCTCTGGAATGAGGTTAGGCCTAGGCCAGGCTAGTGTTAGTTAAAGCTGTGGTTGTGTTAGTTAGGGTTAGGTTAGGTTTATACAGTACAGGGCTTAGGGGCGGGGGTTAGGTGGTTGCCAGTTAGGCTAGGGGATAGGTTGTGGTTAGGTTTAGGTCAGGCCAGGTTGTAATGTGGTCAGTTAGGCTCGGGCTATGGCTAGGCTGAGGCTGGCACTGGGGGGCCGAGGCCAGGCTGGAGCTAGGGGGGCCAGGGGGGCCAGGCTAGGGGCCAGGAGGCTAGGGCTGAGGCTAGGGGGCTAGGTAATAGGGCCAGGAGGCTAGGCTAGCTAGGGGACCAGGGGGATGGGGCCAGGAATTGGAATAGGGCTGTGAGGGCTAGGGCTAGGCTAGGGGGCTAGGCTAGGGGGGCTAGGGGCCTGGGGCTAGGGCTATGCTAGGGCTGGGGCTAGGGGACAGGGGCTAGGATAGGCCAGGCTGGAGAAGAAGAAGAGGCTTGTGCTAGGCTAGGCTAGTGGGCCAGGCGAAGAAATAGGGGCTGGGGCTAGGGGGCCAGTGCTAGGGGGCTGGGAACTAGGCCAGGCCCAGGCCAGCCAGGGCGGCCAGTAAGGGGGCAAGGAGACTAGGCCAAGGGCCAGGCCAGGTTAGGTTAGGTTGTGTTAGGATAGGGGTCAATGGTTAGGTCAAGGGTCAGGCCAGGTCAGGTAAGAGCCAGGACCAGCCGCCAGCCAGGGCCAGGCTGCCAGGGCCAGCCAGCTGTCAGGCCAGGCCAGGCTGTCAGGCCAGGCCAGGCTGTCAGGCCAGGGCCAGGTCTGCTGGTTAGGGCCAAAGGCTGTGGGCTGTGGCCAGCCTGTATTAGGGTTAGGTTAGGCTTAGGGTTAGGTTAGGGACCAAAGTTTAGGGTCATGTCATGGGCCAGGGCCAGGACCAGGGCTGCCAGGCCAGGGCCAGGGAGAGGCCTCGCAAGGGCTACCAGGCCAGGGCCTCAGGCTACCAGGCCACAGCTGTGGGCTGCCAGGCCAGGGGTTGTCGAGCCATGGCCAGGTTGTCAGGATCAAGGCCAGGCTGGTTGCCCAGGCCAGGGCTGTCAGGCAGGCCAGGTCTGCTCAGGCCAGGCCAGCTGCTGTGGCCAGGCCAGTTCCTGTCAGGTGTTGAAGCCGCTAGTGATTCATCTCTCGCTGCAGAAACGCACGTGGGCACTGGGCGGTCCTTCAGCTACTAGCTTCCTTTATTACAATCAATCGGGATGAAAGAGGAGAGAGATGTCTGCCACTCAAGGGCACAGGTGGTACTTCGTGATTGGGCCGACTTCCATCACAGTGCTGCTCAGCGGGTCAGACCCAGGGCTGGCAAGCCTAGGGCGGGAGAAGGGGAGGAGGAGAGGGAGGAGAGCCAGGGCCTGGGTGAATGGCGCTGTTTATATAAGCCCTGGTCGCACCTGGGCGGCGGTCATCACCCTGATTATTGCCACTTTTTACCCCGCCTGATGACTCAGGCTCAGCGGCTTAGGCATGCTTATGCACTTGGTGCAACCATGACGCGTATCGGGAGGGTTTTTTTACAGTTTTGAGGGCAATGTCAGCGCCACTTAGTATGCCTGAGTCTCAGCCTACATCCCCTTTGTTTTAATAAATGAAAACTGCCTTAAAGCCTATAAGCTGGCACAAGAGAGCCCTAAGCTTGATCATGGAGCCTTTCTTTGGGGAGTGTTTACCAAGAGCTTTAGATTACTTCCTTACCCTACTCAGGTGCAATGGAGACAAGTCCCTGGGTGTAGGCTAAGGGAGAAGATTAAAAAGGAGGACACCTATCTCCAGGCAATGGAATAAATTCCAGGAGCGAAGCGCTGTCATCCTCATCTAGGTACCATATAGCTAGGCAAAGGTAACATTGACTTCGATCACCTATTGATTCAGGTATGGTAAACCCTGAGGTGCATCGACTGAGTAAGTCACAGTCTGTTTTTAATTTTTTAACATGGATAAAAATTTTGGGAGATGATCCTGTTTCAAGGCCAAGCTGCTTAAGGGCCGTATCGCTTAATTTCAGCTTCACACGCTTATGTTGGGTATTGAGTCGCAGAACAACCAGAGTAAAAACACTCAAGCCACAACATATGCTGCACCAAACATTCCAAACTTCCCACCCAATCTTAAAGTAAAGGAACACAGAAGAAACCTCAGGTAATAAGTCATCTGTGGCGATAAACTATCTGAGTAGAATTATGGATTATCCTCACACCCTTGACTCTTCAAGTGGTAGCAGGTGTATTTGTTGAAAGATCATCTTCAGCTGTCACCAGCTCGAGTGAGGTGCTCCTGCACTCCAGAATGGATTGTTTTCTTTCCCTGTGGAAAACACAGACAGCTCCTGGATCTTATTAAGATAGGATCTGGGTTTTCCATTGACCAGTTAAGACATCCTTCCATTTGATCATTTCCTTGGGCTTCTTAGGCCCAAGCAGGCGACACGTCGAATGGCCTTGACTGTCCAAATTCAAAAATTGAGTGTGAAGAGTAAGAAGGAAACGGGTCATCAGGGCACTGAGTGGCAGAGCCCCTGATCGCCCTTTGTTTTATTAAATAGGGTGCAGGAGTGTTTAATAATACCCTGTCTTTGAGGGTTATATGGGAGACCACCTAGTGGGCGCCGTGGCTGTGCTCGGGATTAATGAAGGACACCATGGCGCCCCAGGTCAGCTGCCAGGGGCGGGCAAGCCCCGGCTTGGAGAAGGGGAGAGGAGGAGAGGGAGGAGAGCGCCAGGCCCAGAAGTGGCACTCCTGTTTATAAGCCCTGGTCTCAATTTATGACGTGGGTCAATACCATGATTGGTGCTCACTCTTACCCCGCCTGATGATCAAATGCCCGTGCATGCTTAGCGTGTTAGTAATTTGCTAACCGCATGGGTACTGGAGGTTTTTTTTTACAGCTTTGAGGGCAAAATGTCAGAGGCACCTAGTGGCGTTCGAGTCTCAGCCTCTTACATCTCTTTTGTTTTAATAAATGAAAATGCCTTGTGTTTCATAAGGTGGCACAAGAGAGCCCTAAGCTCGATCAAGGGAGCTCCTTCTTGGGGAGTAAGCACAAGAGCTTTAGACCAACTCCAACCCCAACCCTAACCCCAACCCTAACCCTCTAACCCTAACCTCTAACCCTAAACCAACCTCTAACCCTAACCCAACCTAACCCCTAACCCTAACCCCATCTTAACCATAACCCAACATTAATCCAAATTTAGAATTACAAGGTTTCACAAAGTTTTCATATTACATGCTGAGACATTAAGGCCCCCATTTGACATAACTTGTAAAAGAAGTAGAGATATTGTTACCCAACGCCAAAAATTGTTGCTGCTCTACCTATGCTTCATGTTGGGATTAATCCCAGAGGAATCTGTCCATCACAAGTGTGTGTCAGATGGATGTTACTCACATTTCATTTTGGGTAAATCACACATTTGTACAGTTTGTTGATATTTTGGTTTCCAGAAGTTGTGTTTGCTTTCCTGATTGAGAAAAGGCAGCCCATG
>JAEOAE010001982.1:0-151075 GCA_036365155.1 Meriones psammophilus | reverse complement strand
CCCATGCCTTTAATTCCAGCACCAGGATATAGAAGCAGGCAGATCTCTGTGAGTCCAAGGCTAGCCTGGTCTCTCTTTTAAAAAACAAAACAGAACAGAATGAAGCAAAAACATAACCCTTAACCTCAACTTAGTGATGTATGTCTAATGAGCCAGTGCTTACTACTAAGCATAAGGACTGTGATTTGAAAGCCAGTCTGGGCTAGTACAAGGCTGGGCTATACAGAACCCAGGGCTATCAAAAACAGACAAACAACAACAAAAACCCATGAGACTGGGAACAGTTTGGTGCTAGAAAAATAGCATATTCATAGCAACATATTATTTAAATTAAAAAAATTTTATTTTATATGTATGGGTATTGTTCTTGCATACACAGAGTACCTGTACAGGCTAGAAGAGGACATGAGATCTAGCAAAACTTGAGTTATACACATTAGGAGCAGCCATGTGGGTACCAGGAATCGAAATTGGGTCTTCTAGAAAAGCAGCCAATGCTCTTGATTGCAATGACATCTCTCTATCCCAGAAACATTTTTACAGCCCCAAATTGACAAGATAAATAGTCATTAATAGTAGACTGGAGTAGCCAGGTGTGGTGGCACATGCCTTTACTCAGGGAGGCAGAGGCTGGTGGATCACTGTGAGTTTGAGGTCTTCAAAGACCAGGACAGCCAAGGCTAGAAAGAGAAACTGTCTCAAAAACAAAACAAAAACCAAGACAAAACAACAACAACAGATGTTGTTGTTGTAGAATGGATAACAGAACACTTATGTATTTATATACAATGGAAGGTAAGAGCTACACCTACACACAAGATTTAAACTCTGAACTGCAAAAAATGGCCAGGCTGGGGTACAGCTCAGTGGTAGAGCTTGGGAAGCATGTGAAAGGCCAAGGATGTGATCCCAATACCCACAGATAAACCACGTCTTGAAAAAACACAAACAAACAAACAAACAAACAACAAAACCAGACCTTTGAAATTAACTACAGTCATATTCAGGAGGGCTGATGAAACATGTCAATTTTTAAACTTTAAGTCTTAAAAGCTGCCTTAAATTTTTAGGCTCCATAGAACAAGCCACATTTGTAGTCATTCAAGAGCTGGCTTTAGGTGCAAAGCTCAGCAGTGTACACCTTCACAGAACATGTCAGGACATTCCCAGGGAATCCTTACCATATAGTAGCCAGTATGATAGCCGCTCATGTACCAAGAGATTAGCATACTGCCCAGAGCATCAGTGTCATCCAGACAATCTGGAGATATGGGAGGGGGTGGAGGAATTATCTGGAAATGGAAAAATCCAGGTAGAAAACAGTGAAATCCAGGGATTCACTCTACACAGAAAATAGTGGATATTAATTGAATCTTTCCCACACCCCAGGGGATGCCTTCTACTTAATTTTTTGAAAATCTAGCACTGGAAGAAAGCAAACCATAATAAAAGACCAACAAATTTAACGAAGATCAAAAAAAGTTACTAAGAGTGTCTTTGTTCCATTATGAAGCTATGCATGAGACAAAACAGAGATTCAGTTTTCCCACAACACACACACACACACACACACACACACACACACACACCATTTTCAAGGCCACTGAAAGGAAAAATTTGAGGCAGGACATCTGCCTGACTTCCACCCAAATACAGTCTGCCCAAAAAATATTCTTTTAACTACTGTTAATATCTTAAAAACAACAACAACAAAAACTACTGTTAAAATCCCATTAGCGCCAGGTGGTGGTGGCACAGGCCTTTAATCCCAGCACTAGGGAGGTAGAGGCAGGTGGATCTCTGAATTCACAGCTAGTTCCAGGACAGCCAGAGCTTTTACACAAAGAAAGCCCATCTCAAAACCAAACCAAACAAAGCAAACAAACAAAAAACCTCCATTAGGACAAAAAATAAAAACCCAAGAGTAAAACAATGACAAAGAGATGTCCATGAGAAATGACATGCCAAGAAGCTTGCACCCATGCTGCAGGAGACACAGCACCCATCTCCTCCATGTGCTGAGGACAGTCCTTCCTAACAGAAAGCAGCACCAGTAAACTGGATCCCAACTACTGAGGAAGGAAATATGCAAACCAGAGCTTGGAGATGAGCCTGGGAGAGCACTGTGTCTGTGAAACAGAGGGCTTTCAAAACAAAAACATGAAGTCTACAGTTTTACTCATTAGAATCCAAACTTGTGGTGGCTTAAGGTAACACACTCATATCTTCACATGTAAGCAGGTCACTTGGGAACCCACAAATGTTTCCCTCCTTTGCTAGAACAAACTGCTGGTCAGGAAAAGACAGTGTTCTTCCCTACCAGGGCTTGGAAGAAACCTGTGGATTCCTGACCTGGGGTCTTACTGTTTGTATCCCCCATTCAGTTGGGGTTATTGATGCTTACTGAACCCCTATGCCTTATTCTGGCATCACCGAGTACTCAAAGAGAGCTGAGAAGGGGAAGTCACTGCCCATCCCCGGGAGCTTCCATGCTCCTCCTTTCCTTGGCTAACTTACTGAAGCCCTTACCAAGGCCCTCAGCTAATTGCCCAGCTTGTCTCTTCCCTGCTGTAACTGGACCATTCCTTCCACTGTACTGCTCTGAAATGTTCTTTCCCACCCTCAGCCCTCCCTTATTCACCAGGGCTAGACGCCTAGCCCAGGCTTTTTTGTAGGAATACACAAGTTGACACACAGTGTCTCCCTAGAGTGTTATGTGTGGTTTAGTCCTGTGCTTGTCTCTTCTGTATGTGTGTATATGTGCTTTGTGTACTCATGTGCACCTTGAGTCCCCAACTAGACTGTGAGCTCTCTGAGAGCAAGGGGCTGTCATTTTTTCTTCACCCCCTATTGAGTCCAGCACAGGGCTGGGATCCCAGCTCTCAAGAATACACTTGTCAACAGGCTGATGAAACAAATGCTGGAGGTTGTCAGGGGTGGGGGGGTTGGAGATTGTGTGCAAGGGGAGAGTACACATGGGTTAGCTAGGTTGAGTTGTGCTGTGGGCTGACTCCTTGGATCCATAATGGATGCTCAAGGCCTCTGGTCCTTGCATATTGGAGTTGGTAGGAGCAGGAGGAACACCATTCCGCACAAAACATACATCATGGCTACACAGGAGTGCAGACAAGTGGACATCCAGGTTGGCTGGTCCTGGGGCCCCTGACATCAAAAAAAATTGTGAGTCAAATAAATGTTCCCTTTAACAGTTGCTCTTTGGAGCAGTCCTTGAAGTACAAGGCTGTGGGAGGATACTGGCTTATACCTCAGTCTATATCTTAGCCTCCATCACTTCTGGGGATTGTTTTATTCCAGGTCACATCACATGAACTTGGTTTTCTTTCTTTCTTTCTTTCTTTCTTTCTTTCTTTCTTTCTTTCTTTCTTTCTTTCTTTCTTTCTTTCTTTTTCTTTTTCTTTTTTTTGTTTTGTTTTTTTCATAATAGGTTTTTCTCTGTGTAAGAGCCCTGCTGCTCTGGACTTTCTTTGTAGAGCAGGCTGGCCTTCAACTCACATAGATCTGCTTGCCTCCCTAGTACTGGGATTAAAGGCCCTGCTCAGCTCCTTGTACTTGTCTTTTAAAGTGGACTAGTAGCTGTTCTGCCCAGTTCATGAGCCCCCCAAAACCAGGAATAACTAGACTCTGCTGCAAATACATGAGGTTCTTTTTATTGTAAATTACAAGCTGCAGCTTGGGCTCACACACCCCCACCGCCAAAGTGGTGGGAGAAGAGAGTGCTGTGCCCAGGTTAGTTGGATGATGTATGGATTATGGTCCCTCCCAGCATGCCCAAGGCAGGAGCAATTCCTGCCTGGCAAGCATCTATTGGTCAAAATGCTACATTTTGAATTGATTGGCTATAGGAAGGTCCCCAGACCATTATCACCTGGTGTCCCTCCCTAGTGGGATGGGCCAGTTTCCTAGCAACTGTTATCTCTAGTGGATGGGGAAAGAATGCAATAAGGCAGTCCTTCCTCTCAGGGCATTACTAGACTATTCCACCCACATAGTTCAGGCCTTAATTAATAGTACCTGCTAATTTTTAATCTTTTTGGTCTCTCATTTCCCCCTTTCCCATGATCATTTGAAGACCCAATCTTGGGTCTTCCAGATATGACCCCTTGTATCCTATAGATGTGCCTTTTTACAATGGGATCTGGGCACCATTAGTGTATTGCTCTCAAGCATTTCTTTATGAAAGCCATTAAGCAATTGAAAATACAAAGCCCAAAGATTCTCAATTGAGGATCTTTCTTCCCAGATGCCTCCAGATTTTATTAATAAAAAACTATGCAGAACTTGCTTAAAGTGCATTGGGAACATTTGACTGAAAAAAAAAGATAAATATTTGATGGGATACACTTACATTTGAACATTATACAATATGTTTATTGTATAAATTATGCTTTTTAGAGCATAAATTAAGTATTTTATTTCTTCTGCCTGCATTTATTTATTTTTTAAATATGTAAGCTTAGTTTTATTTTATTTTATTTTTTATTAATTATATTTTATCCACTTTGTATCCCACCGGTTGCTCCCTCCCTCCCTCTATACCACCCATACTCTTTTCCAGTCCACTAAAAGGAAAGGTCTTCCTCCCCTTTCTTCTGATCCCAGTCTATCAGATATCATCAGGAGTGGCTGCATTGTCTTGCTCTGTGGCCTGATAAGGCTGCACTCCCTGAGTGGGAGGTGATCAAAGAGCAGGACAATCAGTTTTGTTTTGTTTTGTTTTGTTTAAGACACAGTTTCTCTGTGTAACAGCCTGGCTGCTCTGGACTTTCTTTGTAGAGCAGGCTGGCCTCAAACTCACATAGATCTACCTGGGTCCCTAGTGCTGGGATTAAAGGCCTTGCTCTGCTATATGCACTTGTTTTTAAAGTGGAATAGTAGCCAAAGACTACAGGAAGCAGATCACAAGCTACAGCAGAGTTAGCTCAGGCCTGTTTGTCCAGATAGTCATTGCTGTTTGGGTCTAGCAAACAGATCCCAGCTTCTGCCCAAACTGGATATCACCTGCTCAGAAGCTTTGAGGTGATTCTCACTTGCATCCAAGAGGTGGGGTGTTAGCATAACTTTTATTACTATTTTATTTTGGTTTCTTATGCCTCTTCCTCCCTTCACCCCAATCTCTTCCAACACCCCAACACAAGGTAGAAGAGAAGGAACAATAATGGGGAGAGGGGTGGATTTCTCTTTAGCTATTTCCTGCCAGTTAGGGTCATTGGGTTCCTTAGGGCATTCCAATCTTTGTTTCAGGATTTCTTCAACTTATCTCATCCAACTGCATCCAAAGCAACCATGAGTAGCAAGGGCAGCATCAGCAGCCTTCTTTCTCTGAGCACTCTTCTCTCTATGGGCCCTGGCATTTATTCCATCTCCAGAGTCTTCAGATTTAAACTGTATGCAGCTGAGAAACAGCCCTCTCAGCCTGCACCAGACAAATAGTTTGATTCAGTGGACAGTCTGAACCAGTCCTGGGATCAAATAAAAAACTTATTTACAGCCACAACAGTGGGCCACCAAGTAGATTTGATTCAGGTGATTAGCCTCCAAGGTGAGCCTTCTCCAATGGAAAACTGGGCCACTCACACATCTTTTGACTAACCCTCACAGATCCTGCTTTCTGTCCTCATAGAGATGTGGTGAGAATGAACAAGTCATACATAATTGATTCAAATTCAGAGCACAGCTTCACCTACGTCCTTGCCCTAGGGTGAAGCCTGTCACTTGCCACATCTCTAGTGCAAGTGCTTGACAGCACCTTGATGTCAGGTGGTAACACCTACAGACACACCAAAGCCCCATCAAGCCTCATTAGTGTGTAGGGTATGGACCCAACCTACCTGTCATTAGTCAAGGAGTTGGAAGTCACTCTGGGCTATTGTCTTTGGTGCTTGGCACTAGGGTGAGGGGTGAGGAGCACACTAGGCAGGGTTGGCGTGTTCTTGTCACATTGCCTAACCTGAAGGTGACAGCAGGGCCCCTCCTCCTCTTCCTCTGTTTCCACAGTTGCTATGGCAGGAGCAGCAGCTATAGCCCAGTCCCTGTTGACCCAGTTCAGTTTTTGTTTGTGAGCTTCACAGGGGTTTCAGGCCTGGCTCAGCCTGAGCTCTGGCCTGGGGAGGACATTATGAATGACTGGTTGACAACCCTTCACTGAGCCCTACATGTCAGCCACAGTGTGAATTTGGGAGCAGAAAGTCACAGTTGTTTGGATGGTGGTAAATCCCAGGAGGTGAGCATGTTGTGCCCAGTTCTTAAACCCCCAAAGACTAGGAATAGACTCCACTGAAAATACATGAGGATTTTTAATTGTATATGTGTTTGAACATGGGACACAAACCCCCTGTGGAAACAGATTAGAAATGCGGCATCACGATCTAGGGGAACAAGATTTTTATAGGGCAAAACTACATGCAGGTACTTACATGCTTTGGCATTACATGATTGGGTAAGGGAAATTGAATTTGAAATGATTGGTCCACTTTAGGCTCCAAGACCACAAACAGTTGTGGCCTAGTCACATGGGCTGGTTTCCCAGCAACTGTATTAGTGGGAGGGGGGAAATGCATTAAATCTAGTTGTTTTTGTTTCTGTTTTGTTTTACCCAGGTGGCTGGAACTTTAAACTTTAAAACAATACCCACTGATTCTTAATTCTCTGGTCTCTCATTACCCTCCTTCCCATCATCATTTGAATACCCAATCTTCAATCTTCCAGATATGACCCCTGGAGTCCTTCAGATTTACCTTTCCACAATGGGATCTCAGTACCATTACTGCCTTGCTCCCAAACATTACTTTATTAAAGCCTTCAAGTGATTTAAAATACAAGGCCCAAAGATAAAAATCAAAATAAGTAGGGGGTCCCTTCAGTGTGGATATAGAGGAAGGAAGCCAAGGAGAACAATAATGCCAGGATTTAAACCATCCTCTGGAATCTTTTCTCTCTAGTGTCTCTAAAGGCTGCTATACTAGTTCCTGCTCCAGCTAAGCAGGTTTCCAAGATAATAGCTAATGCCAGGGAACCCCTTTTTGACTTTGCATTTCAGTCTGTTAGGTGGGATTTTGGACTGAAGACTGTTCTTCTGAAGTTGCTTCAGTGCTGACAATAGGATGGCCATCAGGGGCTAGGACAGCTGAAATACCAGTCAAAGGCTGGGCAATGGAGCAGTACTGGGAAGAATCTGGTTAGTTGATCCCTATGAAAAGACATAGAGCCATCACTTTGGCTGGACTGGATTACTTCAGCTTCCAGCAAGTTCAGTTTTCAGCTGGCAGTCAGTTTCTGATTCCAGAATAGAGTCAATCAGGTAAAAATCAGCTGGGACAAATTCAGATTAGAGTCAGGAGTTACTTTTTTCCTATTAAATGGGAAAAGTGAGGAATCCCACGACTAAGGGGAAAACTCATCTGTGGTCCATTTGAACTATGGCAGATCCAGGTATCATGAGTTTTTGATTTCCTGAAACTCATATGAATTTTTAGTTTGCAAAAGAAATATATTTTTTAAAAACCTCAGAAAATTAAAATATCAGCAATCTAATATAAGAACATTCTGAGAGTAACAGGAAAAACTGGATCCAACAGAACGAGTATCAGTTCTTCTTAGCTATTTGTTTTGTAACCTTTATAAACAAAGTGTGTCCATGGTCTGAAACTAACACTTTCTCTGTGGGCACAGATGTTGGTAATCAGCCACCAATGGAGCTCAGCCACTTTTTGTACACTCAGCATCTACTTTTAGCCCCCCACCTCCATGTCACACTGGAAAGTTAGGCAGAAATACATTAATGGTTTTGATGCTAAAAGTGGATGCTTGGACTTTTCTTAACAAAGCAACTAGAAAGAATAGGCTTAAGATATTCCTAAATACTATGTCAAAGTCTACCTCAGAAATGTCAGATATGAGAAATACCATAGTAAACACTATGCTTTTTGGGTCAGAAATACACATTACACAGATGTTTTTAGCATGATGAGATGCACCTTTAAGTCTATCTCAGAGGACAACCAAAGGAAATTAAAATCACAAGCTTATGACTGGATAATAAATTCTAAGAACTTATCAGATCGCTGTTGATCAGTGTGAAAACTCTGAACTTTTGAAATCTTACAGCAAGACCATCACGAAAATAGCAGAGAGGAGGGAGAAATCTTAAATATCTCCCATTTCTATTTTAATGTGTCTTAAATCACTTTTCTATATGATTATAACTCACATTCACATACCTTTAAGACACCTACCTAGGCCTACCAATCTTTCTTGCATTCACCAACTTGGAAACATTTTTCCAGACCATCAGTCAACACAATCTAGATTCTCACATCTGAACCTCCTATATCCTCAGACCCTACATAAATTCCATATCTTTCTATCCACCTATTCACCATAATACACAGACAACTAACATGAAGCCTGTGAGCAAGGCAAACCTGTTTGCCTTTCTAAATAAATGATCTAGTCCCTACTCATTCTAATTAGCTAATGAACTGACCAATGAACTAACAGTGGATCTAATTGTTCTTTAGCTGCAAAGCTACCATTAGCTAGCTTAGCCTTCAGTGTGATCAGAGACTTGAGAAGGATAAATTATGAGCTAAATAAATGTACCAATCCGTGTACCACCCGAAATGACAGAGATGATTAGTTAGTCCATCACCTAGGTGATGTCTGGCTCCCATGTTATCATGGCACCATGAGCAGAGGCAGTCCAGCCATCAGAAACATAGGATGAGAGACTATTGCTGTGGAGTAAGAGACTGACCTCACCTTGTCCTCAGCTAAGTGAAACAATGACTCTCCAGGTGTCCACAGCTTTGTCCACAGTTTAGGCTGGGCCCTAGCAGTCCTAGCAGGGCTAGTTGGGGAAGTCTTGTCCAGTGGTTAGCATACCACAATCCAGAGTCGCAGTCATCTATCGTTGTGCTCAAATCTTCTCAGAGACCGTGGAGTAGCTTCTGCCTGGATTTTGGGATCTTTTGTCACAATAAATTTAAACATATTAAAGTGTCATATTCATCAGATCTCTGACAAGCTTGAGGGCCAGCATATTTGAGTTACTCTTTGTCTATCTTTATCATCTGCTCTAAATTGTATCCTATAAAACAGAATGCTATAATCTCTAATTCTGGCATATTCCTTAGATGCATGTTTTAGGACTATATTTCAAGTAGATATACATAGGCAAACTTCATACTTACCCACCCTAGGCTTAAGAAAAAAAAAAAAAAAACATAACCAATGAGAATAGGTAAAACTCAATCTTGTACTCAACTGCAGTCCTTAGCATAACTTTAAATCTCTTTTTTTCTGAACTAAAATCAAAGCAAAATTAGACACAGTTCATAAAAGGGCTAGCAAATCTTGTTGATCCTACCATATTGCATTAAAACTGAACATCAAAAAGCTTGAAGGACAAAAGTTGCAGTTAGCACTAATCAGGGAACTGAACATAGCTGGTAACCCTAAACAAAGATGGGGGCAAAACCTGTAACTTTTCTTTCATTATGGGCCACTGCTCTAGCCACACTGGTCTGTTTGATAAACACTTTGGGGGCAAAGCTGTTGTATTTCAGCAGTGGCCCCTCATAAAATTGGAAATTCAGTCCCTGTGATGTCCTGTACTTGGACAGTGGGCACAGCTTGTGAGTGTTCTTGATTACACATATCAATACCTTCCACAGAAGCCTCTACCATTTCACCCCTTATTTGACCATTGGCTGTCTCTGGGATTACAGGCATATTAATTTTAGTACCCCATTGTCTTAAAAGATCTCTTCCCCATAAATGTATGGGTATGTCAGCCACATTAGGTCTCAATTCCCTGGTTGCCATTCTGGTCCCAAACATTTAATCTACTGTACAACACTTTGTCTTACTTGAGACAATTTACCAATTCCTATAAATGGTGTATAAATCTTCTGAAGTGGCCATTCTTGTTTCCAAGACTTTTGATGTCAGCTCTTGTATCTATCAAACCTTACATCTCAACATCATTCATTTGTACCATTAACCACTGATGCCAGAGCACATGTCTTTTTAGTATTCCCAAAGGCACCTGTTCTTTCTATGGGATCGACTTTGCCCTTGACATAAAGATATAGCAACAGCTGAGCAATTCTACCCCCTGCATTAATTGGCATCACCTGTTTTACATGCCATGATTGTATATTCTTCCTTACACTCCCCATCTACAATAACTGGATGCACAATAAATCCTTGAGAAGTTAATCCACTTCTTCCCAAGATCATCCTTTCTGTCCCTGAATGAAAAGGGCCATAAACACCAATGGTTATTTTGTAACATGCAAATCTTGCTGAAAGGGTAAGAAGAGTATTTGTGCCCAGAACCAAAGCCCTGCTGGATTCAGCATGGGTGAGATCAGCAATTTTCCATTTTGATCTTCTTCCTGCTTGTCATCTCCTGGCTGACCATAGCAGGAGAGCTCCTATATTTTGCTGTGGGGCCTCGAGCTGACAGGCCCCTCTGACTGTTTAATGATGGCAAGAGGTGACCTTCTGAATGCCATTTAGATATACACTCATTATTCCAATGCTTTCCCTTCTTACAATAATACCTACAAATTCCAGCGAATCTGGCAATTGAACATTGTAGCCAGAAGCAGCTTCTTCCCCTTATGAGTGAAGCTTCTAGCATCATGATTTCTTTGCAAAGTCACCAAATTCACCACAATTAAAGCACCAGTCATTTTGATTTTTGAGACTTTTAGCTATGGCTTGTCCTATGATACTGGCATGATGCTCCTGAGAGGCAATGCCAGTGGTCTCTCTTAACATCTGTCTCTTTGGGCCCCTCATTTTTTTAATAGTCTAAGTTCTCTGTTACATTTAGTATTTGCATTCTCATAAGCCATGATCTGTGTCAACACCTGTCTGGTCTCAGGGTCTGGTTTGGCTCAATTTCAAGCTGAACCCAATCTCTGTAAGAAGTTGGTGAAGGCTTCTTCAGGGCCTTGAATTACCTTAGTAAATGAGGAGGTTCTTTTGCCAGGATCCTCTACCATATCCCATGCTCTTACTGCTGCAAAATGACATTGTTCAATCACTACATCTTCAGATTTGATTTGTTTTCATAAGTCAGCATAATGCCCTTCAACAAACAGTTGATCTTTACCAACATTTGTCCCCTTTCTTATATTTTGTTGTTCTATTTTTGTGGCTTCATTCCTTCACCACAATTATTATTTTACCTACTGACCAGCTTTTAATAGAGCTAAAACCAACCCTTTCCACTTTTGGTGAATAAGTCTATTTTTCATAGTCTAGTTATTTAATATTTATTTAACCAAATTTGAATGCATTCCATACCATATGATAGACTTGTAAAGTTTCTTTTCATTTAACATTTCTACTGGACTCCATGTCATGTCATTGTCAGCTTCACCACCATCATTATCAGGCATATGTTTCACAAAGACTGGGAAAGCTGATGCTGCCTTTGGAGCCACAGATACTTCCTGTAGTGGAGCCCTTGGGACCAGAGCTCTTTTGGCTTGCTGGGCTTCCAGTTCTTCCCTTCCCCCTTGGAGTCCTCTGAACACCTGCCTCATGGAGCATGGCAGAACAGCAATAGAGGGTAAACTCCCATTTTTCAGTAGCACTTTTTGCTTTCCAAGAGCTTCAGTCTCTACCCATAAACTTTCCTATTGAACCACCAAGTCTGTAATCCTTTCCAGAACAAGAGAACTGAGTGACACCTTTGTTCTTCCTATCTCATCCGTAATTTTATAATCTTCTAAAAAAACAGAATATAGGAAGAAAACAAAGCAACAACAGATAATTTTACCTGGGAACATTTCAAGAGAGAACCTGGCATCAGCCACTGCTATAAAACTTTTAGTGACATCTTGAAACATTTCATTCACTCTTTCATAACTTGCCATCTCCTGTGTACAGCTCCAAAACCAAGTTCCCCATTATTCTTAAGCCATGTCTAGGTGTCACTTGTTAGCCCTTTTTATCTTAAATGATGTTGGGCACCACCTGTGACAAAATGCCACCTGTACAAGTCTTTTCAAAACTCTACTTTATTTTGGGTGCTTAGGCCTCTACCTCCCTTCCACTAACCCCCAACTCTATGTAAAAGAGAGAAGAGGTTAGTGAGGTGCAGGGGTCCAGACCCTTTTACTTTTCCCTGATAGAATCAAGGAGTTCTTTTAGGGCTCTGTAGAAATCTTTGTCAACTGTAGACACAGCTACAGGCTCTTCCATGCTGCTGTGTCCCGAAGCATTTCTCTCAGTCTGTCTGCTCCAAACTGCGACACCATCTCTGGTCTCTCCAAATGGCTACAAGCCACATGCCAATACTAAATGTTGCACTGTCTCTTTTTTGGCCTCAGTTATACTCAGAGTCCTAGACCATGCCCCTTTATGCCCCACAAGGAAGGCTATTAGCAATTGGCAAAGATGGTGCCCTACCCATGACATATAAAAGGTATGGAAAAACTATAGCCCAACTGAAATCTCACACTTCAGATTAAAACAAAAGTATAGTAACATAACATACAAAGACACCAAAACTTCCATTACAACTACTGTTTCACTCTTTTTCTTTTTTTCCAAAACCTGGGCCCAAGGAAGAAAGGATGTGTGCCTTGGACTATCCCTAACCCTGAAGAGGCCTGTGCCCAAAAAAGAAGAGTTTTGGCAAGAGCCTATTCCTAAACCTGGAGTGGACTATCCCCAACTGAGGAAGCCTGCTACCAAAGAAGAAGTGGTGAGGCCCTGGGCCTATCCCTATCCCTGAAGAGACCTGGACCTAATGAAGAAGAGATGTGGGCCTAGACCAATCCCTAAACCTGAAGAGGCCTGGGCCCAAAGAAGAAGAGTTGTGGAACTGAGCCAATTCCTAACTATGTTGAGACCTGGGCCCAGAGAAGGGATGGAGGCCTGGACATGTCCCTAAACCTGAAGAAATCTGTGCCCAAAAGAGAGATAAATTCCTGGGCTTATCCTATCCTTGAAGAGAGCAGGGCCCAAGGAAGAAGAGATGTGGTATTGGGCCTACCCCTAGCTGTAAAGTGGACTGGGCCTAAAGATTAAGAGGTGTGGATCTGGGCCAATCTGTAACCCTGAAGAGTCATGGGATCAAGGACGAAGATATGTGTGCCTGGGCCTATCCATAACACTGTATAGGCCTAGGCACAAAGAAGAAGTGTGAGCCTGTGCCCATCACAAACCCTGAAGAGTACTGGGCACAAAAAAGCAATAGTGAACTTGGCCTGTCTAGCCAAGTTGAATGGGCCCGGCCATAAAGAAGAAGTGACATGGGCCTGGTCAATCTCTCTCTAACTTGAAGAAGCCTGGGCCTCTGGAATAAGAGCTGTTGGCCCTGGCCTGTCCAACTAAACCTGAAGAGGTACTGTGGCCCAATGAAGAAGAGGGTCTGGGCCTGGGCCCCAGTAACCACATATTGGCCTGGGCCCATGATTAAGAGGTATGGGACTGAGATAATAGTAACAATGAGTTGCCTGGGCCCCAAGAGAACTGTGTCTTGGTCCAATCCATAATCCTGAAGGGCAGAAATGGGCCCAGGAAGAGGAGATGTTAGTAACCAGGCCTAACCTAACTCTAAAGATGCTTGGAACCAAAAAGAAGAATGTGTACCACAATTACTTGGCCTATTTCAACCCTGAATAAAAATGGGCCCAAAGAAAAAGGTGTGGTGTGGGAAATAGGCCTATCCCTAACACCAAACATCCCTGGGCCAGTTCTAGAACTAGCATGATGGTGCCTGGGGCTCTCACTAGGTTCAAGGGGACCATTGCCCCAAGTTGAAGAAGAGTGCCTGGGCCTGGGCCTGGGCCTGTCCCTATCCCTGGAGAGGCATGTGCCTAGAAGAAGAGATGTGGGCCTGCAGTCTGAATCATCTGAATGAAGAGGCCTGGGCATGGGAGAAGAGATGAGTTGCTAGGCCTGTCCCTAAACCCAAAGATGTCTGTGCCCAAAATGAGAGATATATGCCTGGGCCTATCCAGCCTTGAAGAATTAGGCCTTTAAAAAAAAAAAAAAAGTGAAATTCACCCCAAGAATGGTTGGATACCAAGAAAAGCTAAAATGTTATGCTCACGATGCATGGCCGCAAAGACTGCACTCAGGGTCAGCCTCTTGGAAACCAAGAAGAGCATGTCTGAAAGCCTGGGATGCCCCAGGTCCTATCCTAACACTGAAGAGGCATGGCCGGGTCTGAAGAGATTTGGGTGGATGACACCTAAATGAACATCAGTACAAAGTCCCAAAGAAAAAGATCAGAGATCAGACCTATCACTAACCCCTGAAGAGGCCTAAAACAAAAAGGGAAGAGATGAGTACCTGGACCTATCCTTAACACTGAAAAGGCCTGGGCAAATAGAAGAAGATTGTGGTACTGGGCCTATCACCACACCTCAAGGATTTGGCTAAAAAGAAGAAAGAGGCTTGATGTTGGATGTTGGTCTTTTCCCTAACACAGAATAAGCCTGGATACTAAGAAAAGATGTGGGCCTGGGCCTTTCCCTTTTGGAGGATTGTTCAAGCCTAAAGAAGAAGAAAGGTTCAGAAAATAAATAAATTAAAAAAAAAGAATCATATGGGTTCCTGGCCTGACCTCCAAACTCAACTTTCAGCCCTTGTTTCCAGGTGACAGAAAGTTCTGGGCCTCCATAACACTGGGGCTTACCCAGCAATCATTTGGATCCCTTCTCCAACTGTCAAGTGTCCTGACCTATGAACCAATAGTGACAGTTCCTCACTGAAACCTCCATGGGTGACCAAAGTATCACACAGACCTGGCCATCTTCTGTGGACAAGAGCCTGGGCCTACTCTCCAAGAGACATTGTCCCATACAATCCCTAAACCAGGAGGCAGAGCCTGAAATGGCTGTCACCTGACAGGATGACAGTTATTAGGAAGGTTGCAGAGAAAGAGAGTGTCTGCAAACAGCCTAGGACAGAAGCCAGGACAACTCAGTATGTCTCACGGTGCCCCTTCCAATCCATTCCTGGAAACTCTGAGCACAAGATACAGCAGAGAGCTCCCTAACCTTAACTGTTCAGATGTTTGGAACCATGAAGGTGCAGGGTTGGGGAGACCCCAGGTGTTGAATTGGTCTGATGCTAAAGACTGGCCTTCTGTGTCAACCTGCCTAAGTCATTATTCCTGTTGGGCTAATTGAACAGCCTATACCTGAACATGGCAGATGCAGGAACCATGGAGGAGTGGCACACTGGGCCAGGGCTTTTTCTACAACCCAGGGCCATTTCTCTAGGGGTGGAAGACCCATGTGTGCTGTGCCCTCCCACATCAATCATCAAGTAAAGAAGAGATAGTGCTTCAGGCATGTCTATAACCAAAGAGGCAATTTCTCAATTGAGAGATCTTTCTTCCCAAATGACTGTAGGTTTTATTAATTATAAACTATGTAGAACTTGTTTAAACTGCATTGGGAAGAGGCTCAAAAAACAAGAAATATTTGATGGGATACAGTTACATTTAAACATTATTCATTATACACAAAAGACCATAAATTCAGTATTTTATTTCTTTTGCCTTCATTTATTAATTTTTAAATATGTAAGATCATTTTTTGTTTTTATTTTTTCTATTAATTACATTTTACTCACAAAGTATCCCAGGTGTTGCTCCTGGACCCTCTATCCCACCACAAAGGCCTTCCCCAGTGCACAAATAGGAGAGGGCTTCCTCCCCTTTGTCTGATCCCAGTCTAAAAGATATCATCATGTTGGCTGCATTGTCTTCCTCTGTGGCAGAATAAGCCTGGACCCTAGGAGGAGATGTGGGCAGGCCAATCAGTTCATGCAGGATGCCACTGTCCCCAAGATCTAAAGGAACCCAATGGGACACCAAAGTGCCAAAGACATCAGAATCAGGGGTCAAGATTACCTCCAAACTGGTCCTTTCAGCCCTTGTTTCAGTCCCAGAAAAAAACCTGTGCCCCACTGATTTTTTGGTCATTTGCTCTCCTTCTCCAACAATTAAAAACAAGGAAATCATGAAAGTTCCTGCAGGCAAATGGTGGGAACTGAAAAGATCATCCTGACCTGGCCATCCCAGAAACAGGAAGACACACAGGGTCTATACTCACCAGAAGATATTAGTCATATAATAAAGGATAAACATACTGAAAATCAGTAAAAAAATGAGCTTGAAAGACAATCACAGAAGGAGGTATCTGAGAAAGAGGGTGTCTGCAAACAGCCCATTCAGCCAGGACAAAGAGTATGGACATCAGACCCCTTCCAAACAGTTCTCTGGAAAATATGAGCACAAGATACAGCACAGAGCTCCTAGCCTCCTGGTCAACTTGCTGAGACCATGTAGGGCAGGGGTTGGGGGACCCCAGGTGTTGAAAGATTGGTCTGATGCTAGTTACTGCTCCAAGAGTGTCAACCTGCCTAATTTATTATTTTGTTATTTTAATTAAATTTTTCAATGGACATGGCATTCAGGAACCATGGAGGAAAGTGGCACACTGGCTTGGTCAACTTGCCTTTTTATACAACCCATGGCCATTTCCCAGGGGTGGCACCACCCACAGTGTGCTGTGCCCTCCCACATCAATCATCAACTAAGAAATTACTGCTTCAGGCATGTCTATAGGCATTGAGGCAATTTCTCAATTGAGGATCTTTCTTCCCAAATGACTGTAGGTTTTATTAATTATAAACTATGCAGAACTTGTTTAAAGTGCATTGGGAACTTTTGCTCAAAAAAATGATAAATGTTTGATGGGATACACTTACATTTAAACATTATTCAATATGTTCCCTTTTAGACCATAAATTCAGTATTTTATTTCTTTTGCCTTCATTTATTAATTTTTAAATATGTAAGCTCATTTTTATTTTTTTTTTTTTATTAATTACATTTTACTCACTTTGTATCCCACCTGTTGCTCCCTTCCTCCCTCTATCCCACCCATATGCCTTCCCCAGTCCACAAATAGGAGAGGTCTTCCTCCCCTTTCTTCTGATCCCAGTCTATCAGATATCATCAGGTGTGGCTGCATTGTCTTCCTCTGTGGCCTGGTAAGGCTGCACCCTCCTGAGGGGGAGGTGATCAAAGAGCAGGTCAAGCAGTTCATGTCAGAGACATTCACTGTCCCCATATCTATGGAACCCACTTGGACACCAAAGTGCCATGGGGTACATCAGGCAAGGGGATCAAGATTACCTCCATGAATGGTCCTTGGTTGGGGTATCAGTCCCAGAAAAAAAAAAAAAAAAAACCTGTGCCCGGAATTTTTGGTTCTGTTGCTCTCCTTATGGAGCAATTAAAAACAAAGAAATCATGAAATTTGCAGGCAAATGTTGGGAACTGGAAAAGATCATCCTTCGTGAGGTATCCCAGAAACAGGAAGACACACAGTTTCTATACTCACTCGTAAGTGGATATTAGACATATAATATAGGATAAACATACTAAAATCTGTAAAACTACAGAAACTAATCAAGAAGGAGGTATCTAATCAAGTAGGAGCATCTGGGTAAGATTTAAGTCCTCATTCAGAAAGTCAAAGAGGATGGACATCAGAAGAGGAGAAAATGGGGAACAGGACAGGAGCCTACCCCAGAGGGCCTCTGAAGGTCTCTACCCTGCAGGGTATCAAAGCAGATGCTAAGACCTATAGCCAAACTTTGGGCAGAGTGCAGGGTATCTTATGAAAGAAGTGGGAAAAGGACAGGAGCTCCAAGAGGAGAACAACAGAACTATTTATTTATTTTTATTATTTTTACATCATAATCAAAGTTTTCCTTCCTCCTTTCTTCCAAGTACCTCCTTCTCATCAAACTTCTCACCCATCCTCCATCATCCCTTTTTCCAAGAAAAAGGGGAGACTTCACATGGATATCAACCAGCCTTGGCATATCAAGTTGCAGTAGGACTAGGGCATCTTCTACTAATGTGGATAAACAAAGTAACCCTGTTAGGGGAATGGGATCCAAGGCAGGCAACAGTCAGAGACAGACCCTCCTTGAGCTGTTAGGAGTCCAACATGAAGACCCAGCTGCATAAATTCTGCATATGTTCAGAGGGGATAGGTCTGTCCCATGCATGCTCTCTGTTTGGTGGTTCAGTCCTGTGAACCCCTTTGAGCCCATGTTAGTTGATTCTGTAGGTTTTCTTGTAGTGTCCTTGAGCTCTTCAATCCTTCCTTCTCCTCTTCCTAAGGATCCCACAAGCTCAGCATAATATTTGGCTGTAGGTCATTGCATCTGTTTCCAACAGTTGCTGAATGAAGCCTCTTATAAAACAGATATGCTAGGTGCCTGCCTGTAAAAAGTCAAATATCATTAATAGTGAAAGGGTGGGCTCTTTCTCATAGCATGGGTCTCAACCTTGTCCATTCCCTCAATTTCTGCTTCATATTTACCCCTGCACATCTAACAGGCAGGACAAATCATGGATATGTTTCCCCTTACTGGAAGTCTTGTGTGGTTACAGAAGATGGCCATTTGAAGTTCCATATCCCTATTGCTAGGAGTCTTAGGTACGGTCACCCTCACAGATTCTGGCGTGCTTCCATTGTCCCAGATTTCTAGATTGTCCCATAGATGCCGCCCACCAGGTTCCAGTTCTCTTACCCAGTACTCTTTTCCTCTGTCCTCCCCAAACCTAATTCCTCCTGCTCTCCTCCCCAACCCTTTCCTATCCAGTCTCCGCCCTTTATCTACCCCTGATGTCTATTCTATTTCCTCTTCTGAGTGAGATTCAAGCTTCCCCCTTGGGTTCTCTTAGTTTTGTTGATCTGTCAATTGTAGCATGATTATCCTATATTTGATGGCTAATATCTACTTAGGAGCTTATACCCTGTTGTCTTTCTGGGTCTGGGTTACCTCACTCAGGATCATCTTTTCTAATTCTATTCATTATCTCTGAGTTCCATGAGGTTTTTGTTTTTAATAGGTAAATAGTATTCATTGCGGAAATGCACCACCTTTTTTTTATCCATTCTTCGGTTGAGGAACTTCTAGGATGTTTCCAGTTTGGGGCTATTACAAGTAAAGCTGCTTTGGACATAGTTGAACACGTGTCCTTATGGTTTGGTGGAGCATCCTTTGGGTATATGTCTAGGAGTGATAGAACTGAGTTGTGAGATCTAATTGTTACCAATTCTGAAAAACTACCACATTCATTTTCAAAGGGGTTCTACAAGTTTGCACTCCACCAGCAAAGGGGGAGTGTTCCCAGTGTTCCACATCTCCACCAGCATGAGCTGTGGCTTGAGTTCTTGATCTTAGCCATTCTGAAGGGTTTAACATGCAATCTCAGTTATTATAATTTGTGTTTTCCCGATGACTAAGGATATTGAACATTTCATTAACTGCTTCTCAGCCATTAGAGATTCCTCTGTTTAATTCTATGTTTATATTGTACCTCATTTTTAATTTGGTTACTTGGTGTATCGATGTTTAGATTTTGAGTTCTTCATACATATTGGATACCAGCAATCAATGCAATGGAGGGTATATAATGTGTTTTTCTTTCAAAACACCACATCTATAAATATGTAAACATTTTAGGTGTCAGTTAAAATACTTAAAAGGTATATAGGCACATTCTCAAGCCATTTATCCCTTTGGCTGTTTTTATGTAGAAGGTAAGTTTAGTGGACTTGTCACAAAGGATACTGAAGATAGGCTTAAAGCAAGGTTATATAATTAATGGAACAAGAATATGACATTTAATGTGTCCTCATTACTTAAAGGTTTAGACCAATATTTCTGAAGTGTGTTTTGATGAACCCTAGTGTCTTGGAATGTACAGCACAGAAACATTTGGTTAAACATGAAATAATGAATGCTGATTTGAGACTGAGCATCAGAAAGGGAAGGTGCTCAAAAGTTCTACAGGAGGAAAGCTGGTTTAATTTGATCTAGCTCAGGCTTGCCCAAAATGTGACTTCTCCCACATTGTTTCAGTCATTTATCCCTCTGAAATCACAATTTTTTGTGATGCAAATTGTAGTCCTTAGTCATGTGTTTTAAAATGGCATATTAGTGAGTAGTGGAAAGTCAGCTATTGAAGTCATGTGTGTCTCTTGACTGTCAGTGCACAGGGTGGCATATGTGTTCACTGACATGAGGGTAGTTTCTGAGTTGAGAGGCCTGCAATCCACCTTGGTAAGGTCACTGGGAGAGGAGGCATGAGATATGACCAGGAGGGTGAGGAAAGACATCATGCTTCATGGAAGAAGCACAATAAAATCGTGCTTTTTTAAAGATGTAAGAAGAAAAAGCATTGCAGGCTAAGGAAATTTTAAAAAGCTCAGTGTGAGGATCTTATTAAAATCATTGATTGGTCTTTGGGTTTAGGTTAGAGTTTTGAAACTGAAAGGGCTAAGATTTAAACATCTTCATGTCAAAAGGAAACATCTGTTCCATTTCATCCAGGCATCAAGTCATCCTAGAAGACAACATTTGTAATATTTCTGTTTTATGCGCAGGTTGACAGTGTTGAGGATTAAACTGAAGCCTCCTGCATGGCAGGTAAACACAACTGACTACATCTTCAGGTTGTAAGTTTTCTAATTTAAAAGTTGAGTTTGGTTTGTGATGTGCATGTGGTGTATGTGCAAAAGTGTGGGGGGTTTACTGTGAATGCGCACACCTGTGGGGAGTTTTACAGGGGTGTATGTGCACACATGTGGGAAGGTTTATTGTGCTGAGGTATATCCCTCTTATCCCTAAAATTCCAAATTCTTATTCCCTGAATAGGTGCTGCATTTGGTCAAAAGGCCTTTTCTGCATCTAATGTGATGAGATGATCATGTGTTTTTCTTCTTTCAGTTTGCTTACATAGTGGATTCCATGTTTTGCTTTTTGTTTATTGAGCTATCCTTAATCTCAGGGATGAAGCCTTCTTGATCATAGTGGATGATCATTTTATGCATTCTCTGATGTAGTTGACAGGTATGTTGAGTCTTTTGCATCTATGTTCATACGGGAAATTATTTTGTAATTTACTTTGTTTGAGATATTTGTGGTTTGGGTAAATTGATACCTTGGCCTTATAAAAGGAATTGCACAGTATTCCTTCTGTTTCTAATTCTGAGATATATTGAGGAGTGTTGCCATTATCAGTTTGAAAGGATAGTAGACTTCTGTGCCAAAATAAACTTTTCTGGAGTTTTTGTTATTGTTGTTTAGAAACCTATTTTCAAAATAGGGTTTTTCTGCCTAGATTTGTGTTGCCCTGGAATCGAATTGTACACCAGCATGGATTTGAATTCAGAGAGGTTTTGAGAAATTTAGTTACTGCTTCTATTTCCTAATAAGGTATTGGTCTATTTCAACTGTTTAAATTGCCTTTATTTTAATTCGTTAAGTGCTATTTATCCAGAAAATGATTTCTTTATATATTTTCCAATTTGGGGAAAGGTTTTAAAACCATGTCTTAGGATTCAATGGGTTTCCATGCTGTCTCTGGTTAAGTGCCCATTCTCAACTCCAATTTTGTTAGTTTCGATCCTGAATCTCACCCTTTTAGTGAAACTGCGTAATGGTTTGTCATTCTTCTGATTTTCTCAAGCAACCAACTCATATACCCCAGGGATATATGTGAGACTATTTTTCACCATCCATGAGTCTCAGAGACCATCTGGAAGAGGGGTAGAAAGATTTTAGGATCCAGAGGTCAGAGAGTTTAGAATAAAGCAGTGTCTCCTGTATCTGCAGTACTGAACTCAGGAACTCACTCTGAGATCAAGGCAGTGACTATAGAAAGGGTCTCACTGACCACACCCCAAAATGAGAAGTTGTTGACAGTTTGGCTGCTTCTAGAGGAGGCTTCAGGATTATAGGATTCCATTGTGAACCCTGAGATTGTGAACTGTGAAAATCTTTTTTTTCAGGTGAGGAGTGGTTCAGGCATAACACCCACCTTTAATCTAAGAACTTTCTGTTTATTGTGAACAGATAGCTGTGGCGTGGTTCAGCCCTATCATGTAACTTTAATCCAAAACCTTTCTGTAAGCAGGATTAAAGAAAGTTAACTCTGGAGCAATTCACCTATAGCAGAAGGCCACCTGTAGAGATCTTTTTAAAACTCAACTTTATTTGGGGTATTTAGGCCTCTACCTTTCTTCCACGAACACCCCAAAATTAAGTAGGATAGAGAAAGTGTTAGTGGGTAGAGGGTGCCCAGACAACCTTACTCCTCCCAGCAATTTAGGGTCAAGGGTTTCTTTTAGGACTCTATACCTATCTCTGTCAACTACAGACACAGCTAGCAATCACCTCCATACTGCTGTGCCCTGGAGAGTTTCTTTCTGTCTGACACAAACCAGCATACCATCTCTGGCCTCTGGTCTCTCCAAACTGCTCCATGTCAAATGACCAGAGTGACCGTCACCAAAAACAGCACTTCTTCTCATTCACAGCCTCATATTTAAGCTGAGTCCTAGAACACTCCCCTCTCTGTGCAGCAAGTGGAAGGCCCTTAGCAGCTGGCAAAGACCACACCCTGCACTTGACAACTAAGAGGGGTGGACAAACTATGGCCCAACGAAAATCCCACACATTTAATTAAAACAAAAATATAAGATTGCAAAGAAACCAAAATTTCCATTCCAGTAACCAGCTGTCATAGACTAACAGAAAAGAGGGCCTTTTGATTTCAAGGCTGTTTAAAGCAGTATGGAGAAGGTGGTGGTGAAGGTGCTTTTGGCTTTTGGCTTTTTCCTCTGGGACTTGAGCTGAGTAGAAAGGCTTCTTCCTTCTGGGATATCAACTAGTCAGAAGGCATCAGGGTGCTTTCATAGGGCTAGTTGGCCTTTACCTCAGCATCCTGGGTAGGATAGAAAGGGTCAGCCTGCACACCCCTGTTGACAATATAGAATGAGGCTACTTGGTGTTCAAGGAGCTGCCAGGTTTCCTTGGAGGTCATGCATGGTCCTACACATGTGTTCATAATCAGGTCATTTTCAAAGTCTGCTTCTTGGAGGATAAAATGTTTCCAGATGTCAGTTCATTGGAACAAGAAAAAGTATGAGCACATGGTTTCTCAGAATTACAGAGAGGCCGAGGGCCATACCAATTATATTTGAGTCTAAGAAATTTCCAGGTTAGGGACAGGCACAAGCCCATTTCTCTTCCAACCTTGAGCCCAGGCCTCCTTTGGGTTAGGGATACGCCCAGGCCCATTTCTCTTCTCTTTTGGGCCCAGGCCTCATCAGGGTTAGGGATAGGCCCAGGCGCTTGTCTCTTCTCTTTTGGGCCCAGGCGTCATCAGGGTTAGGGATAGGCCCAGGCCCACTTCTTTCTCCTTTGGGCCCAGGCCTCTTCAGGGTTAGGGATAGGCCCAGGCCCTTCTCTCTTACTCTTTGGGCCCAGACCTCTTCAGGGTTAGGGATAGACCCAAGCCATTCTCTCTTCTCCTTTGGGCACAGGCCTCTTCAGGGTTAGGGATAGGCCCAGGCCATTCTCTCTTCTCATTTGGGCCCAGGCCACTTCAGGGTTAGGGATAGGCCCAGGCCCTTGTCTCTTCTCCTTTAGGCCTAGGCCTCTTCAGGATTGGGGATAGGCCAAGGCCCGCTTCTCTTCTCCTTTGGGCCCAGGCCTCTTCAGGGTTAGGGATAAGCAAATGGCCCACTTCTTTCTCCTTTGGGCCCAGGCCACTTCAGGGTTAGGGATAGGCCCAGGCCCTTGTCTCTTCTCCTTTGGGCCCAGGCCTCTTCACAGGTAGGTATAGGCCCAGGCCCTTTTCTCTTCTCTTTTGGGCCCAGGCCTCTTCAAGATTAGGGATAGGCCCAGGCCCTGGTCTCTTCTCCTTTGGGCCCAGGCCTCTTCAGGGTTAGAGATAGGCCCAGGCCCTTTTCTCTTAACTTTTGGTCCCAGGCCTCTTCAGGATTAGGGACAGGCCCAGGCCCACTTCTCTTCTTCTTTGGGCCCAGGCCACTTCAGGGTTAGGGATAAGCCCAGGCCCACTTCTCTTTTCCTTTGGGACTAGGCCTCTCCAGGGTAAGGGATAGGCCCAGGCCCTTGTCTCCTCTCCTTTGGGCCCAGGCTTCTTCAGGGATAGGGATAGGCCCAGGCCCTTCTCTCTACTCCTTTGGACCCAGGCATCTTCAGGTTTAGGGATAGGCCAAGGCCCTTTTCTCTTCTCCTTTGTGCCCAGGCCTCTTCATGGTTAGGGATAGGCCCAGGCCCTTTTCTCTTCTCTTTTGGGCCCAGACCTCTTCAGGATTAGGGATATGCTCAGTCCCACTTCTCTTGTCCTTTGGGCCCAGGCCTCTTCAGGGTTAGGGATAGGCCCAGGCCCTTTTCTCTTATCTTTTGGTCCCAGGCCTCTTCAGGGTTAGGGATAGGCCCAGGGCCTCTTCTCTTCTCTTTTGGGCCCAGGCCTCTTCAGGATTAGGGATAGGCCCAGTACAACTTCTCTTCTCCTTTGGGCCCAGGCCTCTTCAGGATTACAGATAGGCCCAGGACAACTTCTCTTCTCCTTTAGGTCCAGGCCTCTTCAGGGTTAGGGATAGGCCGAGGCCCTTTTCTCTTCTCCTTTGTGCCCAGGCTTCTTCATGGTTAGGGATAGGCCCAGGCCCTTTTCTCTTCTCTATAGGGCCCAGGCCTCTTCAGGCTTAGGGATATGCTCAGTCCCACTTCTCTTCTCCTTTGAGTCCAGGCCTCTTCAGGGTTAGGGATAGGCCCAGGCCCTCTTCTCTTCTCTTTTGGGCCCAGGCCTCTTCAGGATTAGGGAAAGGCCCAGGCCTACTTCGCTTCTCCTTTGGGCCCAGGCCTCTTCAGGGTTAGGGATAGGCCCAGGCCCACTTCTCTTCTCCTTTGGGCACAGGCCTCTTCAGGGTAAGAGATAGACCCAGGCCCTTCTCTCTTCTCCTTTGGGCCCAGGCCTCTTCAGGGTTAGGGATAGACCCAGGCCCTTTTCTCTTCTCTTTTGGGCCCAGGCCTCTTCAGGATTAGGGATAGGCCCAGGCTCACTTCTCTCCTCCTTAGGGCCCAGGCCTCTTCAGGGTTAGGGATAGGCCGAGGCCCTTTGCTCTTCTCCTTTGGGCCCAGGCCTCTTCAGGGTTAGGGATAGGCCCAGGCCCCTTTCTCTTCTCTTTTGGGCCCAGGCCTCTTTAGGATTAGGGATATGCTCAGTCCCAATTCTCTTCTCCTTTGGGCCCAGGTCTCTTCAGGGTTACACATAGGCCTAGGCCCTTTTCTCTTCTCTTTTGTGCCCAGGCCTCTTCAGGGTTAGGGATAGGCCCAGGCCCTTTTCTCTTCTCTTTTGAACCCAGGCCTCTTCAGGAATAGGGATAGGCCCAGGCCCTTGTCTCTTCTCTTTTGGGCCCAGGCCTCTTCAGGGTTAGGGATAGGCCAAGGCCCTTTTCTCTTCTCTTTGGGCCTGGGCCTCTTCAGGATTAGGGATAGGTCCATGCCCACTTCTCTTCTCCTTTTTATCCAGGCCTCTTCAGGGTTAGGGATAAGCCGAGGCCCTTTTCTCTTCTCTTTTGGGCCCAGGCCTCTTCAGGTTTAGGCATACGCCCAGGCCAACATCTCTTTTCCTTTGGGACAGGGCCAGTTCAGGGTAAGGGATAGGCCCAGGCCCTTTTCTCATCTCCTTTGGGCCCAGGCCTCTTCAGGTTTAGGGATAAGCTCAGGCCCAATTCTCTTCTCATTTGGGCCCAGGCCTCTTCAGGGTTAGGGATAGGCCCAGGACCTTCTCTCTTCTCCTTTGGGCCCAGGCCTCTTCAGGGTTAGAGATAGGCCCAGGCCCTTTTTTCATCTCTTTTGGGCCCAGGCTTCTTCATAGTTAGGGATAGGCCCAGGCCCACTTCTCTTCTCCTTTGGGCTCAGGCCTATTCAGGGTTAGGGATAGGCCCAGGCCAACTTCTCTTATCCTTTGGGCCCAGGCCTCTTCAGGTTAAGGGATAGACCCAGGCCCTTTTCTCTTCTCCTTTGGGCACAGGCCACTTCAGGGTTAGGGATAGGCTCAGGCCCTTTTCTCTTCTCTTTTTGGCCCAGCCCTCTTCAGTATTAGGGATAGGCCCATGCCCACTTCTCTTCTCCTTTGCGCCCAGGCCTCTTCAGGGTTAGGGATAGGCCCAGGATCTTTTCCCTTCTCTTTTGGGCCCAGGCCTCTTAGAGATTAGGGGTAGGCCCAAGCCCACTTCTCTTCTTCTTTGGTCCCAGGCCTCTTCAGGGTTAGAGATAGGCCCAGGAACACTACTATTCTCCTTTGGGCCAAGGCCTCTTCAGGGTTACAGATAGGCCCAGGCCCTTTTGTCCTCTCTTTTGGGCCCAGGCCTCTTCAGGGTAAGGGACAGGCCCAGGCCCACTTCTCTTCTTCTTTGGGCCCAGGCCTCTTCAGGGTTAGGAACAGGCCCAGGCCCTTCTCTCTTCTCCTTTGAGCCCAGGCCTCTTCAGGTTTAGGGATAGGCCAAGGCCCTTTTCTCTTCTCCTTTGGGCACAGGCCACTTCAGGGTTAGGGATAGGCCGAGGCCATTTTCTCTTCTCTTTTGGGCCCAGGCCTCTTCAGGATTAGGCATTTTCCCAGGCCCACATCTCTTTTCCTTTGGGACAGGGCCTCTTCAGGGTTAGGGATAGGCCCAGGCCCTTTTCTCTTCTCTTTTGGGCCCAGGCCTCTTCAGGGATAGGGATATTCCCATGCCCTTCTCTCTTCTCCTTTGGGCCCAGGCCTCTTCAGGGTTAGGGATATTCCCATGCCCTTCTCTCTTCTCCTTGGGGCCCAGGCCTCTTCAGGTTTAGGGATAGGCCAAGGCCCTTTTCTCTTCTCTTTGGGCCCGTGCCTCTTCACGATTAGGCATACGCCCAGGCCCACATCTCTTCTCCTTTGGGACAGGGCCACTTCAGGGTTAGCGAAAGGCCCAGGCCCTTTTCTCTTCTCTTTTGGGCCCAGGCTTCTTCATGGTTAGGGAGAGGCCCAGGCCATTTTCTATTCTTTTTTGTGCCCAGGACTCTTCAGGATTAGGGATAGGCCCAGGACCACTTCTCTTCTTCTTTGGGCCCAGGCCACGTCAGGGTTAGGAATAAGCCCAGGCCCACTCCTCTTTTCCTTTGGGACTAGGCCTCTTCAGGGTTAGGGATAAGCCCAGACCCTTGTCTCTTGTCTTTTGGTCCCAGGCCTCTTCAGAGTAAGGGATAGGCCCAGGCCCTTTTCTCATCTCCTTTGGGCCCAGGCCTCTTCAGGTTTAGGGATAAGCTCAGGCCCACTTCTCTTCTCATTTGCGCCCGGGCCGCTTCAGGGTTAGGGATAGGCCCGGGCCCTTGTCTCTTCTCCTTTGGGCCCAAGCCTCTTCAGGGTTAGGGATAGGCCCAGGCCCACTTCTCTTCCCCTTTGGGCCCAGGCCTCTTCAGGGTTAGGGATAGGCCCAGGCCCTTCTCTCTTCTCCTTTGGGCCAAGGCCTCTTCAGGGTTAGGGATAGGCCCTGGCCTACTTCTCTTCTCCTTTGCGCCCAGACCTCAGGGTTAGGGATAGGCCCAGGCTCTTTTCCCTTTAGTTTTGGGCCCAGGCCTCTTCAAGATTAGGGGTAGGCCCAGGCCCACTTCTCTTCTTCTTTGGGCCCAGGCCTCTTCAGGGTTAGGGATAGGCCCAGGCCCACATCTCTTTTCCTTTGGGACAGGGCCTCTTCAGGGTTAGGGAAAGGCCCAGGCCCTTTTCTCTTCTCTTTTGGGCTCAGGCTTCTTCATGGTTAGGGAGAGTACCAGGCCATTTTCTATTCTCTTTTGGGCCCAGCCCTCTTCAGTATTAGGGATGGGCCCAGGCCCACTTCTCTACTCCTTTGGGCTCAGGCCTCTTCAGGGTTAGGAATAGGCCCAGACCCACTACTCTTCTTCTTTGGGCCCAGGCCTCTTCAGGGTTAGGGACAGGCCCAGGCCCTACTCTTCTCCTTTGAGCCCAGGCCTCCTCAGGTTTAGGGATAGGCCAAGGCCCTTTACACTTCTCCTTTGGGCCCAGGCCTCTTCAGGGTTAAGGATAGGCCCAGGCCCTTCTCTCTTCTCATTTGGGCCAAGGCCTCTTCAGGGTTAGAGATAGGCCGAGGCCCTTTTCTCTTCTCCTTTGGGCCCAGGCCTCTTCAGATTTAGGGATAGGCCCAGGCCCACTTCTCTTCCCCTTTGGAACCAGGCCTCTTCAGGTGTACAGATAGGCCCAGGCCCACTTCTCTTCTCCTTTGGGCTCAGGCCTCTTCAGGGTTAGGGATAGGCCCAGGCCCTTTTCTCTTCTCTTTTTGGCCCAGCCCTCTTCAGTATTAGGGATAGGCCCATGCCTACTTCTCTTCTTCTTTGCGCCCAGGCCTCTTCAGGATTAGGGATAGGCCCAGGCTCTTTTCCCTTCTCTTTTGGGCACAGGCCTCTTAGAGATTAGGGGTAGGCCCAGGCCCACTTCTCTTCTTCTTTGGGCCCAGGCCTCTTCAGGGTTAGAGATAGGCCCAGGAACACTACTATTCTCCTTTGGGCCAAGGCCTCTTCAGGGTTACGGATAGGCCCAGGCCCTTTTCTCCTCTCTTTTGGGCCCAGGCCTCTTCACGGTAAGGGATAGGCCCAGGCCCTCTTCTCTTCTTCTTTGGGCACAGGTCTCTTCAGGGTTAGGGACAGGGCCAGGCCCTTCTCTCTTCTCCTTTGAGCCCAGGCCTCTTCAGGGTTAGAGATAGGCTGAGGCCCTTTTCTCTTCTCCTTTGGGCCCAGGCCTCTTCAGGGTTAGGCATAGGCCCGGGCCCTTGTCTCTTCTCCTTTGGGCCCAAGCCTCTTCAGGGTTAGGGATAGGCCCAGGCCCACTTCTCTTCCCCTTTGGGCCCAGGCCTCTTCAGGGTTAGGGATAGGCCCAGGCCCACATCTCTTTTCCTTTGGGACAGGGCCTCTTCAGGGTTAGGGAAAGGCCCAGGCCCTTTTCTATTCTCTTTTGGGCCCAGGCTTCTTCATGGTTAGGGAGAGGACCAGGCCATTTTCTATTCGCTTTTGGGCCCAGCCCTCTTCAGTATTAGGGATGGGCCCAGGCCCACTTCTCTACTCCTTTGGGCTCAGGCCTCTTCAGGTTTAGGAATAGGCCCAGACCCACTTCTCTTCTTCTTTGGGCCCAGGCCTCTTCAGGGTTAGGGACAGGCCCAGGCCCTTCTCTCTTCTCCTTTGAGCCCAGGCCTCTTCAGGTTTAGGGATAGGCCAAGGCCCTTTACTCTTTTCCTTTGGGCCCAGGCCTCTTCAGGGTTAGGGATAGGCCCAGGCCCTTCTCTCTTCTCATTTGGGCCAAGGCCTCTTCAGGGTTAGAGATAGGCCGAGGCCCTTTTCTCTTCTCCTTTGGGCCCAGGCCTCTTCAGATTTAGGGAAAGGCCCAGGCCCACTTCTCTTCCCCTTTGGAACCAGGCCTCTTCAGGTGTACAGATAGGCCCAGGCCCACTTCTCTTC
Source organism: Meriones psammophilus (assembly GCA_036365155.1). Classification (NCBI taxonomy): domain Eukaryota; kingdom Metazoa; phylum Chordata; class Mammalia; order Rodentia; family Muridae; genus Meriones; species Meriones psammophilus. Next base: position 121,687 of record JAEOAE010001982.1, on the reverse strand, counting down.
TCCTTTGGGCTCAGGCCTCTTCAGAGTTAGGGATAGGCCCAGGCCCTTTTCTCTTCTCTTTTTGGCCCAGCCCTCTTCAGTATTAGGGACAGGGACAGGCCCTTCTCTCTTCTCCTTTGAGCCCAGGCCTCTTCATGTTTAGGGATAGGCCCATGCCCACTTCTCTCCTCCTTTGGGCCCAGGCCTCTTCAGGGTTAGGTATAGGCCGAGGACCTTTTCTCTTCTCCTTTGGACCCAGGCCTCTTCAGGGTAAGGGATAGGCCCAGGCCCTTTTCTCTTCCCTTTGGGGCCCAGGCCTCTTCAGGTTTACAGATAGGCCAAGGCCGTTTTCTCTTCTCTTTGGGCCCGGGACTCTTCAGGATTAGGGATAGGTCCAGGCCCACTTCTCTTCTCCTTTGGGTCCAGGCCTCTTCAGGGTTAGGGATAGGCCGAAGCCCTTTTCTATTCTCTTTTGGGCTCAGGCCTCTTCAGGATTAGGCATAGGCCCAGGCCCACTACTCTTCTTCTTTGGGCCCAGGCCCCTTCAGGGTTAGGGATTAGCCCAGGCCCACTTCTCTTTTCCTTTGGGACTAGGCCTCTTCAGGGTTAGGGATAGGCCCAGACCCTTTTCTCTTGTCTTTTGGGCCCAGGCCTATTCAGGGTAAGGAATAGGCCCAGGCCCTTTTCTCCTCTCTTTTGGGCCCAGGCCTCTTCAGGGTTAGGGATAGGCCCATGCCCTTTTCTCTTCTCCTTTGGGCCCAGGCCTCTTCAGGGTTAGGGACAGGCCCAGGCCCTTCTCTCTTCTCCTTTGGGCCCAGGCCTCTTCAGGTTTAGGGATAGGCCAAGGCCCTTTTCTCTTCTCTTTGGGCCGGAGCCTCTTCAGGATTAGGCATACACCCAGGCCCACATCTCTTCTCCTTTGGGACAGGGCCTCTTCAGGGTTAAGGAAAGGCCGAGGCACTTTTCTTTTCTGTTTTGGGCCCAGGCTTCTTCATGGTTAGGGAGAGGCCCAGCCCCTTGTCTGTTCTCCTTTGGGCCCAGGCCTCTTCAGGGTTAGGGATAGGCCCAGGCCTACTTTTCTTCTCCTTTGCGCCCAGGCCACTTCAGGGTTAGGGATAGGCCCAGGCTCTTTGCCCTTCTCTTTGGGGCCCAGGCCTCTTCAATATTTGGGGTAGGCCCAGGCCCACTTCTCTTCTTCTTTGGGCCCAGGCCTCTTGAGGGTTAGAGATAGGCCCAGGCCCACTACTCTTCTCCTTTGACCTAGGCCTCTTCAGGGTTAGGGATAGGCCCAGTCCCTTTTCTCCTTTCTTTTGTGCCCAGGCCTCTTCAGGGTTAGGGATAGGCCACGGCCCACTTCTCTTCTTCTTTGGGCCCAGGCCTCTTCAGGGTTAGGGACATGCCCAGGCCATTCTCTCTTCTCCTTGGAGCCCTGGCCTCTTCAGGTTTAGGGATAGGCCAAGGCCCTTTACACTTCTCCTTTGGGCACAGGCCACCTCAGAGTTAGGAATAGACCCAGGCCATTTTCTCTTCTCCTTTGGGCCCAGGCCTTTTCAGGGTTAGGGATAGACCCAGGCCCACTACTCTTCTCCTTTGGGCCAAGGCCTCTTCAGCGTTACGGATAGGCCCAGGCCCTTTTCTCCTCTCTTTTGTGCCCAGGCCTCTTCAGGGTTAGGGATAGGCCCATGCCCTTCACTCTTCTCCTTTGAGCCCAGGCCTCTTCAGGTTTAAGGATAGGATAAGGCCCTTTTCTCTTCTCTTTGGGCCCGGGCCTCTTCAGGATTAGGGATAGGTCCATGCCCACTTCGATTTTCCTTTTTGTCCAGGCCTCTTCAGGGTTAGGGATAGGCCGAGGCCCTTTTCTCTTCTCATTTAGGCCCAGGCCTCTTCAGGATTAGGCATACGCCCAGGGCCACATCTCTTTTCCTTTGGGACAGGGCCACTTCAGGGTTATGAAAAGGCCCAGGCCCTTTTCTCTTCTCTTTTGGGCCCAGGCTTCATAATTGTTAGGGAGAGGCCCAGGCCATTTTATATTCTCTTTTGGGCCCAGGCCTCTTCAGGATTAGGGATAGGCCCAGGCTCACTTCTCTTCTTCTTTGTGCCCAGGCCCCTTCAGGGTTAGGGATTAGCCCAGGCCCACTTCTCTTTTCCTTTGGGACTAGGCCTCTTCAGGGTTACAGATAGGCCCAAGCCCTTTTCTACTATCTTTTGGGCCCAGGCCTCTTCAGGGTTAGGGATAGGGCCAGGCCCACTTCTCTTCTTCTTTGGGACCAGGCCTCTTCAGGGTTAGGGACAGGCCCAGGCCCTTCTGTCTTCTCCTTTGAGCCCAGGCCTCTTCAGGTTTAGGGATAGGCCAAGGCCCTTTACTCTTCTCCTTTGGGCACTGGCCACTTCAGGGTTAGGGATAGGCCCAGGCCCTTTTCTCTTCTCCTTTGGGCCCAGGCCTCTTCAGGGTTAGGGATAGGCCCAGGCCCACTACTCTTCTTCTTTGGGCCAAGGCCTCTTCAGGGTTACGGAGAGGCCCAGGCCCTTTTCTCCTCTCTTTTGTGCCCAGGCCTCTTCAGGGTTAGGGATAGGCCCATGCCCTTCTCTCTTCTCCTTTGAGCCCAGGCCTCTTCAGGTTTAGGGATAGGCCAAGGCCCTTTTCTCTTCTCTTTGGGCCCGGGCCTCTTCAGGATTAGGGATAGGTCCATGCCCACTACTCTTCTCCTTTTTATCCAGGCCTCTTCAGGGTTAGGGATAGGCCAAGGCCCTTTTCTCTTCTCTTTTGGGCCCAGGCTTCTTTATGGTTAGGGAGAGGCCCAGGCCATTTTATATTCTCTTTTGGGCCCAACCTCTTCAGGATTAGGGATAGGCCCAGGCTCACTTCTCTTCTTCTTTGGGCCTAGGCCCCTTCAGAGTTAGGGATTAGCCTAGGCTCACTTCTCTTTTCCTTTGGGACTAGGCCTCTTCAGGGTTAGGGATAGGCCCAGGCCCACTTCTCTTGTCTTTTGTGCCCAGGCCTATACAGGGTTAGGGATAGGCCCAGGCCCTTCTCTCTTCTCCTTTGGGCCCAGGCCTCTTCAGGTTTAGGGATAGGCCAAGGCCCTTTTCTCTTCTCTTTGGTCCCGAGCCTCTTCAGGATTAGGCATACGCCCAGGCCCACATCTCTTCTCCTTTGGGACAGGGCCTCTTCAGGGTTAAGGAAAGGCCGCGGCCCTTTTCTTTTCTGTTTTGGGCCCAGGCTTCTTCATGGTTAGGGAGAGGCCCAGACCCTTGTCTCTTGTCTTTTGGGCCCAGGCCTCTTTAGGGTAAGGGATTTGCCCAGGCCCTTTTCTCATCTCCTTTGGGCCCAGGCCTTTTCAGGTTTAGGGATAAGCTCAGGCTCACTTCTCTTCTCCTTGTGGCCCAAGCCTCTTCAGGTTTAGGGATAGGCCCAGGCCCACTTCTCTTCCCCTTTGGGCCCAGGCTTCTTCAGGGTTAGGGATAGGCCCAGGCCCTTCTGTCTTCTCTTTTGGGCCCAGGCCTCTTCAAGATTGGGGGTAGGCCCAGGCCCACTTCTCTTCTTCTTTGGGCCCAAACCTCTTCAGGGTTAGAGATAGGCCCAGCCCCACTACTCTTCTCCTTTGGGGCAAGGCCTCTTCAGGGTTGCGGATAGGCCCAGGCCCTTTTCTCCTCTCTTTTGGGCCCAGGCCTCTTCAGGGTTAGGGATAGGCCCAGGCCCTTCTCTCTTCTCCTTTGGGCCAAGGCCTCTTCAGGGTTAGAGACAGGCGGAGGCCCTTTTCTCTTCTCCTTTGGGCCCAGGCCTCTTCAGGGTTAGGTATAGGCCCAGGCCCTTTTCTCTTCTCTTTTGGGCCCAGGCTTTTTCATGGTTAGGGATAGGCCCGGGCCCTTGTCTCTTCTCCTTTGGGCCCAAGACTCTTCAGGTTTGGCCTCTTAAGGGTTAGGGATAGGCCCAGGCCCTTCTCTCTTCTCCTTTGGGCCAAGGCCTCTTCAGGGTTAGAGATAGGCCGAGGCCCTTTTCTCTTCTCCTTTGGGCCCAGGCCTCTTCAGGGTTAGAGATAGGCCAAAGCCCTTTTCTCTTCTCTTTTGGGCCCAGGCCTCTTCAGGGTTAGGGACAGGCCCAGGCCCTTCTCTCTTCTCCTTTGAGCCCAGGCCTCTTTAGGTTTAGGAATAGGCCAAGGTCCTTTTCTCTTCTCTTTGGGCCCGGGCCTCTTCAGGATTAGCTATAGGTCCAGGCCCACTTCTCTTCTCCTTTGGGCTCAGGCCTCTTCAGAGTTAGGGATAGGCCCAGGCCAACTTCTTTTCTCCTTTGGGCCCAGGCTTTTTCAGTGTAAGGGATAGACCCAGGCCCTTTTCTCTTCTCCTTTGGGCACAGACCACTTCAGGTTTAGGGATAGGCCCAGGCCCTTTTCTCTTCTCTTTTTGACCCAGCCCTCTTCAGTATTAGGGATAGGTCCATGCCCACTTCTCTTCTCCTTTTTGTCCAGGCCTCTTCAGGGTTAGGGATAGGCCGAGGCCCTTTTCTCTTCTCATTTAGGCCCAGGCCTCTTCAGGATTAGGCATACTCCCAGGCCCACATCTCTTTTCCTTTGGGACAGGGCCACTTCAGGGTTATGAAAAGGCCCAGGCCCTTTTCTCTTCTCTTTTGGGCCCAGGCTTCTTTATGGTTAGGGAGAGGCCCAGGCCCTTTTATATTCTCTTTTGGGCCCAGGCCTCTTCAGGGTTAGGGATTAGCCCAGGCCCACTTCTCTTTTCCTTTGGGACTAGGCTTCTTCACGGTTACAGATAGGCCCAGGCCCTTCTCTCTTCTCCTTTGAGCCCAGGCCTCTTCAGGTTTAGGGATAGGCCAAGGCCCTTTACTCTTCTCCTTTGGGCACAGGCCACTTCAGGGTTAGAGATAGGCCCAGGCCCTTTTCTCTTCTCCTTTGGGCCCAGGCCTCTTCAGAGTTAGGGATAGGCCGAGGCCCACTACTCTTCTCCTTTGGGCCAAGGCCTCTTCAGGGTTACGGATAGGCCCAGGCCCTTTTCTCCTCTCTTTTGGGCCCAGGCCTCTTCAGGGTTAGGGATAGGCCCATGCCCTTCTCTCTTCTCCTTTAAGCCCAGGCCTCTTCAGGTTTTGGGATAGGCCAACGCCCTTTTCTCTTCTCTTTGGGCCCGGGCCTCTTCAGGATTAGGGATAGGTCCATGCCCACTACTCTTCTCCTTTTTGTCCAGGCCTCTTTAGGGTTAGGGATAGGCCGAGGCCCTTTTCTCTTCTCTTTTGTGCCCAGGCCTCTTCAGGATTAGGCATAAGTCCAGGCCCACATCTCTTTTCCTTTGGTACAGGGCCACTTCAGGGTTATGGAAAGGCCCAGGCCCTTTTCTCTTCTCTTTTGGGCCCAGGCTTCTTTATGGTTAGGGAGAGGCCCAATCCATATTATATTCTCTTTTGGGCCCAAGCCTCTTCAGGATTAGGGATAGGCCCAGGCTCACTTCTCTTCTTCTTTGGGCCCAGGCCTCTTCAGGGTTAGGGATAGGCCCAGACCCTTGTCTCTTGTCTTTTGGGCCCAGGCCTATACAGGGTTAGGGACAGGCCCAGGCCCTTCTCTCATCTCCTTTGGGCCCAGGCCTCTTCAGGTTTAGGGATAGGCCAAGGCCCTTTTCTCTTCTTTTTGGGCCCAGGCCTCTTCAGGAATTAGGGATAGGCCCAGGCCCTTTCTTCTCTTTTGGGGCCCAGGCCAAGGCCTTTTCTTTGGGCCCTGGCCTCTTCAGGGTTAGGGGCCTCTTCAGGTTAGGGTTAGGGAGGCCCAGGCCTTTCTCTCTCTTCTCTTTTGGGCCCAGGCCTCTTCAGGTTTAGGGATAGGCCCAGGCCCTTTCTTTTCTCCTTTGGGCCCAGGCCTGGGCCCAGGCCTCTTCCTTTGGGCCCAGGCCTCTTCAGGGGTTAGGGATAGGCCCAGGCCCAGGCTCTTTCTCCTTTGGGCCCAGGCCTCTTCAGGGTTAGGCCCATAGGCCCAGGCCTCTTTTCTCTTCTCCTTTCCTTTAGGCCCAGGCCCAGGCCCAGGCCTCTTCTTCTTTTTTGGGCCCAGGCCTCTTCAGGGTTAGGGATAGGCCCAGGCCCTTTTCTCTTCTCTTTTGGGCCCAGGCCTTGGCCCAGGCCCATTTTATCTTCTCTTTTGGGCCCAGGCCTCTTCAGGGTTAGGGATAGGCCCAGGCCCAGGCCCAGGCCTTTCTCTCTCCCTCTTCTCTTTTCTTTGGGCTCTTTCAGGTTTAGGCCCAGGCCTTCTCTTCAGGGCCTCTTAGGGTTAGGGATAGGCCCAGGCCCTTCTTCTTCTCCTTTGGGCCCAGGCCTCTTCAGGTTTGGGATAGGCCCAGGCCCTTTTCTCTTCTCCTTTGGGCCTCTCTTCAGGGTTAGGGATAGGCCCAGGCCCTTTTCTCTCTTCTCCTTTGGGCCCAGGCCTCTTCAGGGTTAGGATAGGCCCAGGCCCACATCTCTTCTCCTTTGGGCCAAGGCCTCTTCAGGGTTATGGATAGGCCCAGGCCCTTTTCTCTTCTCTTTTGGGCCCAGGCCTCTTCAGGGTTAGGGAGAGGCCCAGGCCATTTTATCTTCTCTTTTGGGCCCAGGCCTCTTCAGGGTTAGGGATAGGCCCAGGCCCACTTCTCTTCTTCTTTGGGCCCAGGCCTCTTCAGGGCCCAGGCCCACTTCTCTTTCCTTTGGGACTCCTCTTCAGGGTTAGGATAGGCCCAGGCCCTTTTCTCTTCTCCTTTGGGCCCAGGCCTCTTCAGGTTTAGGGATAGGCCAAGGCCCTTTACTTTCTCCTTTGGGCCCAGGCCTCTTCAGGGTTAGGGATAGGCCCAGGCCCTTTCTCTTCTCCTTTGGGCCCAGGCCTGGGCCCAGGCCCTTCTCAGGGTTAGGAGGCCTCTTCAGGATTAGGCATAAGGGCCCAGGACAGGGCCATTTCTTCTTCTTTTTGGCCCAGGCCTCTTCAGGGGTTTAGGATAGGCCCAGGCCCTTTCTCTTCTCTTTTTGGGCCCAGGCCTCTTCAGGGTTAGGGTTAGGGATAGGCCCAGGCCCACATCTCTTCTCTTTTGGGCCCAGGCCTCTTCAGGGTTAGGGATAGGCCCAGGCCCTTTTCTCTTTGGGCTTCCTTTTGGGCCCAGGCCTCTTCAGGATTAGGGATAGGCCCAGGCCCACATCTCTTCTCCTTTGGGCCCAGGCCTCTTCAGGGTTAGGGATAGGCCCAGGCCCAGGCCTTCTCTTCTCCTTTGGGCCCAGGCCTCTTCAGGGTTAGGGATAGGCCCAGGCCCTTCTCTCTCTTTGGGCCCAGGCCTCTTCAGGGTTATGGATAGGCCCAGGCCCTTCTTCTCTTCTCCTTTGGGCCAGGCCTCTTCAGGGAATAGGAATAGGCCCAGGCCCAGGCCATTTTCTCTTCTCTTTTGGGCCAGGCCTCTTCAGGGTTAGGGATAGGCCCAGGCCCACTCTCTTCTTTTTTGGGCCCAGGCCTCTTCAGGGTTAGGGATAGGCCCAGGCCCCCTTTTTCTCTTTTCCCAGGCCTCTTTTTGGGATAGGCCCTTCTTCAGGGTTAGGATAGGCCCAGGCCCTTTTCTCTCTTCTCCTTTGGGCCCAGGCCTCTTCAGGGTTAGGGATAGGCCCAGGCCCCTTCTCTCTTTTCCTTTTGGGCCCAGGCCTCTTCAGGGTTAGGATAGGCCCTTCAGGATTAGGGATAGGCTCTTTCTTTTTGGGCCCAGGCCTTTCAGGGTTAGGGATAGGCCCAGGCCTCTCTCAGGCCTCTTCAGGGTTAGGGATAGGCCCAGGCCCTTTTCTCTTCTCCTTTGGGCCCTTTAGGCCTCTTCAGGATTAGGGATAGGCCCAGGCCCACTTCTCTTCTTTGGGCCCAGGCCTCTTCTGGGTTAGGGATAGGCCCAGGCCCTTTTCTCTTCTCCTTTGGGCCAAGGCCTCTTCAGGGTTAGGCCCAGGCCCTTTTCTCTTCTCCTTTGGGCCCAGGCCTCTTCAGGGTTAGGGATAGGCCCAGGCCCTTCTTCTTCTCCTTTGGGCCCAGGCCTCTTCAGGGTTAGGGATAGGCCCAGGCCCTTTTCTCCTCTCCTTTGGGCCCAGGCCTCTTCAGGGTTAGGGATAGGCCCAGGCCCTTTTCTTTCCATTGAGCCCAGGCCTCTTCTTTGGGCCCAGGCCCTCTTCAGGATCTAGGGATAGCTAGGCCCAGGCCCTTTTCTTCTTCTTTTGGCTCAGGCCTCTTCAGGGCCCAGGCCTTTCTTTTCCTTTGGGCCCAGGCCTCTTCAGGGTTAGGGATAGGCCCAGGCCCTTTTCTCTTCTCCTTTGGGCCCAGGCCTCTTCAGGGTTAGGGATAGGCCCAGGCCCTTTTCTCTTCTTCTCTTTGGGGCCCAGGCCTCTTCAGGGTTAGGGATAGGCCCAGGCCTCTTCTCCTTTGGGCCCAGGCCTTTCAGGGTTAGGATAGGCCCAGGCCCTCTTCTCTTCTCCTTTGGGCCCAGGCCTCTTCAGGGTTAGGGATAGGCCCAGGCCCTTTTCTCTTCTCCTTTGGGCCCAGGCCTCTTCAGGGTTAGGGATAGGCCCAGGCTCTTTTCTCTCTTCTCTTTGGGCCCAGGCCTCTTCAGGGTTAGGGATAGGCCCAGGCCCACATCTCTTCTTTTTTGGGCCCAGGCTCTTCAGGGTTAGGGATAGGCCCAGGCCCTTCTCTTCTTCTCCTTTGGCCCGAGGCCTCTTCAGGTTTAGCCCAGGCCCTTTTCTTCTCTTTTGGGCCCAGGCCTCTTCAGGATTAGGTATAGGCCCAGGCCCACTCTCTCTTCTCCTTTGGGCCCAGGCCTCTTCAGGGTTAGGAATAGGCCCAGGCCCTTTTCTTCTCTTTTGGGCTCCTCTTCATGGTTAGGGATAGGCCCAGGCCCACTTCTTCTTCTTTTGGGCCCAGGCCTCTTCAGGATTAGGGATAGGCCCAGGCCTACTTCTCTTCTCCTTTGGGCCCAGGCCTCTTCCCAGGCCAACTAGGGATAGGCCCAGGCCCTAGGCCCAGGCCTTTTCTCTTCCTTTTTGGGCCCAGGCCTCTTCAGCATTAGGGATAGGCCCTGGACTACTTCTCTTCTCCTTTTTGCCCAGGCCTCTTCAGGTTTAAGGATAGGCCCAGTCCCTTTTCTCTTCTCCTTTGGGCCCAGGCCTCTTCAGGGTTAGGGACAGGCCCAGGCCCTTCTCTCTTCTCCTTTGGGCCCAGGCCTCTTCAGTTTAGGATAGGCCCAGGCCCTTTTCTCTTCTTTGGGCCCAGGCCTCTTCAGGATTAGGCCCAGGCCCTTTTCTCTTCTCCTTTGGGACCCTCTTCAGGGTTAGGGATAGGCCTCTCTTTTGGGCCCAGGGTTCAGGGTTAGGAGAGGCCCAGGCCCTTTCTTTCTTCTTTTTTGCCCAGGCCTCTTCAGGGTTAGGGATAGGCCCAGGCCAATTCTCTTCTCCTTTTGGGCCAGGGCCTCTTCAGGGTTAGGGATAGGCCCAGGCCTAGTCTCTCTCTTCTCCTCTTTTAGGGCCCAGGCCTACTTCTCTTCTCCTTTGGGCCCAGGCCTCTTCAGGGTTAGGGATAGGCCCAGGCCCTTTTCTTCTCTTTTGGGCCCAGGCCTCTTCAGGATTAGGGTAGGCCCAGGCCCACTTCTCTTCTTCTTTTTGGCCCAGGCCTCTTCAGGGTTAGAGATAGGCCCAGGCCCTTTTCTTCTCTTTTGGTTTCAGGGATAGGGATAGGCCCAGGCCCTTTCTCTTCTCCTTTGGGCCCAGGCCTCTTCAGGGTTAGGGATATGCCCAGGCCCACATCTCTTCTCCTTTGGGACAGGGCCTCTTCAGGGTTAGGGAAAGGCCCAGGCCCTTTCTCTTCTCCTTTGGGCCCAGGCCTCTTCAGGGTTAGGGATAGGCCCAGGCCCTTTCTCTCTTCTCTTTTTTCCCAGGCCTCTTCAGGGTTAGGAATAGGCCCAGGCCAGGCCTCTTCAGGGTTAGGGATAGGCCCAGGCCCTTTTCTCTCTCTTCTTTATGCTTTGGGCCCAGGCCACTTTTCTTCAGGGCCTCTTCAGGATTAGGGATAGGCCCAGGCCACTTCTCTTCTCTCCTTTGAGTCCAGGCCTCTTCAGGGTTAGGGATAGGCCCAGGCCCTTTTCTCTTCTCCTTTGGGCCCAGGCCTCTTCAGGGTTAGGATAGGCCCAGGCCCATATCTCTCTTCTCTTTGGGCCCAGGCCTCTTCAGGGTTAGGGATAGGCCCAGGCCCTTTTCTCTTCTCTTTGGGCTCCTTTGGGCCCAGGCCTCTTCAGGGCCCACGCCTAGGGATAGGCCCAGGCCCACTTCTCTTCTCTTTTTGGGCTTCTTCAGGGGATAGGCCCAGGCCCTTTCTCCTTTGGGCCCAGGCCTCTTCAGGACTAGGATAGGCCCAGGCCCACATCTCTTCTCCTTTGGGCCCAGGCCTCTTCAGGGTTAGGGATAGGCCCAGGCCCTTTTCTCTTCTCTTTGGGCCCAGGCCTCTTGAGGGTTAGGGATAGGCCCAGGCCCATGCCTCTTTGGGCCCAGGGTTAGGGCCCAGGCCTCTTCAGGGGATAGGCCCAGGCCTCTTCTCTTCTCCTTTGGGCCCAGGCCTCTTCAGGATTAGGGATAGGCCCAGGCCCTTTTCTCTTCTCTTTTTGGGCCCAGGCCTCTTCAGGGTTAGAGGGGCCCAGGCCCTTTTTCTTCTCTTTTGGGCCCAGGCCTCTTCAGGATTAGGGATAGGCCCAGGCCCTTCTCTCTTCTCCTTTGGCCCAGGCCTTTCAGTGTTAGGGATAGGCCCAGGCCTCTTTTGGGCCCAGGCCTCTTCATTAGGGTAGGCCCAGGCCCACATCTCTTCTTTTTGGGCCCAGGCCTCTTCAGGGTTAGGGATAGGCCCAGGCCCTTCTCTCTTCTCCTTTGGGCCCAGGCCTCTTCAGGGTTAGAATAGGCCCAGCCCTTTTCTCTTCTCTTTTGGGCCCAGGCCTCTTCAGGATTAGGGATAGGCCCAGGCCCACTCTCTTCTCCTTTGGGACAGGGCCACTTCAGGGTTAGGGAAAGGCCCAGGCCCTTTTTCTTCTCTTTTTGGGCCCAGGCCTCTTCATGGTTAGGGATAGGCCCAGGCCCACTTCTCTTCTCTTTTGGCCCAGGCCTCTTCAGGGTTAGGGATAGGCCCAGGCCTACTTCTCTTCTCTTTGGGCTCCTCTTCAGGGTTAGCCCAGGCCTTTGGGACTAGCCCTCTCAGGGTTAGGGATAGGCCCAGGCCCTTCTCTCTTCTCTTTTTTGCCCCAGGCCTCTTCAGGGTTAGGATAGGCCCAGGCCCTTCTCTTCTCTCTTTGGGCCCAGGCCTCTTCAGGGTTAGGGATAGGCCCAGGCCCTTCTCTCTTCTCCTTTGGGCCCAGGCCTCTTCAGGGTTAGGGACAGGCCCAGGCCCTTCTCTCTTCTCCTTTGGGCCCAGGCCTCTTCAGTTTAGGGATAGGCCCAGGCCCTTTTCTTCTCTTTTGAGCCCAGGCCTCTTCAGGATTAGGCCCCCAGGCCCACATCTCTTCTCCTTTGGGCCCAGGCCTCTTCAGGGTTAGGCCCAGGCCCTTTTCTCTTCTCTTTTGGGCCCAGGCCTCTTCAGGTTAGGATAGGCCCAGGCCCTTTTCTTCTCTCTTTTGGGCCCAGGCCTCTTCAGGGTTAGGGATAGGCCCAGGCCCTTAGGCCTTCAGGCCCAGGCCCAGGCCCTAGTCTCTTCTCTTTTGGGCCAAGGCCTCTTCAGGGTTAGGGATAGGCCCTGGCCTACTTCTCTTCTCCTTTGTGCCCAGGCCTCATCAGGGTTAGGGGTAGGCCCAGGCCCACTTCTCTTCTTCTTTGGGCCCAGGCCTCTTCAGGGTTAGAGATAGGCCCAGGCCCTTTTCTCCTCTCTTTTGGGCCCAGGCCTCTTCAAGTTTAGGGATAGGTCCATGCCCTTCTCTTTTCTCCTTTGGGCCCAGGCCTCTTCACGTTTAGGGATATGCTCAGGCCCTTTTCTCTTCTCTTTTGGGCCTCGGCCTCTTCAGGGTTAGGGAGAGGCCCAGGCCCACTTCTTTCTCCATTTAGGCCCAGGCCTCTTCAGGGTTAGGGATAGGCCCAGGCCCACTCTCTTTTCTTTTTTTTTCTAGGCCTTCAGGCCCAGGCACTCTGGGGCCCAGGCCTTTTCAGGGTTAAGCCCAGGCCCTTCTTCTCTTTTCTTTGGACCAGGCCTCTTCAGGGTTAGGGATAGGCCCAGGCCCTTTCTCTCATCCTTTGGGCCCAGGCCTCTTCAGGGATTAGGGATAGGCCCAGGCCTTTTCTCTTCTCCTTTGGGCCAGGCCTCTTCAGGGTTAGCCAGGCCCAGGCCTTCTCTTCAGGCCTCTTCAGGGTTAGGGATAGGCCCAGGCCCATATCTCTTCCTTTTGGGCCCAGTTTCTTCAGGGTTAGGGATAGGCCCAGGCCCACTTCTCTCTTTTGGGCCCAGTCCTCTTCAGGGTTGGGGCCCAGCTCCACTTCTCTTCTCCTTTGGGCCCAGGCCTCTTCAGGGTTAGGGATAGGCCCAGCCCCTTCTCTCTTCTACCATTTTAGGGGCCCTTGTCCAGGCCTCTTCAGGATTAGGATAGGCCCAGGCCCACATCTCTCTCCTCCCTTTTGGGCCCAAGGCCCTTTCTCTTCAGTCCTCTTGAGGGTTAGGGATAGGCCCAGGAATCTTTCTCTTTGGGCTTTAACTTCAGGTTAGGGATAGGCTTTTTTCTACTTTGGGCCCAGGCCTCTTCAGGCCTCATCAGGCCCAAGCTTCTTCACGATTAGGGATAGGCCCAGGCCCTTTTCTCTTCTCTTTTGGGCCCAGGCCTCATCAGGGTTAGAGATAGGCCCAGGCCCTTTTCTCATTTCTTTTGGGCCCAGGCCTCTTCAGGATTAGGGATAGGCCCAGGCCCACTTTTCTCTTCTGCTTTGGGCCCAGACCTCTTCAGCATTACGGATAGGCCCAGGCCCTTTTCTCTTCTCCTTTGGTACCAGGCCTTTCAGGGTTAGGGATAGGCCCAGGCCCTTCTCTCTTTTCCTTAGGGCCCATGCCTCTTCAGGGTTAGAGATAGGCCAAGGCCCAGTTCTCTTCTCCTTTGGGCCCAGGCCTCTTCAGGAATAGAGATAGGCCAAGCTCCACTTCTCTTCTCCTTTGGGCCCAGGCCTCTTCAGGATTAGGGATAGGCCCAGGCCCTTTTCTCTTCTCTTTTGGGCCCAGGCCTCTTCAGGAATAAGAATAGGTCCAGGCCCTTCTCTCTTCTCCTTTGGGCCAAGGCCTCTTCAGAGTTAGGTATAGGCCCAGGCCCTAGTCTCTTCTCTTTTGGGCCAAGGCCTCTTCAGGATTAGGAGTAGGCCCAGGCCCACTTCTTTCTCCTTTGGGCCCAGGCCTCTTCAGGAATAAGAACAGGCCCAGGCCCTAGTCTCTTCTCTTTTGGGCCCAGGCTTCTTCATGGTTAGGAATAGGCCCAGGCCCACTTCTCTTCTCCTTTGGGCCCAGGCCTCTTCAGGATTAGGGATAGGCCCAGGCACTTCTCTCTTCTCCTTTAGGCCCAGGCCTCTTCAGGGTTAGAGATAGGCCGAGGCCCTTTTCTCTTCTCCTTTGGGCTCAGGCCTCTTCAGGGTTAGGGATAGGTCCAGGCCTACTTCTCTTCTCCTTTGGGCCAAGGCCTCTTCAGGTTTAGCGATAGGCCCAGGCCTACTTCTCTTCTCCTTTGGGCCCAGGGCTCTTCAGGCTTAGGGATAGGCCCAGGCCAACTTCTCTTCTCCTTTGGGCCCAGGCCTCTTCAGGGTTAGAGAGAGGCCCAGGCCCTTTTCTCTTCTCTTTTGGGCCAAGGCCATTTCAGGGTTAGGAATAGGCCCAGGCGTACTTCTCTTCTCCTTTTGGCCCAGGCCTCTTCAGGTTTAGGGATAGGCCAAGGCCCTTTTCTCTTCTCTTTGAGCCCGAGCCTCTTCAGGATTAGGCATACGCCCAGGCCCACATCTCTTCTCCTTTGGGACAGGGCCTCTTCAGGGTTAGGGAAAGGCCAAGGCCCTTTTCTCTTCTCTTTTGGGCCCAGGCTTCTTCATGGTTAGGGAGAGGCCCAGGCCATTTTCTATTCTCTTTTAGGCCCAGGCCTCTTCAGGATTAGGGATAGGCCCAGGCCCACTTCTCTTCTTCTTTGGGCCCAGGCCACTTCCGGGTTAGGGATAAGCCCAGGCCCACTTCTCTTTTCCTTTTGGACTAGGCCTCTTCAGTATTAGGGATAGGCCCAGGCCCTTCTCTTTTCCTCTTTGTGTCCAGGCCTCTTCAGGGTTTGGGAGAGGCCCAGGCCTTTTCTCTTCTCCTTTGAGCCCAGGCCTCTTCAGGATTACGGATAGGCCCTGGCCCTTTTCTCTTCTCCTAAGCTCCCAGGACTCTTCAGGGTTAGGGATAGGCCCATGCCCTTCTCTCTTCTCCTTTGGGCCCAGGCCTCTTCAGGGATAGGGGTAAGCCCAGGCCCAATACTCTTCTCCTTTGTGCCCAGACCTCCTCAGGGTTAAGGATTGGCCCAGGCCCTTTTCTCTTCTCTTTTGGGCCTAGGCCTCTTCAGGGTTATGGATAGCCCCAGGCCCACTTCTCTTCTCCTTTGGGCCCAGGCCTCTTCAGGGTTAGGGTAGGCCCAGGTCCTTGTCTCTTCTCCTTTGGGCCCAAGAAACTTCAGTGTTAGGATAGGCCCAGGCATACTTCTCTTCTTTTTTTTTGGCCCAGGCCACTTCAGGTTTAATCATAGGCCCAGGCCCTTGTCTGTTCTCCTTTGGGCCCAGGTCTCTTCAGGGTTAGGGATATGCCCAGGCCCTTGTCTCTTCTCCTCTGGGCCCAAGCATCTTCAGGGTTAGGTATAGGCCCAGGCCCTTTTCTCTTCTCCTTTGGGCCCAGGCCTCTTCAGGGTTAGGGATAGGACCAGACCCTTGTCTCTTCTCCTTTGAGCCCAAGCCTCTTCACTGTTAGGTATAGGCCCAGGCCCTTTTCTCTTCTCTTTTGGGCCCGGGCCTATTCAGGATTAAGAATAGGCCCAGGCCCTTTTCTCTTCTCCTTTGGGCCAAGGCCTCTTCAGGGTTAGGTATAGGCCCAGGCCCTAATCTCTTCTCTTTTGGGCCCAAGCCTCTTCATGATTAGGAATAGGCCCAGGCCCACTTCTTTCTCCTTTGGGCCTAGGCCTCTTCAGGGTTAGGGATAGGCCCAGGCCTTTTTCTCTTCTCTTTTGGGGCCAGGCCTCTTCCGGATTAGTGATAGGCCCAGGCCCTTGTCTCTTCTCCTTTGGGCCCAGGCCTCTTCAGGATTAGGGATAGGCCGAGGCCCTTTTCTTTTCTCCTTTGGGCCCAGGCCTCTTCAGGGTTAGGGATAACCAAATGGCCCAGTTCTTTCTTCTTTGGGCCCAGGCCTCTTCAGGGTTAGGGATAGGCCCAGTCCCATATCTCTTCCTCTTTGGGCCCTTGTAACTTCAGAGTTAGGGATAGGCCCAGGCCCTTCTCTCTTCTCCTTTGGGCCCAGGCCTCTTTAGGGTTAGAGATAGGCCCAGGCCCACTTCTCTTCTCCTTTGGGCCCAGGCCTCTCCAGGGATAGGCCCAGCTCCACTTCTCTTCTCCTTTAGGCCCAAGCTTCTTTACGATTAGGGATAGGCCCAGGCCCTTTTCTCTTCTCTTTTGGGGCCAGGCCTCTTCCGGATTAGGGATAGGCCCAGGCCCTTGTCTCTTCTCCTTTGGGCCCAGGCCTCTTCAGTGTTAGGGATAGGCCCATGCCTTTGTCTCGTCTCCTTTGGGCCCAAGCATCTTCAGAGTTAGGGATAGGGCCAGGCCCTTTTCTCTTCTCTTTTGGACCCTGGCCTCCTCAGGATTAGGGATAGGCCCAGGCCCCTTTCTCTTCTCCTTTGGGCCCAGGCCCCTTCAGGGTTAGGGATAGGCCTAGGCTCTTTTCTCTTCTCCTTTGGGCCTAGGCCTCTTCAGGGTTAGGGATAGGCCCAGGCCCTTCTCTCTTCTCGTTTGGGCCCAGGCTTCAGGTTTAGGGATAGGCCCAGGCCCTAGTCTCTTCTCTTTTGGGCCAAGGCCTCTTCAAGGTTAGGGATAGACCCAGGCCCACTTCTCTTCTCCTTTGGGCCTAGGCCTCTTCAGGGTTAGGGATAGGCCCAGGCCCTTTTCTCTTCTCTTTTGGGACAAGGCCTCTTCAGGGTTATGGATAGGCCCAGGCCCTTTTCTCTTCTCCTTTGGGCCCAGGCCTCTTCATGGTTAGGGATAGGCCCAGGCCCTAGTCTCTTCTCTTTTTGGGCCAAGGCCTCTTCAGTGTTAGGGATAGGTCCAGGCCTACTTCTCTTCTCTTTTGGCCCAGGATCTTCAGGGTTAGGGATAGGCCCAGGCCCTTTTCTCTTCTCTTTTGGGCCCAGGCCTCTTCAGGGTTAGGGATAGGCCCAGGCCCTTGTCTCTTCTTTTTTGGGCCCAAGCCTCTTCAGGGTTAGGGATAGGCCTAGGCCTAGTCTCTTCTCTTTTTGGGCCCAGGCTCTTCAGGGTTAGGGATAGGACCCAGGCCCTTTTCTCTTCTCTTTTTGGGCCCAGGCCTCTTCACGCTTAGGGATGGGCCCAGGCCCTTGTCTCTTCTCCTTTGGGCCCATGCCTCTTCAGGGTTAGGGATAGGCCCCGTCCCTTGTCTCTCCTCTTTTGGGCCCAGGCTTCTTCATGGTTAGGGATAGGCCCAGGCCCTTATCTCTTCTCTTTTGGGCCCAGGCTTCTTTGTTGTTAGGGATAGGCCCAGTCCCTTTTATCTTCTCTTTTGGGCCCAGGCTTTTTCAGGGTTAGGGATAGGCCCAGGCCCTTCTCTCTTCCTCCTTGGTCCTAGGCCTGTTCAGGGTTAGGGATAGGCCCAGGTCCTTCTCTCTTTTCTCTTGGGCCCAGGCCTCTTCAGGGTTAGGGATAGACCAAGGCCCTTCTCTCTTCTCCTTTATGCCCAGGCCTCTTCAGGGTTAGGGATAGGACAAGGCGCTTATCTCTTCCTCTTTGGTCCAAAGCCACTTAAGGGTTAGGGATAGGCCCAGGCCCTTCTCTCTTTTCCTTTGGGCACAGGACTCTTAAGGGTTAGGGATAGGCCCAGGCTCTTGTTTCTTCTCCTTTGGGCCCAGGCCTCTTCAGGGTTAGGGATACGCCCAGGCTCTTGTCTCTGCTCCTTTGGGCCCAGGCCTCTTCAGGGTTATGGAATGGCCCAGGCATTTCTCTCTTCTCCTTTGGGCACAGGACTCTTCAGGTTTTGGGATAGGCCCTGGCCCTTTTCTCTTCTCTTTTGGGCGCAGGCCACTTCGGAATTAGGGATACGCCCAGGCCCACTTCTCTTCTCCTCCTATGAGCCCAGGCCTCTTCAGGGTTACAGATAGGCCCAGGCCCTTTTATCTTCTTCTTTGGGCCCAGGCCTCTTCAGGGTTAGGGATAGGCCCAATCCCTTTCTCTTCTGTTTTGGCCCCAAGCTTCTTCATCGTTAGGGGATAGGCCCAGGCCCTTTTTTACATCTCTTTTGGACCCAGGTCTCTTCAGGTTTATGGATAGGCCCAGGCCTACTTCTCTTCTCCTTTGGACCGAGGCCTCTTCATGGTTAGGGATAGGCTCAGGAATACATCTCTTCTCTTGTGGGCACAGGCCGCTTCAGGGTTAGGGATAGGCCCAGCTCCTTTCTCTTCCTCTTAGGCCCAGGTGTCTTCAGGGTTAGGGACATCCCAGGCTAACTTCTCTTCTCTTTTGGGCCCAGGCCTCTTCATGTTTAGTGTTAGGCCCAGGCGTTTTTCTCTTCTCCTTTGGGCCCAGGCCTCTTTAGGGGTAGGGATAGGCCCAGTCCCTTTTCTCTTCTCTTTTGTGCCCTGTCCTCTTCAGGATTAGGGATAGGCCCAGGCCCACTTCTCTTCTCTCCTTTGGGCCTAAGCCTCTTCAGGGTTAGGGATAGGCCAAGGGCCTTTTATCTTTTCTTTTTGCGACAAGGCCTCTTCCGGATTAGGGATAGGCCCAGGCCCTTTTCTCTTCTCCTTTGGGCCCTGACTTGTTCAGGGTTAGGGATAGGCTCAGGCCCTTCTCTCTTCTCCTTTGGGCCCAGGCCTCTTCAGGTTTAGGGATAGGCCCAGGCCCTTTTCTCTTTTCTTTTGGTCCCAGGCCTCTTCAGGATTAGGGATAGTCCCAGGCCCACATCTCTTCTGCTTTGGGCCTAGGCCTCTTCAGGTTTAGTGATAGGCCGAGGGCCTTTTCTCTTCTCCTTTGGGCCCAGGCCTCTTCAGGGTTAGTGATATGCCCAGGCCCTTTTATCTTCTCTTTTGGGCCAAGCCTTCTTCAGGATTAGGGATATGCCCAGGCCCACATGTCTTCTCCTTTGGGCCCAGGCCTCTTCAGGGTTAGGGATATGCCCAGGCCCTTTTCTCTCCCTTTTGGTTCCAGGCTTCTTCATGGTTAGGGATAGGCCCAGGCCCTTTTCTCTTCTCTTTTGGTCCCAGGGTTTTTCATAGATATGGATAGGCCCAGGCCCTTTTCTCTTCTCTTTTGTGCCCAGGCCTCTTCAGGATTAGGGATAGCCCCAGGCCCACTTCTCTTCTTCTTTGGGCCCAGGCCTCTTCACGGTTAGGGATAGGCCTAGGGTCCACTTCTCTTCTCCTTTTAGGCCTAGGCCTCTTCAAGGTTAGGGATAGGCCCAGGCACTTTTCTCTTGTCTTTTGGTCACAGGTCTCTTCAGGTTTAGGGATAGGCCCAGGCCCACTACTCTTCTCCTTTGGGCAAAGGCCTATTCAGGGTTAGGGATAGGCCCATGCCCACTTATGTCTCATTTGGCCCCAGGCCTCTTCAGTGTTAGGGATCGGCCCATGCCCTTCTCTCTTCCTCTTTGGGCCCAAGCCTCTTCAGGGTTAGGTATAGACCCAGGCCCTTCTCTTTTCTTTTGGGCCCAGGCCTCTTCAGGGTTAGGGATAGGCCCAGGCCCTTGTCTCTTCTCTTTTGGGCCAAGGCTTCTTCAGGGTTAGGATAGGCTGAGGCCCACTTCTTTCCCCTTTTTGCCCAGGCCTCTTCAGGGTTAGGGTTAGGTTCAGGCCTATTTCTCTTCTCCTTTGGGCGGAGGCCTCTTCAGGCTTAGGGATAGGACCAGGTCCTTTTCTCTTCTCCTTTGAGCCAAGGCCTCTTCAGGGTTAGGGATAGGCCTATGGATCGGCCCCGGCCCACTTCTTTCTCCTTTGGGCCTGGGCCTCTTTGGGTTTGGGTTAGGCCCAGGCCTACTTCTCTTCCTTTGGGCACAGGCCTCCTCAGGCTTAGGGATAGGCCCAGGCCTTTTTCTCTTCTCTTTTGTGCCCAGGCCTCTTCAGGATTAGGGATAGGCGCAGGCCTTTGTCTCTTCTTTTTTGGGCCAAGGCCTCTTCGGGGTGAGGGATAGTCCCAGGCCCTTGTCTCTTCTCCTTTGGGCCCATGCCTCCTCAGGGTAAGGGACAGGCCCATGCCCTTCTCTCATTTATTTAGGGATCAGGCCTCTTCAGGGTAAGGGATAGATCCAGGCCCTTCTATCTTCTCCTTTGGGCCCAGGCCTCTTCAGGGTTAGGGAAAGGCCCAGGCCCTTTTCTCTTCTCCTTTGTTCCCAGGACTCTTCAGGGTTAGGGATAGGCCCAGTCATGCTTCTCTTCTCTTTTGTTCACAGGCTGCTTCAGGGTTAGGGATAGGCCCAGGCCCTTGTCTGTTCTCCTTTGGGCCCAGGCCTCTTTAGGGTTAGGGATAGGCCCAGGCATGCTTATCTTCTCTTTTGGGCACAGGCTGCATCAGGGTTAGGATAGGCCCAGGCCCTTTTCTCGCTTCCTTTGCGCCAGGACTCTTCAGCGTTAAGGATAGGCGCAGGCCCTTCTCTCTTTCACCTTTAGGGCCCAGGCCTCTTCAGGGTTAGAGATAGGCCAAGGCCCAGTTCTCTTCTCCTTTGTGCCCAGGCCTCTTCAGGGATAGGGATAGGCCCAGCTCCACTTCTCTTTTCCTTTGGGCCCTGGCCTCTTCAGGGTTAGGGATAAGCCCAGGCCCTTGTCTCTTCATCTTTGGGCCCAAGCCTCTTCATGGTTAGGTATATACCCAAGCCCATTTCTCTTCTCTTTTTGGGCCCAAGCCTCTTCAGGGTAAGGGATAGGCACAGGCCAACTTCTCTTCTCCTTTCAGCCAAGGCCTCTTCAGGGTTTGGGATAACCAAATGGCCCAGTTCTTTCTTCTTTGGGCCCAGGCCTCTTCAGAGTTAGGGATAGGACAAGGCCCTTATCTCTTCCTCTTTGGGACAAAGCCAATTAAGGGTTAGGGATAGGCCAAGGCCCTTCTCTCTTCTCCTTTGGGCACAGGCCTCTTCAGGGTTAGGGATAGGCCCAGGCTCTTGTCTCTTCTTCTCCTTTGGGCCCAGGCCTCTTCAGGGTTAGAGATAGGCCAAGGCACAGTTCTCTTCTCCTTTGGGCCCAGGTCTCTTCAGGTTTAGGGATAGGCCCAGACCTACTTCTCTTTTCCTCTGGACCGCGGCCTCTTCAGGGTTAGGGATATGCCCAGGCCTACTTCTCTTCTCCTTTGGGCCCAGGCCTCTTCATAGTTAGGGATAGGCTCAGGCATACATCTCTTCTCATGTGGGCCCAGGCCGCTTCAGGATTAGGGATAGGACCAGGCTCTTTTCTCTTCCATTTGGGCCCAGGCTTCTTCATGGTTAGGGAGAGGCCCAGGCCCATTTCTCTTCTCTTTGGGCTCAGGCCTCTTCAGGATTAGGGATAGGCCCAGGCTCACTTCTCTTCTCTTTTGGGCCCAGGCCTCTTCATGTTTAGTGTTAGGCCCAGGCGTTTTTCTTTTCTCCTTTTGGCCTAGGCCTCTTCAGGGTTAGGGATAGGCCCAGGCCCTTTTCTCTTCTCTTTTGGGCCTAGGCTTCTTCAGGATTAGGGATAGGCCCAGGCCCACTTCTCTTCTCCTTTGGGCCTAGGCTCTTCAGGGTTAGGGATAGGCCAAGGCCCTTTTCTCTTTTCTTTTGGGACAAGGCCTCTTCAGAGTTAGGGATAGGCCCAGGCCCTTTTCTCTTCTCCTTTGGGCCCAGGCTTCTTCAGGGTTAGGGACAGGCCCAGGCCTTTCTCTCTTCTCCTTTGGGCCCAGGCCTCTTCAGGTTTAGGGATAGGCCCAGTCCCTTTTCTCTTTTTTTTTGGTCCCAGGCCTCTTCCGGATTAGGGATAGGCCCAGGCCCACTTATGTCACTTTTGGGCCCAGGCCTCTTCAGGGTTATTGATAGGCCCATGCCCTTCTCTCTTCCTCTTTGGGCCCAAGCCTCTTCAGGGTTAGGGATAGACCCAGGCCCTTCTCTTTTCCTTTGGGCCCAGGCCTCTTCAGTGTTAGGGATAGGCCCAGGCCCTTGTCTCTTCTCTTTTGGGCCAAGGCCTCTTCAGGGTTAGGATAGGCCGAGGCCCACTTCTTTACCCTTTGGGCCCAGGCCTCTTCAGGTTTACGGTTAGGCCCAGGCCTCCTTCTCTTCTCCTTTGGGTGCAGGCCTCTTCAGGCTTAGGGATAGGCACAGGCCCTTTTCTCTTCTCCTTTGGGCCAAGGCCTCTTCAGGTTTAGGGATAGGCCTTGGGATAGTCCCAGGCCTACTTCTTTCTCTTTTGGGCCCGGGGCCTCTTCAGGGTTAGAGATTGGCCCAGGCCCACTTCTTTCTCCTTTGGACCCAGGCCTCTTCAGGGTTAGGGATAGGCTCAACCCCTTCTCTCTTCCTCTTTGGGCCCGGGCCTCTTCAGGGTTAGGGATATTCCAG
Source organism: Meriones psammophilus (assembly GCA_036365155.1). Classification (NCBI taxonomy): domain Eukaryota; kingdom Metazoa; phylum Chordata; class Mammalia; order Rodentia; family Muridae; genus Meriones; species Meriones psammophilus. The sequence continues at coordinate 99,965 of JAEOAE010001982.1, read as the reverse complement.
GCCCTTCTCTCTTCTCTTTAGGGCCTAGGCCTCTTCACGGTTATGGATAGGCCCAGGCCCACTTCTCTTCTCCTTTGGGCCCAGCCCTCTTCAGGCTTAGGGACAGGCCCAGGCCAACTTATCTTCTCTTTTGGGCCCAGGCCTCTTCAGGGTTAGTGATAGGCCCAGGCCATTTTCTCTTCTCTTTTGGGCCCAGGTCTCTTCACAGTTAGGGGTAGGCCCAGGCCCTTGTCTCTTCTCCTTTGGGCCCAAGCCTCTTCAGGGTTAGGGATAGGACCAGGCATGCTTCTCTTCTCTTTTGGGCCCAGACTGCTTCAGGGTTAGGGATAGGCCCAGGCCATTTTCTCTTCTCTTTTGTGCCCAGGCCTCTTCAGGATTAGGGATAGGCCCAGGCCAACTTCTCCTCTCTTTTGGGCCTAGGCCTCTTCAGGGTTAGGGATAGGACCAGGCCCTTCTCTCTTCCTCTTTGGGCCCAGGCCTCTTCAGCGTTAGCGATAGGCCAGGCCCTTCTCTCTTTTCTTTTGGGAAAAGTCCTCTTCAGGTTTAGGGATAGGCCCAGGCCCTTTTCTCTTCTCCTTTGGGCCCAAGCCTTTTCAGGCTTAAGGAGAGGCCCAGGTATACTTCTCTTCACTTTTGGGCCCAGGCCATTTCAGGGTTAGTGATAGGCCCAGGCACTTGTCTGTTCTCCTTTGGGCCCAGGCCTCTTCAGGGTTAGGGATAGCCCCAGGCACTTTTATCTTCTCTTTGGGGCCTAGGCCTCTTCAGGGTTAGGGATTGGCCCAGGCACATGTCTTTCTCCTTTGGACCCAGGCTTCTTCAGGGTTAGGGATAGGCTCAGGCCCTTCTCTCTTCCTCTTTGGGCCCGGGCCTCTTCAGGGTTAGGGATAGGCCAGGCCCTTCTCTCTTCTCTTTTGGGCCCAGCCCTCTTCAGGCTTAGGGACAGGCCCAGGCCAACTTATCTTCTCTTTTGGGCCCAGGCCTCTTCAGGGTTACGGATAGGCCCAGGCCAACTTCTCCTCTCTTTTGGGCCTAGGCCTCTTCAGGGTCAGGGATATGCCCAGGTCTTTTCTCTTCTCCTTTGGGCCCAGGCCTCTTGAGGTTTAGGGAAATGCCCAGGCCCTTTTCTTTTCTCTTTTGGGCCTAGGCCTCTTCACGGTTAGTGATAGGCCCAGGCGCTTTTCTCTTCTCTTTTGGGCCCAGGCCTCTTCAGGGTTAGGGGTAGGCCCAAGCCCTTGTCTCTTCTCCTTTGGGCCCAAGCCTCTTCAGGCTTAAGGATAGGCCCAGGCATACTTCTCTTCGCTTTTGGGCCCAGGCCACTTCAGGGTTAGTGATAGGCCCAGGCCCTTGTCTGTTCGCCTTTGGGCTCAGGCCTCTTCAGGGTTAGGGATAGCCCCAGGCCCACTTCTCTTCTCCTTTGGGCCCAGGCCTCTTCAGGGTTAGGGATTGGCCCAGGCCCACTTCTTTCTCCTTTGGACCCAGGCCTCTTCAGGGTTAGTGATATGCCCAGGCCCTTATCTCTTCTCTTTTGGGCCAAGCCTTCTTCAGGATTAGGGATACGCCCAGGCCCACATGTCTTCTCCTTTGGGCCCAGGCCTCTTTACAGTTAGGGATAGGCCCAGGTCTTTTTCTCTTCTCCTTTGGGCCCAGGCCTCTTCAGGGTTAGGGATATGCCCAGGCCCTTTTCTCTCCCTTTTGGTTCCAGGCTTCTTCATGGTTAGGGATAGGCCCAGGCCCTTTTCTCTTCTCTTTTGGTCCCAGGGTTCTTCATAGATATGGATAGGCCCAGGCCCTTTTCTCTTCTACTTTGCACTCAGGACTCTTCAGGGTTAGGGATAGGCCCAGGCCCTTTTCTCTTCTACTTTGCATTCAGGACTCTTCAGGGTTAGGGATAGGCCCAGGCCCTTTTCTCTTCTCTTTTGGGCCTAGGCCTCTTCAGGGTTATGGATAGCCCCAGGCCCACTTCTCTTCTCCTTTGGGCCCAGCCCTCTTCAGGCCAAGGGACAGGCCCAAGCCAACTTATCTTCTCTTTTGGGCCCAGGCCTCTTTAGGTTATGGGATAGGCCCAGGCCCACTTCTCTTCTCCATTCTGCCTAGCCCTCTTCAGGGTGAGGGATCGGCCCAGGCCCTTTTCTCTTCTCCTTTGGGCCCACGCTTCTTCAGGGTCAGGGATAGCACAAGGCACTTCTGTCTTCTCCTTTGGGCCTAGGCCTCTTTAGGGTTAGTGATAGGCCCAGGCCCACTTCTTTCTCCTTTGGGCCCAGGCCTCTTCAGGTTTAGGGATAGGACAGGCCCTTTTCTCTTCTCTTTTGGTCCCAGGCCTCTTCAGGATTAGGGATAGGCCCAGGCCCACTACTCTTCTCCTTTGGGCACAGGCCTCTTCAGGGTTAGGGACAGGCCCAGGCCCTTTTCTCTTCTCTTTTGGGCCCAGATTTCTTCATGGTTAGGGAGATGCCCTGGCCATTTTCTATTCTCTTTTGGGCCCAGGCCTCTTCAGGATTAGGGATATGCCCAGGCCCAATTCTCTTTTCCTTTGGGACTCGGCCTCTTCAGGGTTAGGGATAGGCCCAGGCACTTTCCTATTCTCTTTTAGGCCCAGGCCTCTTCAGGGTTAGGTATAGCCCCAGGCCCACTTTTCTTCTCCTTTAGGCCCAGGCCCACTTCTCTTCTCCTTTTTTCCAAGGCCTCTTCAGGGTTAGGGATAACCAAATGGCCCAGTTCTTTCTTCTTTGGGCCCAGGCCTCTTCAGGGTTAGGGATAGGACAAGGCCCTTCTCTCTTCTCCTTGGGCCCAGGCCTCTTCAGTGTTAGAGATAGGCCCAGGCCCTTTTCTCTTCTCCTTTTAGCCCAGGACTCTTCAGCGTTATGGATAGGCCCACGCCCTTCTCTCTTCTCCTTTGGGCCTAGGCCTCTTCAGGGTTAGTGATAGGCCCAGGCCCTCTTGTCTTCTCCTTTGGGCCCAGGCCTCTTCAGGGTTAGGGATAGGTCCAGGCCCACTTCTCTTCTCCTTTGGGCCTGGCCTCTTCAGGGTTAGGGACAGGCCCAGGCCAACTTCTCTTCTCTTTTGGGCCCAGTCCTCTTCAGGGTTAAGGATAGGCCTAGGCCTACTTCTCTTTTCCTTTGGGCCCAGGTGTCTTCAGGGTTAGGGATAGCTCCAGGCCCTTATCTCTTCTCCTTTGGGCCCAGGCCTCTTCAGGTTTAGGGATAGGCCCAGGCCCTTTTCTCTTCTCCTTTGGGCCCAGGCCTCTTCAGGTTTAGGGATAGACCCAGGCACTTTTTTCTTCTGTTTTGTGCCCAGGCCTCTTCAGGATTAGGGATACGCCTAGGCACACTTCTCTTCTCCTTTGGGCCAGGGCACTTCAAGGTTAGGGACAGGCCCAAGCCAACCTCTCTTCTCTTTTGGGCCTAGGCCTCTTCAGGGTTAGGGATAGGCCCAGGCCCTTCTCTCTTCCTCTTTGGGCCCAGGCCTCTTCAGGGTTAGGGATAGGCCCAGGCACTTATCTCTTCTTCTTTGGGCCCAGGTCTCTTCAGGGTTAGGGATAGGCCCAGGCCCTTTTCTCTTCTCCTTTGGGCCCAGGCCTCTTCAGGTTTAGGGATAGACCCAGGCACTTTTTTCTTCTGTTTTGTGCCCAGGCCTCTTCAGGATTAGGGATACGCCTAGGCACACTTCTCTTCTCCTTTGGGCCAGGGCACTTCAGGGTTAGGGACAGGCCCAAGCCAACTTCTCTTCTCTTTTGGGCCTAGGCCTCTTCAGGGTTAGGGATAGGCCCAGGCCCTTCTCTCTTCCTCTTTGGGCCCAGGCCTCTTCAGGGTTAGGGATAGGCCCAGGCACTTATCTCTTCTTCTTTGGGCCCAGGTCTCTTCAGGGTTAGGGATAGGCCCAGGCCCTTTTCTCTTCTCCTTTGGGCCCAGGCCTCTTCAGGTTTAGGGATAGGCCCAGGCCCTTTTCTCTTCTCTTTTGGGCCCAGGCCTCTTCAGGATTATGGATAGTCCCAGGCCCACTACTCTTCTCCTTTGGGCCCAGGCCTCTTCAGGGTTAGGGATAGGCCCAGGCCCACTTCTCTTCTCCATTCTGCCTAGGCCTCTTCAGTGTTAGGGATAGGCCCGGGCACTTTCCTATTCTCTTTTAGGCCCAGGCCTCTTCAGGTTTAGGTATAGCCCCAGGCCCACTTTTCTTCTCCTTCAGGCCCAGGCCTCTTCAGGGTTAGGGATAGACCCAGGCCCACTTCTCTTCTCCTTTGGGCGAAGGCCTCTTCAGGGTTAGGGATAAGCAAATGGCACAGTTCTTTCTTCTTTGGGCCCAGGCCTCTTCAGGGTTAGGAATAGGACAGGGCCCTTATCTCTTCCTCTTTGGCCCAATGCCACTTCAGGGTTAGGGATAGGCCCAGGCCCTTCTCTCTTCTCCTTGGGCCCAGGCCTCTTCAGGGTTAGGAATTGGACAAGGCCCTTACCTCTTCCTCTTTGGGCCCACGGGACTTCAGGGTTAGGGATAGGCCAGGCCCTTCTCTCTTTTCTTTTGGGCCCAGGCCTCTTCAGGTTTAGGGAATGGCCCAGGCCCTTTTCTCATCTCCTTTGGGCCCAGTCCTCTTCAGGTTTACGGATAGGCCGAGTTCCTTTTCTGTTCTCCTTTGGGCCCAGGCCTCTTCAGTATTAGGGATAGGCCCAGGCCCTTCTCTTTTCCTCTTTGTGTCCAGGCCTCTTCAGGGTTTGGGAGAGGCCCAGGCCTTTTCTCTTCTCCTTTGAGCCCAGGCCTCTTCAGGATTACGGATAGGCCCAGGCCCTTTTCTCTTCTCCTAAGCTCCCAGGACTCTTCAGGGTTAGGGATAGGCCCATGCCCTTCTCTCTTCTCCTTTGGGCCCAGGCCTCTTCAGGGATAGGGGTAAGCCCAGGCCCAATACTCTTCTCCTTTGTGCCCAGACCTCCTCAGGGTTAAGGATTGGCCCAGGCCCTTTTCTCTTCTCTTTTGGGCCTAGGCCTCTTCAGGGTTATGGATAGCCCCAGGCCCACTTCTCTTCTCCTTTGGGCCCAGGCCTCTTCAGGGTTAGGGGTAGGCCCAGGTCCTTGTCTCTTCTCCTTTGGGCCCAAGAAACTTCAGTGTTAGGGATAGGCCCAGGCATACTTCTCTTCTCTTTTGGGCCCAGGCCACTTCAGGTTTAATCATAGGCCCAGGCCCTTGTCTGTTCTCCTTTGGGCCCAGGTCTCTTCAGGGTTAGGGATATGCCCAGGCCCTTGTCTCTTCTCCTCTGGGCCCAAGCATCTTCAGGGTTAGGTATAGGCCCAGGCCCTTTTCTCTTCTCCTTTGGGCCCAGGCCTCTTCAGGGTTAGGGATAGGACCAGACCCTTGTCTCTTCTCCTTTGAGCCCAAGCCTCTTCACTGTTAGGTATAGGCCCAGGCCCTTTTCTCTTCTCTTTTGGGGGCCTGGCCTATTCAGGATTAAGAATAGGCCCAGGCCCTTTTCTCTTCTCCTTTGGGCCAAGGCCTCTTCAGGGTTAGGTATAGGCCCAGGCCCTAATCTCTTCTCTTTTGGGCCCAAGCCTCTTCATGATTAGGAATAGGCCCAGGCCCACTTCTTTCTCCTTTGGGCCTAGGCCTCTTCAGGGTTAGGGATAGGCCCAGGCCTTTTTCTCTTCTCTTTTGGGGCCAGGCCTCTTCCGGATTAGTGATAGGCCCAGGCCCTTGTCTCTTTCCTTTGGGCCCAGGCCTCTTCAGGATTAGGGATAGGCCGAGGCCCTTTTCTTTTCTCCTTTGGGCCCAGGCCTCTTCAGGGTTAGGGATAACCAAATGGCCCAGTTCTTTCTTCTTTGGGCCCAGGCCTCTTCAGGGTTAGGGATAGGCCCAGTCCCATATCTCTTCCTCTTTGGGCCCTTGTAACTTCAGAGTTAGGGATAGGCCCAGGCCCTTCTTTCTTCTCCTTTGGGCCCAGGCCTCTTTAGGGTTAGAGATAGGCCCAGGCCCACTTCTCTTCTCCTTTGGGCCCAGGCCTCTTCAGGGATAGGCCCAGCTCCACTTCTCTTCTCCTTTAGGCCCAAGCTTCTTTACGATTAGGGATAGGCCCAGGCCCTTGTCTCTTCTCCTTTGGGCCCAGGCCTCTTCAGTGTTAGGGATAGGCCCATGCCTTTGTCTCGTCTCCTTTGGGCCCAAGCATCTTCAGAGTTAGGGATAGGGCCAGGCCCTTTTCTCTTCTCTTTTGGGCCTAGGCCTCTTCAGGGTTAGGGATAGGCCCAGGCCCTTCTCTCTTCTCGTTTGGGCCCAGGCTTCAGGTTTAGGGATAGGCCCAGGCCCTAGTCTCTTCTCTTTTGGGCCAAGGCCTCTTCAAGGTTAGGGATAGACCCAGGCCCACTTCTCTTCTCCTTTGGGCCTAGGCCTCTTCAGGGTTAGGGATAGGCCCAGGCCCTTTTCTCTTCTCTTTTGGGACAAGGCCTCTTCAGGGTTATGGATAGGCCCAGGCCCTTTTCTCTTCTCCTTTGGGCCCAGGCCTCTTCATGGTTAGGGATAGGCCCAGGCCCTAGTCTCTTCTCTTTTGGGCCAAGGCCTCTTCAGTGTTAGGGATAGGTCCAGGCCTACTTCTCTTCTCTTTTGGGCCCAGGATCTTCAGGGTTAGGGATAGGCCCAGGCCCTTTTCTCTTCTCTTTTGGGCCCAGGCCTCTTCAGGGTTAGGGATAGGCCCAGGCCCTTGTCTCTTCTTTTTTGGGCCCAAGCCTCTTCAGGGTTAGGGATAGGCCTAGGCCCTAGTCTCTTCTCTTTTGGGCCCAGGCTCTTCAGGGTTAGGGATAGGACCAGGCCCTTTTCTCTTCTCTTTTGGGCCCAGGCCTCTTCACGCTTAGGGATAGGCCCAGGCCCTTGTCTCTTCTACTTTGGGCCCAAGCCTCTTCAGGGTTAGGGATAGGCCCCGTCCCTTGTCTCTCCTCTTTTGGGCCCAGGCTTCTTCATGGTTAGGGATAGGCCCAGGCCCTTATCTCTTCTCTTTTGGGCCCAGGCTTCTTTGTTGTTAGGGATAGGCCCAGTCCCTTTTATCTTCTCTTTGGGCCCAGGCTTTTTCAGGGTTAGGGATAGGCCCAGGTCCTTCTCTCTTTTCTCTTGGGCCCAGGCCTCTTCAGGGTTAGGGATAGACCAAGGCCCTTCTCTCTTCTCCTTTATGCCCAGGCCTCTTCAGGGTTAGGGATAGGACAAGGCGCTTATCTCTTCCTCTTTGGTCCAAAGCCACTTAAGGGTTAGGGATAGGCCCAGGCCCTTCTCTCTTTTCCTTTGGGCACAGGACTCTTAAGGGTTAGGGATAGGCCCAGGCTCTTGTTTCTTCTCCTTTGGGCCCAGGCCTCTTCAGGGTTAGGGATACGCCCAGGCTCTTGTCTCTGCTCCTTTGGGCCCAGGCCTCTTCAGGGTTATGGAATGGCCCAGGCATTTCTCTCTTCTCCTTTGGGCACAGGACTCTTCAGGTTTTGGGATAGGCCCTGGCCCTTTTCTCTTCTCTTTTGGGCGCAGGCCACTTCGGAATTAGGGATACGCCCAGGCCCACTTCTCTTCTCCTATGAGCCCAGGCCTCTTCAGGGTTACAGATAGGCCGAGGCCCTTTTATCTTCTTCTTTGGGCCCAGGCCTCTTCAGGGTTAGGGATAGGCCCAATCCCTTTTCTCTTCTGTTTTGGCCCCAAGCTTCTTCATCGTTAGGGATAGGCCCAGGCCCTTTTTTCATCTCTTTTGGACCCAGGTCTCTTCAGGTTTATGGATAGGCCCAGGCCTACTTCTCTTCTCCTTTGGACCGAGGCCTCTTCATGGTTAGGGATAGGCTCAGGAATACATCTCTTCTCTTGTGGGCACAGGCCGCTTCAGGGTTAGGGATAGGCCGAGGCTCCTTTCTCTTCCTCTTAGGCCCAGGTGTCTTCAGGGTTAGGGACATCCCAGGCTAACTTCTCTTCTCTTTTGGGCCCAGGCCTCTTCATGTTTAGTGTTAGGCCCAGGCGTTTTTCTCTTCTCCTTTGGGCCCAGGCCTCTTTAGGGGTAGGGATAGGCCCAGTCCCTTTTCTCTTCTCTTTTGTGCCCTGTCCTCTTCAGGATTAGGGATAGGCCCAGGCCCACTTCTCTTCTCCTTTGGGCCTAGGCCTCTTCAGGGTTAGGGATAGGCCAAGGGCCTTTTATCTTTTCTTTTGCGACAAGGCCTCTTCCGGATTAGGGATAGGCCCAGGCCCTTTTCTCTTCTCCTTTGGGCCCTGACTTGTTCAGGGTTAGGGATAGGCTCAGGCCCTTCTCTCTTCTCCTTTGGGCCCAGGCCTCTTCAGGTTTAGGGATAGGCCCAGGCCCTTTTCTCTTTTCTTTTGGTCCCAGGCCTCTTCAGGATTAGGGATAGGCCCAGGCCCACATCTCTTCTGCTTTGGGCCTAGGCCTCTTCAGGTTTAGTGATAGGCCGAGGGCCTTTTCTCTTCTCCTTTGGGCCCAGGCCTCTTCAGGGTTAGTGATATGCCCAGGCCCTTTTATCTTCTCTTTTGGGCCAAGCCTTCTTCAGGATTAGGGATATGCCCAGGCCCACATGTCTTCTCCTTTGGGCCCAGGCCTCTTCAGGGTTAGGGATATGCCCAGGCCCTTTTCTCTCCCTTTTGGTTCCAGGCTTCTTCATGGTTAGGGATAGGCCCAGGCCCTTTTCTCTTCTCTTTTGGTCCCAGGGTTTTTCATAGATATGGATAGGCCCAGGCCCTTTTCTCTTCTCTTTTGTGCCCAGGCCTCTTCAGGATTAGGGATAGCCCCAGGCCCACTTCTCTTCTTCTTTGGGCCCAGGCCTCTTCACGGTTAGGGATAGGCCTAGGTCCACTTCTCTTCTCCTTTAGGCCTAGGCCTCTTCAAGGTTAGGGATAGGCCCAGGCACTTTTCTCTTGTCTTTTGGTCACAGGTCTCTTCAGGTTTAGGGATAGGCCCAGGCCCACTACTCTTCTCCTTTGGGCAAAGGCCTATTCAGGGTTAGGGATAGGCCCATGCCCACTTATGTCTCATTTGGCCCCAGGCCTCTTCAGTGTTAGGGATCGGCCCATGCCCTTCTCTCTTCCTCTTTGGGCCCAAGCCTCTTCAGGGTTAGGTATAGACCCAGGCCCTTCTCTTTTCTTTTGGGCCCAGGCCTCTTCAGGGTTAGGGATAGGCCCAGGCCCTTGTCTCTTCTCTTTTGGGCCAAGGCTTCTTCAGGGTTAGGATAGGCTGAGGCCCACTTCTTTCCCCTTTTTGCCCAGGCCTCTTCAGGGTTAGGGTTAGGTTCAGGCCTATTTCTCTTCTCCTTTGGGCGGAGGCCTCTTCAGGCTAAGGGATAGGACCAGGTCCTTTTCTCTTCTCCTTTGAGCCAAGGCCTCTTCAGGGTTAGGGATAGGCCTATGGATCGGCCCCGGCCCACTTCTTTCTCCTTTGGGCCTGGGCCTCTTTGGGTTTGGGTTAGGCCCAGGCCTACTTCTCTTCCTTTGGGCACAGGCCTCCTCAGGCTTAGGGATAGGCCCAGGCCTTTTTCTCTTCTCTTTTGGGCCCAGGCCTCTTCAGGATTAGGGATAGGCGCAGGCCCTTGTCTCTTCTTTTTTGGGCCAAGGCCTCTTCGGGGTGAGGGATAGTCCCAGGCCCTTGTCTCTTCTCCTTTGGGCCCATGCCTCCTCAGGGTAAGGGACAGGCCCATGCCCTTCTCTCATTTATTTAGGGATCAGGCCTCTTCAGGGTAAGGGATAGATCCAGGCCCTTCTATCTTCTCCTTTGGGCCCAGGCCTCTTCAGGGTTAGGGAAAGGCCCAGGCCCTTTTCTCTTCTCCTTTGTTCCCAGGACTCTTCAGGGTTAGGGATAGGCCCAGTCATGCTTCTCTTCTCTTTTGTTCACAGGCTGCTTCAGGGTTAGGGATAGGCCCAGGCCCTTGTCTGTTCTCCTTTGGGCCCAGGCCTCTTTAGGGTTAGGGATAGGCCCAGGCATGCTTATCTTCTCTTTTGGGCACAGGCTGCTTCAGGGTTAGGGATAGGCCCAGGCCCTTTTCTCGTTTCCTTTGCGCCCAGGACTCTTCAGCGTTAAGGATAGGCGCAGGCCCTTCTCTCTTCACCTTAGGGCCCAGGCCTCTTCAGGGTTAGAGATAGGCCAAGGCCCAGTTCTCTTCTCCTTTGTGCCCAGGCCTCTTCAGGGATAGGGATAGGCCCAGCTCCACTTCTCTTTTCCTTTGGGCCCTGGCCTCTTCAGGGTTAGGGATAAGCCCAGGCCCTTGTCTCTTCATCTTTGGGCCCAAGCCTCTTCATGGTTAGGTATATACCCAAGCCCATTTCTCTTCTCTTTTGGGCCCAAGCCTCTTCAGGGTAAGGGATAGGCACAGGCCCACTTCTCTTCTCCTTTCAGCCAAGGCCTCTTCAGGGTTTGGGATAACCAAATGGCCCAGTTCTTTCTTCTTTGGGCCCAGGCCTCTTCAGAGTTAGGGATAGGACAAGGCCCTTATCTCTTCCTCTTTGGGACAAAGCCAATTAAGGGTTAGGGATAGGCCAAGGCCCTTCTCTCTTCTCCTTTGGGCACAGGCCTCTTCAGGGTTAGGGATAGGCCCAGGCTCTTGTCTCTTCTCCTTTGGGCCCAGGCCTCTTCAGGGTTAGAGATAGGCCAAGGCACAGTTCTCTTCTCCTTTGGGCCCAGGTCTCTTCAGGTTTAGGGATAGGCCCAGACCTACTTCTCTTTTCCTCTGGACCGCGGCCTCTTCAGGGTTAGGGATATGCCCAGGCCTACTTCTCTTCTCCTTTGGGCCCAGGCCTCTTCATAGTTAGGGATAGGCTCAGGCATACATCTCTTCTCATGTGGGCCCAGGCCGCTTCAGGATTAGGGATAGGACCAGGCTCTTTTCTCTTCCATTTGGGCCCAGGCTTCTTCATGGTTAGGGAGAGGCCCAGGCCCATTTCTCTTCTCTTTTGGGCTCAGGCCTCTTCAGGATTAGGGATAGGCCCAGGCTCACTTCTCTTCTCTTTTGGGCCCAGGCCTCTTCATGTTTAGTGTTAGGCCCAGGCGTTTTTCTTTTCTCCTTTTGGCCTAGGCCTCTTCAGGGTTAGGGATAGGCCCAGGCCCTTTTCTCTTCTCTTTTGGGCCTAGGCCTCTTCAGGATTAGGGATAGGCCCAGGCCCACTTCTCTTCTCCTTTGGGCCTAGGCTCTTCAGGGTTAGGGATAGGCCAAGGCCCTTTTCTCTTTTCTTTTGGGACAAGGCCTCTTCAGAGTTAGGGATAGGCCCAGGCCCTTTTCTCTTCTCCTTTGGGCCCAGGCTTCTTCAGGGTTAGGGACAGGCCCAGGCCTTTCTCTCTTCTCCTTTGGGCCCAGGCCTCTTCAGGTTTAGGGATAGGCCCAGTCCCTTTTCTCTTTTTTTTTGGTCCCAGGCCTCTTCCGGATTAGGGATAGGCCCAGGCCCACTTATGTCACTTTTGGGCCCAGGCCTCTTCAGGGTTATTGATAGGCCCATGCCCTTCTCTCTTCCTCTTTGGGCCCAAGCCTCTTCAGGGTTAGGGATAGCCCCAGGCCCACTTTTTTTCTCCTTTAGGCTCAGGCCCACTTCTCTTCTCCTTTTTGCCCAGGCCTCTTCAGGGTTAGGGATAACCAAATGGCCCAGTTCTTTCTTCTTTGGGCCCAGGCCTCTTAAGGGTTAGGGATAGGACAAGGCCCTTTTCTATTCCTCTTTGGGCCAATGCCACTTCATGGTTAGGGATAGGCCCAGGCCCTTCTCTATTCTCCTTGTGCCCAGGACTCTTCAGGGTTAGGGATAGGATCAGGCCCCTTTCTCTTCTCCTTTGCATCCAGGTCTCCTCAGGGTTAGGGATAGGTCCATGCCCTTCTCTCTTCTCCTTTGTTACTAGGCCTCTTCAGGGTTAGGGATAGGCCCAGACCCACTTCTCTTCTCTTTTTGGCCCAGGCATCTTCAGGGTTAGGGATTGGCCCAGGCCAACTTCTCCTCTCTTTTGGGCCCAGGCCTCTTCAGGGTTAGGGATAGGCCTAGGCCTACTTCTCTTCTCCTTTGGGCCAAGGCCTCTTTTTGGGTGAGGGAAAGGCCCAGGCCCTTGTCTCTTCTCCTTTGGTCCCAAGCCTCTTCAGGGTTGGGATAGGCCCAGGCCCTTCTCTCATTTATTTAGGGATCAGGCCTCTTCAGGGTTAGGGATAGGCCTAGGCCTACTTCTCTTCTCTTTTGGGCCCAGGCCTCTTCAGGGTTAGGGATAGGTCCAGGCCCTTGTCTCTTCTCCTTTGGGCCAAGGCCTCTTCAGGGTTAGGGATAGCCCCAGGCCCTTCTCTCTTCTCTTTTGGGCCCAGGCCTCTTCAGGGTCAGGATAGGCCCAGGCCCTTGACTCTTCTCTTTTGGGCCCAGGCCTCTTCAGGGTTAGGGATAGGCCCAGGCCCACTACTATTCTCCTTTGGGCCAAGGCCTCTTCAGGGTTAGGGATAACCAAATGGCCCAGTTCTTTCTTCTTTGGGCCTAGGCCTTTTCAGGGTTAGGAATTGGACAAGGCCCTTATCTCTTCCTCTTTGGGCCCAGGGCATTTCAGGGTTAGGGATAGGCCCAGGCACTTCTCTCTTCTACTTTGCGCTCAGGACTCTTCAGGGTTATGGATAGGCCCACGCCCATCTCTCTTCTCCTTTGGGCCTCGGACTCTTCAGGGTTAGGGATAGGCTCAGGCCCACTTCTCTTCTCATTTTTGCCCAGGCCTCTTCAAGGTTAGGGATAAGCCCAGGCCAACTTCTCTTCTCTTCTCCTTTGGGCCAGGCTTCTTCAGGGTTAGGGACAGGCCCAGGCCAACTTCTCTTCTCTTTTGGGCCCAGGCCACTTCAGGGTTAGGGATAGGCCTAGGCCTACTTCTCTTCTCCTTTGGGCTCAGGTGTCTTCAGGGTTAAGGATAGGTCCAGGCCCTTGTCTCTTGTCCTTTGGGCCCAGGCCTCTTCAGGGTTAGGGATAGTCCCAGGCCCTTCTCTCTTCTCCTTGGGCCCAGGCCTCTTCAGTGTTAGGGATAGGCCCAGGCCCTTTTCTCTTCTCCTTTGGGCCCAGGCCTTTTCAGGGTTAGGGATAAACAAATGGCCCAGTTCTTTCTTCTTTGGGTCCAGGCCTCTTCAGGGTTAGGGATAGGACAAGGCCCTTATCTCTTCCTCTTTGCCCAACGCCACTTCAGGGTTAGGGATAGGCCCAGGCCCTTCTCTCTTCTCCTTGGGCCCAGGCCTCTTCAGGGTTGGGGATAGGCTCAGGCCCTTTTCTCTTCTCCTTTGCTCCCAGGACTCTTCAGCTTTATGGATAGGCCCACGCCCTTCTCTCTTCTCCTTTGGGCCTAGGCCTCTTCAGGGTTAGTGATAGGCCCAGGCCCTCTTGTCTTCTCCTTTGGGCCCAGGCCTCTTCAGGGTTAGGGATAGGCCAAGGCCCACTTCTCTTCTCCTTTGGTCCCAGGCCTCCTCAGGGTTAGGGATAGGCCCAGGCCCTTTTCTCTTCTCTTTTGGGCCTAGGCCTCTTCAGGGTTATGGATAGCCCCAGGCCCACTTCTCTTCTCCTTTGGGCCCAGTCCTCTTCAGGCCAAGGGACAGGCCCAGGCCAACTTATCTTCTCTTTTGGGCCCAGGCCTCTTTAGATTATGGGATAGGCCCAGGCCCACTTCTCTTCTCCATTCTGCCTAGCCCTCTTCAGGGTGAGGGATCGGCCCAGGCCCTTTTCTCTTCTCCTTTGGGCCCAGGCTTCTTCAGGGTCAGGGATAGCCCAAGGCCCTTCTGTCTTCTCCTTTGGGCCTAGGCCTCTTCAGGGTTAGGGATAGGCCCAGGCCCTTTTCTTTTCTCTTTTGGGCCTAGGCCTCTTTAGGGTTAGTGATAGGCCCAGGCCCACTTCTTTCTCCTTTGGGCCCAGGCCTCTTCAGGGTTTGGGATAGGCCAGGCCCTTTTCTCTTCTCTTTTGGTCCCAGGCCTCTTCAGGATTAGGGATAGGCCCAGGCCCACTGCTCTTCTCCTTTGGGCCCAGGCCTCTTCAGGGTTAGGGATAGGCCCAGGTCCACTTCTCTTCTCCATTCTGCCTAGGCCTCTTCAGGTTTAGGGATCGGCCCGGGCCCTTTTCTATTCTCTTTTAGGCCCAGGCCTCTTCAGGGTTAGGTATAGCCCCAGGCCCACTTTTCTTCTCCTTAGGCCCAGGCCCACTTCTCTTCTCCTTTTTTCCAAGGCCTCTTCAGGGTTAGGGATAACCAAATGGCCCAGTTCTTTCTTCTTTGGGCCCAGGCCTCTTCAGGTTTAGGGATAGGACAAGGCCCTTCTCTCTTCTCCTTGGGCCCAGGCCTTTTCAGTGTTAGGGATAGGCCCAGGCCCTTTTCTCTTCTCCTTTGGGCCCAGGACTTTTCAGGGTTAGGGATAAACAAATGGCCCAGTTCTTTCTTCTTTGGGTCCAGGCCTCTTCAGGGTTAGGGATAGGATAAGGCCCTTATCTCTTCCTCTTTGCTCAACGCCACTTCAGGTTTAGTTATAGGCCCAGGCCCTTCTCTCTTCTCCTTGGGCCCAGACTTCTTCAGGGTTGGGGATAGGCTCAGGCCCTTTTCTCTTCTCCTTTGAGCCCAGGACTCTTCAGCGTTATGGATAGGCCCACGCCCTTCTCTCTTCTCCTTTGGGCCTAGGCCTCTTCAGGGTTAGTGATAGGCCCAGGCCCTCTTGTCTTCTCCTTTGGGCCCAGGCCTCTTCAGGGTTAGGGATAGGTCCAGGCCCACTTCTCTTCTCCTTTGGGCCTGGCCTCTTCAGGGTTAGGGACAGGCCCAGGCCAACTTCTCTTCTCTTTTGGGCCCAGTCCTCTTCAGGGTTAAGGATAGGCCTAGGCCTACTTCTCTTTTCCTTTGGGCCCAGGTGTCTTCAGGGTTAGGGATAGCTCCAGGCCCTTATCTCTTCTCCTTTGGGCCCAGGCCTCTTCAGGTTTAGGGATAGGCCCAGGCCCTTTTTTCTTCTGTTTTGTGCCCAGGCCTCTTCAGGATTAGGGATACGCCTAGGCCCACTTCTCTTCTCATTTGTGCCCAGGCCTCTTCAGGGTTAGGGATAGGCCCAGGCCCACTTCTCTTCTCCTTTGGGCCAGGCCTCTTCAGGGTTAGGGACAGGCCTAAGCCAACTTCTCTTCTCTTTTGGGCCTAGGCCTCTTCAGGGTTAGGGATAGGCCCAGGCCCTTCTCTCTTCCTCTTTGGGCCCAGGCCTCTTCAGGGTTAGGGATAGGCCTAGGCCTACTTCTCTTCTCCTTTGGGCCCAGGCGTCTTCAGGGTTAGGGATAGGCCCAGGCCCTTGTCTCTTCTTCTTCGGGCCCAGGCCTCTTCAGGGTTAGGGATAGGCCCAGGCCCTTTTCTCTTCTCCTTTGGGCCCAGGCCTCTTCAGGTTTAGGGATCGGCCCAGGCCCTTTTCTCTTCTCTTTTGGGCCCAGGCCTCTTCAGGATTACAGATAGGCCCAGGCCCACTACTCTTCTCCTTTGGGCCCAGGCCTCTTCAGGGTTAGGGATAGGCCCAGGCCCACTTCTCTTCTCCATTCTGCCTAGGCCTCTTCAGTGTTAGGGATAGGCCCAGGCACTTTCCTATTCTCTTTTAGGCCCAGGCCTCTTCAGGTTTAGGTATAGCCCCAGGCCCACTTTTCTTCTCCTTCAGGCCCAGGCCTCTTCAGGGTTAGGGATAGACCCAGGCCCACTTCTCTTCTCCTTTGGGCCAAGGCCTCTTCAGGGTTAGGGATAAGCAAATGGCACAGTTCTTTCTTCTTTGGGCCCAGGCCTCTTCAGGGTTAGGAATAGGACAGGGCCCTTATCTCTTCCTCTTTGGCCCAATGCCACTTCAGGGTTAGGGATAGGCCCAGGCCCTTCTCTCTTCTCCTTGGGCCCAGCCCTCTTCACGGTTAGGGATAGGCTCAGGCCCTTTTCTCTTCTCATTTGTGCCCAGGACTCTTCAGGGTTACGGATAGGCCCACGCCCATCTCTCTTCTCCTTTGGGCCTCCGCTTCTTCAGGGTTATGGATAGGCCCAGGCCCACTTCTCTTCTCATTTCGGCCCAGGCCTCTTCAGGGTTAGGGGTAGGCCCTGGCCCACTTCTCTTATCCTTTGGGCCAGGCCTCTTCAGGGTTAGGGACAGGCCCAGGCCAAATTCTCTTCTCTTTTGGGCCCAGGCCTCTTCAGGCTTAGGCAGAGACCCAGGCCCTTTTCTCTTTTCCTTTGGGTCCAGGCCTCTTCAGGGTTAGGGATAGGCCCAGGCCCTTTTCTCTTCTCATTTGGGCCCAGGCCTCTTCAGGGTTAGGTATAGGCCCAGGCCCTTCTCTCTTCTCCTTTGGGCCCAGGCCTCTTCAGTGTTAGGGATAGGCCTAGGCCCTTTTCTCTTCTCTTTTCTGCCTAGGCCTCTTCAGGGTTAGTGACAGGCCCAGGCCCTTCTCTCTTTTCTTTTGGGCCCAGTCCTCTTCAGGTTTAGGGATAGACCCAGGCCCTTCTCTCTTCTCCTTTGGGCCCAGTCCTCTTCAGTGTTAGGGATAGGCCCAGGCCCTTTTCTCCTCTCTTTTTGGCCCAGGCCTCTTCAGGATTAGGGATAGGCCCAGGCCCACTTCTATTCTCCTTTGGGCCCAGGCCTCTTCATGGTTAGGGATAGACCCAGGCCCACTTCTCTTCTCCTTTGGGCCTAGGCCTCTTCAGGGTTAGGGATAGGCCCAGGCCCTTTTCTCTTCTCTTTTAGTCCCAGTTTTCTTCAGGGTTAGGTATAGCCCCAGGCCTACTTCTCTTCTCCTTTGGGCCCAGGCCTCTTCAGTGTTAGGGAAAGGCCCAGGCCCACACCTTTCCTTCTTAGCCCTTGCCTATTAGTATTAGTAATAAAGCCAAGCCCACGTTTATTTTTGTTAGAGCCCTCTGTTTTTCAGCATTTTGGATAATTTCATGCCCACATTTTTTTTTTTTAAGTCTTCAATTCTTAAATCACAAATTTTTCTAGGCATACCCTTTTTTTATTTTCCTAAATTGTGTCTTTACTTAGAGGTACCCATGTATCCCCTTATATTTGTATTTTTTCATCCTGTCATCCTTTCAGACAGAATACTTTTTTTTCCTAAAGATTGACGTTCTGCATCCTTATGAATCCTCATATAGATGTAAACATATTTCACCTTCATATATAGTCTATATTTTGGGGAAAAATAAAAGAAAGAGACATTAGATGACAGACCACTGGCATTGCCTCTCAGCAACATCGTGCCAATATCACATGAGAGCTGAACCTAAGTCTCAAATATCAAAATGCCCAGTACTTTAATTGTGGTAAATTTGGTTAATTTCCACGGAAATTATAAGGCTGGAAAATTCAAACTTCAAAAAAGCAAGAGTATTAACTCAGAGCAAAAGGCTGCTTCTGGCTTCAATTTTCAAATGCCCAGATTCCCTGGAACTTTTTGGCATTGTAAGAATGGAAAGTATTAGAGTAATGAGTGTATATCTAAATGGGATTCAGAAAGTCATCCCTCTTGCCACCATTAAACAGACAGAGGGGCCTGTCAGCTCGAAGTCTAAAAACAAACACATACAGTTTATAAAAACAACTAATTGAATTTTTCCATGTATTGTAAAGGTGTTCATAATTAATAACAAATATCCTAAAAGCCAACATATACAGTTTCTGAAAATAACTAATTGGATTCTTCCATGTATTGTTAAGGGAACACCAATTCCAGAGCCACCAACATTGTATACTGATGCAAACAAGTTGGGAATGGCAGGTTATACATCAAACAAAATAAGCAAGGTAATCAAAATCCCATATTCTTCATTTCAAAAATCAGAATTGTATGTAATATAATGGTATTATTAGATTTTCCTAAACCTCTTAATATATATACTGACTCTCAATATGCAGAAAGAGTTGTTTTTCATATAGAAATGGATGAATTTGTTCCTGCTAACTCAGAGTTAACTGTTATTTATGCAATTGCCCCAAGCCATCAGAGGCAGAAACTATCCAATATTGATTACTCATATTTGGTCTTCCACGGGTTTGCCAGGTCCATTAGCACAAGGAAATGAAGAAATTGACCAGTTACTGATAGGAAATGTATAAGAAGCTTCAAAATTTCATGGAATAGGAAAGCCATGTTAACAGTAAGACTTAAAGGTCTAGAACTCTGAGAGTATAAATATGCAGCAGAAAAACAAAGGGTGTGGCATTGTGTGGCATTGATGTGTGTGCAGTGTAGCAGTTTGGAGAGACCAGAGACTAGAAACCAGAAACTGGAGACGAGATGCTGTGGCGGTTTGAAGCAGAGAGAGGGAGTGAAAACCTTCAGGGTACAGCAGCATGAAGGAGACTGCTGTGCCTTTGGTTGGCAGAGATTGGTATATAACCCTTAATGAGCCCCTTTACCCTAAATATCTGGGAGAAAATAAGAAGTCTTAGTCTCCTCTCCACATGAAACATTTCTATCTGCTACTTAAGTTTGGGTGGTTGAAAGAAGGAAGGAAGACGCCTAAGAACCCAAATTATAGAGTTTTAATATAGAGCACCACAGGTGGCATTCCACTACAGTTAGACCTGTGGCTGTGCATACAGGAAAACTTGGCTATCTTTTTCTGTCATCTCAAATATTCTCAGAGCATCATAGACACTTACTACTGAGAGTCCAGATGAAACAAGTTATACATCCAATATTTAGGGGAGAGAATGTTGGGAACGATCCTCTCATTCTCATGGGACTGTCCATGGGATGGTTGGGCCCATGAGCACATGTGTAAAGACTGATGATTCTAATTTGTGAGTCCCATGAGAGAGTCTCCACAAGGTAGCACCATGAGGCATTTCCTTCCTTCTTTGAGATACCATGATGGAATATCACAGCTATTTAGAGAAACAATAGATTTTAGTCCTCCAATGTCTAGAGGATGCCTTGCTAAAGAACTGGAGGCTGTGTCCATCTTCACATGACTTCTTTCTGCTGTGTGGGCATGCTGTCCCATCTCTCCAGTTATATGTGACCACGCTCTACCAGGGAGTCGCTGTGGTCCTTGCTACTGACCCTCTTCTCAGGTTCCATCTGTCCTGTATATTAGAAACCCTCAGACCTTGAACTATGCTGTTCTCACCCTTATTTAAAGGTGTTTGACAAGTTGATACACTGATTTGAGTCACTTCTTCACCCACAGAATTTTCTGCACTGACTTACCTGAAAGGCATCCCTCCCGACCTTGTCCTGGTTCCACTCCAAGCCCTAGCCCACTCTAGGATGCTCTGATATTACAGACCTGGGACACACCCACAATCATGATAATGACTTTCATGTGAGGTCACAGAGGCCAAGGCTCTCTCTGTTTGGGAAAGGTGAAAGGGTGTCCAGGCACACAGGGTCTTTAGGACTAGTATTTGGGGACAATAGCTAAAGGCTTCTCTTATGATCATTTCCTATTAAGAGACTCACACCCAGTCCTCTTGTTCCTCTTAGGAACTTTACTTTTGGGTCAGGCAAGGTCAGAGGGATGGGTCATCGTCACTCTAGTGAGCAACACTTAAGACTTGATCTATCATTTCTGCTCTTCAGTTTATCAGCAACTTTCTCTTGTAATGAGACATGAAGTGTACTATCTGCAGCATTCTGGGTACCAAAATGATTTAAAATTTGGCCTGCACACTGTCCATTCACCACCATTAAACACAGCTTGAAGTAGGCTTGCCCAGGTAGCAGGATGTCATGAAGTTTACCTCCCTGACCCTACAGAGGTAGTCTGTGACTCCTGCAGATATCATTCCCTGGAGAACAGCATGACAGAGAGCTTCATCCTGTCCCACTTTGGGAACTGGAGTCCTGTGACAGGTGTTGGCTCTGTCTCAGCTGCTGTCACCTATTCTCACAAGTACAGGTGGAGACTACTAGAAAAACACACCTGACACAATTTCTCTCCCACACATGGACACACAGATTCATCCACAAATACATTAATGCTTGTTTCCTAATGAAGTTATAAGGATGAAGTTAGATGAAGAGAGAGGGAAATCAGTGTCTGTGGTTGGGCAGGGTAGGGTCTGTGAGCTGAATGTCAAGATGGCTGTTTCCAGGAAAGTTCATGTGTAGGGCAGCCTGGGAGAAGGTCCTGGGAAGCACTTCCCTCCCACCTTGAGCTGCAGGTGTTGGCTTAGGGTGGGTGGTGGAAGTAGTTGGTCTTGAATTTTCTGTGGGCTCCAGCCTTGAGTCTTAGACCAGGTACTCACTTGACAGTTTCTTCCAGAGGCCTTTCTTGATGGCTTGTGCATAGTGGCCTCACCCCGAAACAGTATATACATGGCACTCTGCAGACTTGCTTGTGCCCACTGAGGTTTCAGCTTCTTACAAGCTCTCCTGTTGTGTTACATAAGGAACACCTTGACAACTTCCTTGAGACTGAGTTACAGCATTTCTGGTTTTGCTCCTACTATTCCTAGCGTGCCTATGTACCTGAAGGTACACACATGCACACACACACAATTGCACCTAGATATATGCACTGTAAGTAATGTACAACTTAAATGGAAATGTGTAGAATGTGCTGACTTAGGTCGACTGCTCATAGTGTACAGAGTTTGGGAGAGTGTTGGTAGTCAGTGATTGTACATACCTTCAAATACAGCACTTGAGAGGCAGTAGCAGGTGGATCTCTGAGCATGAGAATAATTTAGGGGACAAAGAGATTTCCAGGGCAGCCATGGCTACACAGAGAAAACTTATCTAAGAAAACAAACAAGAAATGAAATGTATATAATGTACAGAGTTAGGTAGAGTGCTAGAGAGCAGAGTCCTATAGAGTGCCTGCCATCAGTCATGCTGGGGACAACTCAGGGTGCAAATACAAGAGTCCTGCTGGGAAGAAGCTAACTCCCTCCAGAACCCCAGGCAGGAGGACTCTGTAGCATCTCCCATCTGCCCTGCACACTATGGCTGCCAGAGGTGACAGTTGCCCCTGTCTTGGGGCACAACCTCAGAGCTTCATCCTCTACCTGTCTGTGCTATAGCACAGATGCAGTTCAATGTCACTTTGGGACACTGGGCCTCATACACTATCACCCTCCACTCCCCACTATAGCACACTGAGGTTAAATCAGGACTCCATCCCAGGAATCTGTATGTATATGTCCCATGATACACCCCAAACTTTCTTGTACACCTGCAATTCATTCTGATTTTCAGCCCACATTTGTACACAGAGTTCCTTCACACCAACACCACAGCCTTTACCTTGGCAATGAGCTATGCTATGAGGCAACAGAGGCCTGACCACACCTCTCTCCTGCTTCTTCCTATGTGCCTGAGTGTAGTGTGTGGAACGAACATGCTTTCCCACACTCTGCTGAGCACACAGCAAAGTGGGAGGGTGTACCTATGGTGAGATCATCATCTTATTAACACAGCCTCAACATAGATTACTCTTTCATGTAGCCATGTGAATATTTGTTGGGGAAGTTATGTGACATTGATGCACTTTCACACATATGGATGTGGACCTGCAGCCATGAGCACACATACAATGTGAAAATATGTCTGTCAGTACGGAATGAGAGGGGAGAGGATTGTCATGCTATTACCTGTGATACTGACAGTGATGTTTATTTCCATATTGTATCAGGTATCTGAATAGAAATGAAATGTTTGCTACTGGCCAGGACTGAAATATCACAGTTCAGTGCTAGGGTACTTGGTTTATTTTCCCTGGACAAGCAATGTGTTCTGGACAGATGTGAACATGACCACCTCAGTTTATTATCCTTCCTCACCTAGACTAGAGCATTGAATCCCAATCCAGATACACCTGTGTGGCATCATTCTGAAGCCTCTCTTCCTCAGAGAGGAATCAAATGATTCCTCTCCCTGTGGTCTTTAGAGGCCAGTCCACTGCTATGGAACTTCTGATCCCAGCTGTTTCCTGCTCTTCCTATGCTGAGAATCATCGCTCACTATTCAGTTCCCTCACAATCATGTCCCTATTTATTCATGTCCCACACCATGTTTAGTCTCCCCACGTCACAAAGACCCCAGTGAAGAAGAGGCTTGTACTGAGAGAGTAACTCACGTGATGAATTTCAGGTAGTGGCCATCCTAGGAAAAAGCCCACAGCTGTGCCGACACAAGGGCTTGCTGTGAATCTCAGCCCTCCTTAGTGGAGCCCGAGTTTTCCTCAGGCTAAGACCACAACTGCTCCTGTGGCCAGGGATGTACCCTGTGAGGTCACAGAGACCTCACCTCACTTCATTCTGAGAATCACAAAGGGCATCCAGGCCTCTGCTAACTCCCAGCTTGGTCCAGCCTTATTGTCTACCAGCCTGTTACAAGCATCATTAGAAACAGTAGCTAGAAGTGTTTCTCAGAGAAACCTCCCAGGAATCATGTATCTCCTATCAGCCCCACCCCACACCCATCTTCCCATAGGTACAATTATCCTTGAGAGGTGGAACAGGGTGGACATGCTTCTTCCTCAGCTCAAATATCTGAACCTCACACTCTGCCTCACCATCTCTGATTCTCTGTTGTCATTGTGGTTTATTGCTGCCCCTTAGCCAGCACTCAGATGCCATCATTTCCCCCTTGTATCTGACTCCAATAGTAACCATATCTTGTTTCCTACCTCACCTCTGTGCACCATTAATCTCAACTTGAGTTAGGCTGTGGGTTATTAGCTATTCATTACCTGGCATGTCCATGACCCTGGGTATTAGAGGGAAAAGTGGTGATGGTGGTGGTGGTAGTGGTGGCCAGCCTGGACTGAACTCAGATGTAGGGTTGTTCAGGACACTCAGAACTCAGAGGCCTGGGAAGGTATCCCAGCTCTGAGGTAGAACAGTATCCCAAGGGAATCCTGAGGCATAGGAGCCCAGGAACCTCTCTGAGAGGAGGCATCCTCAACAGAGACACTGCAGCTCCCAGGACAGGGTTGCCCCAACCCGTATGAGCTGAGGAGTTTTGTAGCCTGAGTGCTGCTCCTTTTCTGATTCTTTTTCCTTCTTTTCTTCCAACAAGACAGTCACAACAGCACCTGTCTTAAAAGAAATTTATTGGATGGATGAGACCAGCAGTGGCTGCCTTTGCTCCTGTGAGAAGGTAGAAAGGAACTGGGCAGACATAGCCTTTGTATAGGATTCACTCAGGGATGGGGCTGTCTAGGGCAGGGCTTTCCAGAGTATGGATTTGTTAGACTTCAAGTCCTGAGCTTGGAAAGGACAAAACTATGAAAACAGAAAAAAGGATTAGCTGTGGGCTGGGGACAGGGGAAGAGGAGTGCTTAAGGGGCGCATAGAAGATTTTCAGGGCAGTAAACCTTGTGAGCACATGGTGCTGGATCTTTTGGAAGCAGATATCCTAATTGTCTAAAAAAGCACCAGATTGATTTCCAAAGTGGTTGTAGAAGTTTACATCCCCACCAGCAATGAAGGAAGGTTCCTTTTTCTCCACAACCTCTCCAAAATGTGTTCTCACTTGAGTTTGCTGAGACTCATAGCCAAACTTTGGGCAGAGTTCAGGGAATCTTATGAAAGAACAGGAAGATAAGAAGACCTTGAGGGGACTGGAACTCTACAAGGAGAGCAAAAGATCAAAAAATTCTGGCCACAGGGGTATTTTCTGAGACTGATAATCCAACCTAGGACCATGAATGGAGATAACATCTGCACAGATGTAGCCAATGGCAGCTCAGACTCCAAGTAGGTTCCCTACTGATGGGAATAGGAACTCTCTTTGACATGAACTCAGTGGCTGACTCTTTGATCACCTACCCTTGATGATGGAGTAGCCTTACCAGGCCACAGAGTAGGACAGTGCAGTCATTCCTGATGAGACTTAATAGGCTAGGGTCAGAAGGAAGGGGAGGAGGACCTCCCCTATCAGTGGTCTTGGAGATGGGCATGGGAAGAGATGAGGGAGGTGGCTACAGCAGGGATACAAAGTGAATAAACTGTAATTTATAAAATTATAAAAAAATTTAAAAAATAAGAGTCTAGAACATGGTTTGCATCTAAAAGGGGAGATTTCTTCTCTTGGTCAAAGCCACTACCTCACTCAAAATTATAGCCACTATCATCTTAAAAGATAAAGGTATAATATGGAAGATTTATAGACATCAGGCCTGACTTTCCCTGCAAACTGTTTCTTCTGTGTTTTAGTGCACAGGAACTGCTCTGGTCTCCATACTCAGCCGCAGTCTCAGGGAGAGAGGGGTGTGACTCATACTCCAGTTTTCTGCTTAGGCTTTCATTGTAAAAGGCATCTGAACTTGGGACTGGAATGCTGGCTCAATAGTTAATGGAGCCTTACAACTGTCATAGTTCCAGTTCCAGGGTATCCAGCAACCTCTCCTGCTTCTGTAATCCCCAGGCTTTTTAAAAGTTCACATCCACACATGGAGGCAAAACACTCACAAAGAGAAAATAAAAAAAAAATGAATAGAAAGAATTACCTGAAGTCAAGCACACGAGTACACGGAGCAAGTGAAGGGCTCTTCAGAGAGGAGACCTGGCTCACCCCTCCAAGTCCAGAGACCAGCAGGGCAGCATGAAGAGGTAGAGGGCACCCAGGTTCCACTAAGTGCTGTGGCTTTGCCTAAGTCTTCCCATTGTTTGGCTAGCTAGCTCCATGGGTTTTGTGGAGACAAGGTCTACCCAGGTGAGTAAAACCTAAGCCTGGTTCTCCCACACTGTCCCCAGAGCCAGGGCACCGTGCCCTTTCTGAAGTAGAAAAGTTAACACTTGAGGGGCAAGTGTCCCTTTACAACCTGATGGAGGCTATGGACCTTCTCCTTGGAGAACTCACATACCCATGTAGCTCTCACAATCCCAAGTAGTTTCAGGAGTCTCCAGACTCCAGATTAAAGACCTCAGCCCTGGGATTTCATGTGCCATCCTGTCCTTACCACATACAAGTGTGTCTCTCTCCTCCTGATCTCCTCTTGTTTGTGATAAAGAATGCTGAGGCTGAGCCTCTTTTAGTCCATCCATCCCTTCTTCCCAGTCTTAAAGGTACACCTGATTTGTGGAACCTGGCTTTCTTCCCCAGACATTTCCAAGGCTCCTGCGCTTAGTTCCGGTTTTCCTTTTTGTGATGGAGCCGTCAGCTTAGTCATGGCTCTACTTCACTGTGGAGTCTCAAGGGGAGGTTGGACTGCTGAAGGGATGCTGATAGGATTCTGTCTATCCTAGGTAGAAAGAATCCTGCTTCCATTAGCCATATGCTGGCCAGGTGATCAGCACCAGGGAGGTGTTACCTGGGACAGCGAGTGTAGAGAGGCAACAGAGCCTAGCACATGGTACCTGTAGGTCTAGGCAGTGGGATATGACAGCAGAGGAGTTGTTTGTGTTCCTAAATGAGCAGTGGTACAAGTAGGCATGGCCCATTGCTGATCAAGGACTCATATCTTCACATGTGAGCAGGTCATTTGAGAGCCCACAAATGTTCCCCTCCTTCCCTACAGTGAACCACTGGTTAGAAATAGAGAGTGCTCTTCCCTACCTGGGTTTGAGAGGAACCTGTGGATTCCTGACCTGGGATCTAACGGTCGGTATCCCCCATGCATTTGGGGTTATTGATTCTTACTGAACCCCTATGCCTTTTTCTGGGGTCAACAATTATTCAAAGAGATCTGAGAAAGGGGAGGCGCTCCGCATCCCCATGAGCTTCCATGCTCCTCCTTTCCTTGGCTAACTTACTGAAGCCCTTACCATGGCCCTCAGGTAATTGTCCAGTTCGTCTTTCCCTACTGTAACTGGACCATGCCTTCCCCTGTGCTGCTCTGAAATGTTCTTCCCCACCATCAAACCTCCCTCATTCACCAGGGCTAGACTCCAGGCCCAGGCTCCTTTGTAGGAGTACCTAAGTTAACACACAGTGTCTCCCTAGATTGTTATGTGCTGTTTAGTCCTCTGCTTGTCTCTTCTGTATGTGTGTGTATATGTGCTGTGTATACTCATGTGCACCTTAAGTTCCCAACTAGACTGTGAGCTCCGTGAGGGCAAGGGACTGTCATTTCTTCTTCACCCCCTATTGAGTCCAGCACAGGATGGGATCCCAGCTCTCAAGAAGACAGATGTCAACAGGCTGATGAAACAAATGCTGGAGGTTGTCAGGGGTGGGGGGTTGGAGATTGTGTGCAAGGGGAGAGTACACACGGGTTAGCTAGGTTTAGTTAGGATGTGGGCTGACTCCCTGGATCCATAATGGATGCTCAAGGCCTCTGTTCCTTGCATATTGGAGTTGGTACTAGCAGGAGGGACACCCTACCAGACACAACACACACATCATGGCTACACAGGAGTGCACATGAGTGGACGAGTGGACGTCCAGGTTGGATGTTCCTAGGGACCACTGACATAAAAAAAAATATGTGACTCAAATAAATGTTCTCTTCAACAGTTGCTATTTGGAGCAGCCCTTAAGAGGCAAGGATGTGGGAGGGTCCTGGCATATATCTCAGCTAGTATCTTAGCCTCCATCACTTCTGGAGAGTATTTTATTCAAGGTCACATGAACTTGGTTTTCATTACTTTGTTCCTTTTTTTTTTTTTTTTTTTTCCAAGACACAATTTCTCTGTGTAAGAGCACTGCTGCTCTGGACTTTCTTTGTAGAGCAGGCTGGCCTCAAACTCACATAGATCTACCTACACCACTAGTGTTGGGATTAAAGGCCCTGCACAGCTACATATACTTGTTTTTAAAGTGGCACAGTAGCCAAAGGCTACAGGAAGCAGATCACAAGCAACAGCAAGGGTAGCTCAGGCATCCTTGTCCAGATAGTCACTGCTGTTTGGGTCTAGCAAAAAGATCGCAGCTTCTGCCCAAACTGGACATCACTTGCTCAGAAGCTTTGAGGTGATTCTCACTTGGATCCAAGAAGAGGGGGGTTTTAGCATAGCTTTTTATACTATTTTATTTTGGTTTCTCATGCCTCTTCCTCCCTTCACCTCAATCTCTTCCAACACCCCAACACAAGGTAGAAGAGAAAGAATAATAATGGGGAGAGGGGTTGGAGTTCTTGTTAGCTATTTCCTGCTGGTTAGGGTCATTGGGTTCCTTAGGGCATTCCAATCTTTGTTTCAGGATTTCTTCAACTTATCTCATCCAACTGCATCCACAGCATCCAGGACCAGCAGGGGGAGCACCAACAGCCTTCTTCTTTCTCTGATCTCTCTTCTTTGTCTGGGCCCTGGCATTTATTCCATCTCCACAGTCCTCAGATTTAAACTGTCTGCAGCTGGCAAAAAGCCCTCTCAACCTGCACCAGACAAATAGTATCTGCTGTGGACAGTTGGAAGCAGTCCCATATCCCACTCCTGGGATCAACTCAAAAACTTGTTTCAGCCCACAACAGTGGGCCACCAAGATTTGATTCAGGAGTTTAGCCTCCAAGGTGAGCCATCTCCAATGGAAAACTGGACCAATCACACGTCTTTTGACTGTAACCCACACAGACCCTGCTCTCTGTCCTCAGAGAAATGTGGTGAGAATGAACAAGTCATATATAAAAGGTCCAAATTCAGAGGAGAGCCTCACCTACATCCTTGTCCTAGGGTAAAGACTGTCACTGGCCACATCTCTAGTGTAAGTGCTTGACAGCACCTTGCTTCAGGTGGTGACAACTACAGACACACAAAATCCCCATCAGGCCTCATTAGCATGTAGGGTATGGCCCCAACCCACCTGTCATTAACCAAGGAGGGTCATGAGTGGGAAGTCACTCTGGGCAATTGTCTTTGGTGCTTGGCACTAGGGTGAGGGGTGAGGAGTGCACTAGGCAAGGTTGGTGTGTTCTTTTCACATTGCCTAACCTGAATGTGACAGCAGGGCCCCTCCTCCTCTTCCTCTGTTTCCACAGCTACCATGGCAGAAGCAGCAGGTGTAGCCCAGCCTCTGTTGACCCAGTTCAGTTTTTGTTTGTGAGATTCACTGAGGTTTCAGGCCTTTCTCAGCCTGAGCTCTGGCCTGGGGAGGACATTATGGATGACTGGATGACAACCCTTCACTGATCCCTACATGTCAGACAAAGTGTGAGTTTGGGAGCAGAAAGTCACAGTTGTTTGGATGGTGGTAAATCCCAGGAGGTAAGCATGTTTTGCCCAGTTCTTAAACCCCCAAACACCAGGAATAGACTCCACTGAAAATACATGAGGATTTTTAATTGTATATGTGTTTGAACACGGGACACAAACCCCCTGTGGAAACAGGTTAGAAATGTGGCACTAGGTTGAGGGGCAAGATGGCGGCGCCGGGAGGACTCTCATTCTGAGCAGCAGCACAGCAGGATCAGCACAGTGACCAGCAATCAGAACTCTCGGCCATAAAACACAGTCATTGTGTTTCCCAGGTGAGAGGATACCCCACGGTGGGGGATTCAATCAGCTTTTAACTCACCCGGCTAAACCGTGGAAGAGATCCCGGTTCCGCCAGACGCTGCCGCCAGCCCCAGCGCCAGCCCAGAGCCACAAGCCAGTGTCTCTGGTCACGGTCCCAGACTGAACCGTGGGCACCACACTATCAGAGACTGGAATTTTCAGTCGAGAGATAACCCCAGGGTACAGGAAACGATTGGGACCGGCCTTAGGTCACCCAGACATCCCCTGGAAAAGACTCGGGCGGGTTCCACGGGCACCCCAGGAGCCAGCCCGGAGCCAGAGCCAGGGACCCAGGTTCCGGCACAGAGCCCTGCCTGCCTGCGCACCTGATTCTCCGCCGGAGATAGAAACGGCGGGTCTGATCTCAGAGCACTCAGCTCACCCCCAACCTGAAAAGGTCCCCGGAAAATTACCCAGCATAGAGGGGCACTCAGGCTCCCAAAAGCCGCAAAGGCAGACACAGGCAGTTTCTGCGCACCAGACAGCTGGCAGAGACTGAGCCGCCATCACACAGCTGTGCTCCAGGCACAGGCAGTTTCTGCGACCAGCCAGCTGGCGGACACTGAGCAGTGTGCACCAGGGCAAAAAAAAAGACACTGGGAGTCCCTGTCTCCAGAGAATACACGGGGAAGGAAGGAAACTGTACTGACCTGAATCACCCAATCCTTCCCTAGAAAAAGTCTAGTAGTCTAGTGGGGCCGAGGCGCCAGCACTCAGCTGTGCTCCAGACACAGGCACAAACAGTTGAGGCGCGCCTGATGTCCAACTGGGTCACAGCAGCTGATCATTAAATTTGCAACAAGAAACCCAGAAACAGGGCAGCTGCCCTCAGGACTTCCCTGGGTGAGAGGAGAACCCTCTCGACTAACAAAGCCCACAGTTACCACTCAGGTCTATATCCCTGAGGTGAGCAACTCCTGAAAAACACCAGCCATCCAGGGACTATACCCAAAAAGCTGAGAAGACATCCTTCAGGAAAAACCAGCTTTCTGCAAAGGGGATTCTCTCACCACAGGACCCCAGGAACCACCAGAAAATAACCCCAAACACCAAGATAACACAATGGGTAGAGGCCAGCGTAAAAGCTCAAGCAACAAAAAGACAGAGCAATATGGCATCTCCAGAACCCAGTTACCCAGGGGCAGTAGCCCTGGACACCCCACCATAACTGAAATCCAAGAAGATGACCTAACAAGTATGCTCAGGAAGATGATAACAGAGGAAACAAATAAGATTCGTAAAGACATAGAGGAAGATAAACTCAAACAGAATATTGCCATCTGTAAAGAAATAGAGGAAGCGACAGCCAAACAGTTTATGGCCTTTAGAAAGGAAATGCTTAAAACACTGAATGAAATGATAGAAACAGAGTTGAAGGAACTAAAAAGAAAAACAGGAAAGTACAATCAGACAGGTGAAGGAAGTAAACAAAACAACTCAGGACTTGAAGATAGAATTGGAAAAATTAAAGAAAACACAAATGGAAGAAATAATGGAAAGGAAGAATCTAGGGAAGAAAACAGGAACTACAGAGGTAAGCATAACCAACAGACTACAAGAGATGGAAGAAAGAATCTCAGGTGTAGAAGATACAATGGAAGAAATTGATGTATCTGTCAAGGAAAATGTTAAATCCGAAAAATTCCTGACACAGACCGTTCCAAGAAATGCAAGACAATATGAAAAGACAAAACCTAAGAATAATAGGTATAGAGGAAAAGAAGACTTCCTTCTCCAAGGCCCAGAAAATATTTTCAACAAAATCATTGAAGAAAATTTCCCAAGCTAAAGGAGAGGCCAATTAGAATACATGAGGCCTACCAACACCCAACAAATTTGACCAGAAAAGAAAATCCTCCCGCCACATAATAATCAAAACAGTAAGTATACAGAACAAAGAAAAAAATACTAAAAGCTGCAAGGGAAAAAGGCCAAGTAACATATAATGGCAAACCCATTAGAATCACACCTGACTTTTCAACAGAGACTATGAAAGCCAGAAGGGCCTGGACGGATATCATGCAGACCCTAAGAAAACACAGATGTCAGCCCAGGCTACTATACCCTGCAAAACTCTCAGTCCTCATAGATGGAGAAAACAAGATATTCAATGACAAAAACAAATTTCAGCAATACCTACAAACAAATCCAGCATTACAGAAGACACTGGAAGGGAAAATACAACCCAAGAAAGCTAGCTACATTCAAGAAAACACAGGAAATAAATAACCTCACTTCAGTAAAACAAAAAAGCAACCAAGCACACAACCTGATGACCACAGCCAACATCAAAATCAAGACATCTAACAGCCACTGGTCATTAATCTCTCTCAACATCAATGGACTCAACTCTCCAATAAAAAGACACAGATTAACAGAATGGATACGTAAACAAAACCCAGCAATCTGTTGCATACAAGAAACACACCTAAGACACAAAGATAGACATTACCTGAGGGTAAAGGGTTGGAAGACGACTTTCCAAGCAAACGGACCCAAGAAGCAAGCAGGAGTAGCCATTCTAATATCTGATAAAATAGACTTTCAACCAAAATTAATCAAAAGAGATGGGGAAGGACACTTCATACTCATCAAGGGAAAATTCCACCAGGAAGACATCACAATCCTGAACATCTATGCCCCAAATACAAGGGCACCCACATTTGTGAAAGAAACATTGATAAAATTTAAAGCACATATAGATCCACACACATTAATAGTGGGAGACTTCAACACCCGCTCTCAACAAAGGACAGGTCAACAAAACAGAAATTAAACAAAGAAACAATGTCTCTGACAGAGGTCATGAATCAAATGGACCTAACAGACATTTACAGAACTTTACACACAAACACAAAAGAATTTACCTTCTTCTCAGCACCTCATGGAACCTTCTCCAAAATAGACCATATAGTGGGTCACAAAGCAAGCCTCAACAGATACAAGAAGATTGAAATAATCCCATGTATCTTGTCTGATCACCATGGAATAAAGCTGGACCTCCACAATAACAGAAATAACAAAAAGCCTACACACACATGGAAACTGAACAACTTGTTACTAAATGACAGCTGGGTCAGGGAAGAAATAAAGAAAGAAATTAAAGTCTTTCTAGAAATCAATGAAAATGAAGACACAACATACCCAAACTTGTGGGACACAATGAAAGCAGTGCTAAGAGGAAAGTTCATAGCACTAAGTGCCTTCAAGAAGAAATTGAGACAGCTCATTCAAGCACCCTAATGGCTCACTTAAAAACCCTAGAAAAAGAAGAAGCAGACACACCAAGAAGGAGTAGACGGCTGGAAATAATCAAACTCAGGGCTGAAATCAATCAATTGGAAACAAATAAAACAATTCAAAGAATCAATGAAACCAAGAGCTGGTTCTTTGAGAAAATCAACAAGATCGACAAACCCTTAGCCAGGCTAACTAAAAGGCAGAGAGACACCACCCAAATCAACAAAATCAGGAATGAAAAGGGGATATAACTACAGACACTGAGGAAATCCAAACAATCATTAGGACTTACTTCAAAAGTCTATATGCCACAAAATTTGAAAATCTAAATGAAATGGACAATTTTCTTGATCGATTTGATTTACCAAAGCTGAATCAGGACCAGGTAAATCAACTAAATAGTCCTATATCCCCAAAGAAATAGAAGCGGTCATCAAAAGTCTCCCATCCAAAAAAGCCCAGGACCAGATGGCTTCAGCGCAGAATTCTACCAGACCTTCAAAGAAGAGCTAACACCAATTCTCTTCAAACTATTCCACAAAATAGAAACAGAAGGAATATTACCAAATTCATTCTATGAAGCCACAGTCACCTTGGTACCTAAACCTCACAAAGACTCAACAAAGAAAGAGAATTTCCGCCAATCTCCCTTATGAACATTGATGCAAAAATACTTAATAAAATACTTGCAAACCGAATCCAAGAACACATCAAAGATATTATCCACTATGACCAAGTAGGCTTCATCCCAGGTATGCAGGGGTGGTTCAATATAAGGAAATCCATCAATGTGATCCACCATATTAACAAATTGAAAGAAAAAAACCACATGATAATCTCCTAGATGCTGAAAAAGCCTTTGACAAAATCCAACATCCATTCATGTTCAAAGTATTGGAGAGATCAGGATACAAGGCACATATCTAAACATAGTAAAGGCGATATACAGCAAGCCTATAGCCAACATCAAACTGAACGGAGAGAAACTTAAAGCAATCCCACTGAAATCAGGGACAAGACAAGGCTGCCCACTCTCTCCATATCTCTTCAACATAGTGCTGGAAGTCCTTGCTAGAGCAATAAGACAGTTGAAGGAGATCAAGGGGATACAAATTGGAAAGGAAGAAGTCAAATTATCACTATTTGCAGATGATATGATAGTATACATGAGTGACCCCAAAAAACTCTACCAGGGAACTCCTACAGCTGATTAACACCTTCAGCAAAGTGGCGGATACAAAATTAACTCAAAAAAATCAGTAGCCCTCCTGTATACAAAAGACAAAAGGGCTGAGAAAGAAATTAGGGAAACAACACCCTTCACAATAGCCACAAATGACATAAGGTACCTCGAGTAACCCTAACCAAGGAAGTCAAAGACTTATATGAAAAAAATTTCAAATCTCTGAAGAAAGAATTAGAAGAAGATATGAGAAGATGGAAAGATCTCCCATGCTCATGGCTTGGCAAGATTAACATAGTAAAATGGCCATCTTACCAAAAGCAATCTACAGATTCAATGCAATGCCCATCAAATTACCAACACAATTCTTTACAGACCTGGAAAGAAAAATTCTCAACTTCATATGGAATAACAAGAAACCCAGAATTGCTAAAACAATCCTCTACAATAAAAGATCTTCGGAGGTATCTCCATCCCTGATCTTAAGTTGTACTATAGAGCAACAGTTTTAAAAACTGCATGGTACTGGCATAGAAACAGAATGGTGGATCAATGGAACCGAACAGAGGACCCAGAAATAAACCCACACACTTATGGACACCTGGTCTTTGACAAAGATGCCAAAACCATACAATGGAAAAAAATATAGCATCTTCAACAAATGGTGCTGGTCTAACTGGATGTCTACATGTAGAAAAATGAAAATAGATCCATACTTGTCACCCTGCACAAAACTGAAGTCCAAGTGGATCAAAGACCTCAACATAAAACCAGACACATTAAATCGGCTTGAAAAAAAAAGTGGGGAATACCTAGAAATCATTGGTACAGGGAAAACTTCCTGAACAGAACACCAACAGCACAGGCTCTAAGAGCAACAGTCAATAAATGGGACCTCATGAAACTGAAAAGCTTCTGTAAAGCAAAGGACACCGTCATCAAAACAAAGCGACCACCTACAGATTGGGAAAGAATCTTCACCAACCCTTTATCTGACAGAGGACTCATATCCAGTATATATAAAGAACTAAAGAAGCTGAAAAGCAGCAAACCAAGTAATCCACTTAAAAAATGGGGAACAGAGCTAAACAGAGAATTCTCTGTAGAGGAATACCGAATGGCAGAGAAGCACTTAAAGAAATGCTCAACCTCACTAGCCATTAGGGAAATGCAAATCAAAACAACCCTGAGATTTCACCTTACACCCATTAGAATGGCCAAGATCAAAAACTCAAGTGACAACACATGCTGGAGAGGTTGTGGAGAAAGGGGAACCCTTCTCCACTGCTGGTGGGAATGTAAACTTGTACAACCACTCTGGAAATCAATCTGGCGCTTTCTCAAACAACTAGGAATAGCGCTTCCTCAAGATCCAGCCATACCACTCCTGGGCATATATCCAAAAGAGGCTCAAGTACACAAAAGGTCATTTGCTCAACCATGTTTGTAGCAGCTTTATTTGTAATAGCCAGAAGCTGAAACAACCCAGATGCCCCTCAACTGAAGAATGGGTGCAGAAATTGTGGTACATCTACACAATGGAATATTACTCAGCAATGAAAAATAAGGAAATCATGAAATTTGCAGGTAAATGGTGGGATCTGGAAAGGATCATCCTGAGTGAGTTGTCCCAGAAGCAAAAAGACACACATGGTATATACTCACTCATATAGACATACAACATAGGACAAACCCACTAAAACCTGTGCATCTAAAGAAACTAAGCAAGAGAGAGGACCCTAACTAAAATGTCCAATCCCCATCCGGAAAGGCAAAGAGGATGGACATCAGAAGAAGAAGAAAACAGGAAACAATCTAGGAACCTACCACAGAGGGCCTCTGTAAGCCTCTGCCCTTCAGACTATGAAAGCAGATGCTGAGCCTGATGGGCAACTGTCAGGAAGAGTGAATGGAATTCTAGGTAAGAACTGGGAAATAATAAGAGCTGGAGAGGACAGGGTCTCCACAAGGAGAGCAACAGAACAAGAAAATTTGAACACAGGGAACTTCCCAGAGACTCATACTCCAACCAAGGACTATTCATGGAGATAACCCAGAACCCCTGAACAGATGTAGCCCAGGGCAGTTCAGAGTCCAATTGGGTTACATAGTAAGGTGAAGAGGGACTGCCTCTGACATGAACTGACTGGCCTGCTCCTTAGTCACCTCCCCCTGGGGGGGAGCAGCCTTACCAGGCCATAGTAGAGGACAATGCAGCCACTTTTGATGTGAACTGATAGACTAAGATCAGAAAGGAGAGGAGAACCTCCCCTATCAGTGGACTTGGGGAGTGGCATGCAAGCAAAGGGAGGAGGGAGGGTGGGATTGGGAGGGGAGGAGGGAGGGACTTATGGGGGGATGCAGAATGAATAAAGTGTAATTGATGAAAATTTTTTTAAAAAAGGGAAAAATAATTTAAGAACCTTAAATGACTTTCAAAAGTGGAGGAAAACAGGGAGTTAGTCAATTGGCATGGAGCACAACTCGCCCCTGGGGGCAATGGTCTCCTTAACCTACTCAGACCTCGGACACCACCACTGCTAGTTCTAGAACTGACGCAGGATGTTCCAACGATGGGGTTAAGGCTTCTCATAATATTTCCTATTTCCTATAAGCCCACACCTGTTTGTCTATATCCCCCATTTTTATTCATTATTAGCCAGATAGAGCCAAGTTATTGTGGTAATGATACTTGCTTTTTTGCCCAATGCTGGAATCCTAGTAAATTTAGGTATGCCCTGGTTACTCGCATGCCTCACTGGGTGCCTGTGCCCGTTGATGCCCCTCACGCTATGACTCTCTTCAGACAGAAAAGGGATCTTGGAACTACAGCCACCATTGTTACTACCATCTCATTGGCGGCTGTTGGAGCTACCACCGGGGCATTAGCCATGAGTTATACTGGGCAGACTACTCAGACCCTGATCAATCATTTAGCCAATGTAGCTCATACCTTAGTTGTACATAAAGGAATTAATGCTCAACTAAAAGGAAGCTTGATGGTGTTCAATCAGAGGAATGACCTCGTGCAGGAGCAAGCTGATACCCTATGGCAAATCGCTCAACTTGGCTGTTAATGAAAATATGCTGGACTTTAAGTCACTAGCATATAACATGAGAATTTTTCCTGTGCTGCAAATCTGTCTAAACAATTGTCGAGCTATATTTTAGGTAATTGAACTGGAGAATTCGATACTACGATGGAGCAGCTGAGAGTGGCCATTGTCACAGTAAATTCTACCAGAGTGGACGAGGACTAGCCACAGGATTATCATCATGGATTGCTGCAGCCATGAATCATCTGAAGGAATGGGCGGGCATGGGAGCATTAGCAGGCCTTCTGGTGTTGGTCTCCTTGGTTTGCCTGTGGTATATATGCAAGATTAGAGTCTCACAACAGTGTGATGCAGCCATGATCATTCAGGCCTTTACAGCCATTGAAGCAGGACATTCTCCCCAAGCATGGTTGGATACCATAAAAGCTAAAATGTTACGCTCAGGATGCGAGGCTAAGCACTGCACTCAGGGTCGGCCGCTTTAACCCAGAGAAGAGCATGTCTGATTGCATGCGGGTTGATGCCCCAGGTCCCGCCTCTGAGAAAAAAAGTATCGGACGGGTCTGATGCTCTTTGGGTGGATGACACCTAAATGAACATCAGTACAAAGTCCCAATTTATTTCTAATATCAGAGATCAGACCTCTACTCTTGCCTGATGCGTCTAAAACAAAAAGGGGGAACTGTAGAGAGCTGCGGAATGCTATGCCTTAAAGATGGAGCTGGTTTTCGCCTTCCACCTTCCCGATGGTGAGTGCTCTCTGTCACGAACAATTCCACATTTGGCTAAGGCTGAGGATCTGGCTTGCTTCCATGTATGTGGACCTATCTGCATTGCCCACGTGGCACGCCTGGGTTGGCTACCCAGAGGCTATTTAAGCTGTGGGCTGGCTTTCCCCTGGGTCCGAGGATTGTTCAAGGTTCCTGAATAAACTGCATTAAAAAAAAAAAAAAAAAAAAAAAAAAAAAAAATGTGGCACTACGATCTAGGGGAACAAGATTTTTATAGGGCAAAACTACATGCAGGTACTTACATGCTTTGGCATTACATGATTGGTAAGAGAAATTGACTTTTGAAATGATTGGTCCACTTTAGGCTCCAAGACCACAAACAGTTGTGGCCTAGTCACATGGGCTGGTTTCCTAGCAACTGTATTAGTGGGAGGGGGAAAATGCATTAAATCTAGTTGTTTTGTTTTTGTTTTGTTTTACCCAGGTGGCTGGATCTTTAAACTTTAAAACAATACCCACTGACTCTTAATTCTCTGGTCTGTCATTCTCCCCTCACCATTATCATTTGAAGACCCAATCTTCAGTCTTCCAGATATGACCCCTGGGGTTCTTCAGATTTACCTTTCCACAATGGGATCTCAGTACCATTACTGCCTTGCTCCCAAACATTACTTTATTAAAGTCTTCAAGTGATTTAATATACAAGGACCAAAGACAAAAATCAAAATCAGGGTGGATACAGAGAAAGGAAGCCAAGGAGAACTATTATGCCAGGATTTAAACCATCCTCTGGAATCTTTGCTCTCTAGTGTCTCTAAAGGCTGCAATACTGCTCCAGCTAAGCAGGTTCCCAAGATAATAGCTAATGCCAGGGAGTCCCTTTTGACTGACAATAGGATGGCCATCAGCAGCTAGGACAGCTGAAATGCCAGTCAAAGGCTGGGCAATGGAGCAGTCCTAAGAAGCATCTGGTTAGTTGATCCATATGAAAAGACATGGAGCCATCACATTGACTGGACTGGTTTACTTTAGTCTCCAGCAAGTACAGAGTTCAGCTGGCAGTCAGTAGCTGATCCTGGAATAGAGTCAACCAGGAAAAATCTGCTGGGACAAATTCAGATTAGAGTCAGAAGTTAAATTTTTTTCCTATTAAATGGGAAAAGTGAGGAATCCCAAGTCCAGGGGGAAGACTCATCTGGGGTCCATTGAGCTATGCCAGATCCAGGTCTCATGACTTTTTGATTTCCTGAAACTCATATGAATTTTTAGTTTACAAAAGAAATATTTTTTTAAATCTAATGTAACAACATTCTGAGAGTAACAGATAAAACTGCATCCAACAGAATGTGTATGAATTTTTTTTATATTTTTTTTTTTGTAACTTTTATAAACATATGTGTCGAAGGTCTGAAACTAACACTTTTTCTGTGGGCACAGATGTTGTTACTCAGCCACAAGTGGAGCTCAGCCACTTTTGGTACACTCAGCATCTACTTTAGCCCCTCCCTCCACCCCATACTGGAAAGTTAGGCAGAAATGCATTAAGGGCTTTGGTGATAAAACCTGGACGCTTGAACTTTACTTAACAAAGCAACTAGAAGGAATAGGTTTAAGACATTCCTAAATGCTATGTCAAAGTCCACCTCAGAAATAGCAGATATTGAAAATACCATAGTAAACGCTATGGCTTTTGGGTCAGATATACACATTAGACAGATATTTTTGACATGATGAGATGCACCTTTAAGTCTATCTCAGAAGACAACCAAAGGAAATTAAAAGCTCAAGCTTATGACTAGATGATAAGTTCCAACAACTTATCAACTCTGTTGTTCAATGTCAAAACTCTGAACTTCTAAAATTTTACAGCAACACAAGCACAACCATAGCAAAAAGGAGGGAGAAATCTGAAATATTTCCCATTTTTAATATGCCTTAAATCAATTTTCTATATCATTATAACTCACATTTACATACCTTAAGACACCTACTTAGGCCTTCCAATCTTTCTTGCATTTACCAACTTGGAAACATTTTTCCAGACCATCAAACAACACACTCTAGATTCTCACAACCTAAACTCCTATATCCTCAGACCCTACATAAATTCCATATCTTTCTATCGAGATATTCACCATAAGACACAGACAACTAACATGAAGCCTATGAGCAAGGCAAACCTGTTTGCCTTTCTAAATAAAGGATCTAGAACCTCTACTACTTATAACTAGCTAAAGAACTGACCATGAAGAGTTTAAATTTACCAGAATATAACTCCATTTTGAAATAAAGATTTTGACTGGGAACTGAATTCAGGTACCAGGAAATATCACAGAGTGTACACCTGGCAGAAAACAAAGTTAATTCTCCTAGCAACAGCCTGCAGGAAATATAACAGAATAAATGCTTCATAGAAAATAGAGACAAACTCCCTGGCAATAATCAATGGGAATTCGTTGAGAATCGGATGGGAAAATTCTCCCCAATGTTTCAGATATGGTTTAGAAAAATAGCCATTGTGATTATATGCCTTAGCCATTGTGATTGTGTGCCTCAGAAAAGGTCACCTTGCCCTGCTAAACTTCACCCAATTCTGTAACTCCAAGGCTTGTGCCCCTGCTTGCTGCCATGGAAACCCCCTGTTCACAGAATTTCCCTTTAAAAATTCTGTTCACTTAGAACTCGGGGTCCTACTTCTCTACTGCTGCACCAGTGAGACTTGGGTACTGATTTCGATCGCTCTCCTAATAAAGCTCTCTTGCAATTGCATCTAGTCGTCTCCTGGTGGTCTCTGAGGGTCCCGTGAACCTGGCATAACAACCAATGAATGAACAGTGGATCTAATTTTCTGTTCTTTACCTACAAAGCTACCATTAGCTTAACTTAGCCGTCAATGTGATCAGAGACCTGAGAAGGATAAATTATAAACTAAATAAATGCACCAATCAAAATGACAGAGATGACTAGTTAGTCCATCACCTAGGCACTGTCCCTGGTTCCTGTGGTCTCATGGAACCAAAAGCAGAGGCAGTCCAGCCATCAGGGTCACAGAATGAGAAACTATTTCAGTGAAGAATGAGATTGACCTCACCTCATCCTCAGCAAAGTAAAACAATGACTCTTCAGGTGTCCACAGCTTTGTCCACAGTTTAGGCTGGGCCCTAGCAGTGGAACAGTTGGGGCAATCTTGCCCAGTGGTTGGCATACCACAATGCATAGTGCTTGTCATCTGTCATTGTGCCCAAATCTTCTCAGAGACCTTGGGTAGCAATTTTTCACTTTGATCTTCCTCCTGCTTATCATCTCCTGGCTTACCAAAGTAGGACAGCTCCTATTTTTTACTGTTGGGCCTTGAGATGAAAGGCCCCTCTGCCTGTTTAATGATGGCAAGAGGTGACCTTCTGAATCCCATTTAGATATACATTCATTACTCCAATGCTTTCCCTTCTTACAATGCCTACTAATTCTGGGGAATCTGGCAATTGAACATTATAGCCAGAAGCAGCTTCTTCGCTAGGAGTGAAATAACTGTATTTTTTCTGAGTTAAGAAAATTCTGCCTCTGATGTGCATCCTCTTGGCCTTTCAGGATGGGGATTGTGGGTTTTAGTTAGGGTCCTCTCTTTTGCTTAGTTTGTTTAGATGTACCGATTTTAGTGGGTTTATCTTATGTTGTATGTTTATATGAGTGAGTGTATACCATGTGTGTCTTTTTGTTTCTGGGACAACTCACTCATGATGATCCTTTCCAGGTCCCACCATTTACCTGCCAATTTCATGATTTCCTTATTTTTCCTTGTTGAGTAATACTCCATTGTATACATGTACTACAATTTCTGCATCCATTTTTCAGTTGCGGGGCATCTGGGCTGTTTCCAGCTTCTGGCTATTACAAATAAAGCTGCTACAAACATGGTTGAGAAATGTCCTTTTTGTGTACTTGAGCCTCTTTTGGATATATGCCTAGGAGTGGTATGGCTGGATCTTGAGGAAGCGCTATTCCTAGTTGTCTGAGAAAGCGCCAGATTGATTTCCAAAATGGTTGTACAAGTTTACATTCCCACCAGCAGTGGAGAAGGGTTCCCCTTTCTCCACAACCTCTCCAGCATATGTTGTCTCTTGAGTTTTTGATCTTGGCCATTCTGATGGGTATAAGGTGAAATATTAGGGTTGTTTTTATTTGCATATCCCTAATGGCTAATGAGGTTGATCATTTCTTTAAGTGCTATTATGCCGTTCGATATTCCTCTACAGAGAATTCTCTGTTTAGCTCTGTTCCCCATTTTTTAAGTGGATTACTTGCTTTGCTGCTTTGCAGCTTCTTTAGTTCTTTATATATACTGGATATCAGAAGAAGAAGAAAACAGGAAACAACCTAGGAACCTGTCACAGAGGGCCTCTGAAAGCCTCTGCCCTGCAGACTATCAAAGCAGATGCTGAGCCTGATGGCCAACTGTTGGCAGAGTGAATGGAATTTTATGTAAGAAGTGGGAAATAGCAAGAGCTGGAGAGGACAGGAACTCCACAAGGAGAGCAACAGAACAAGAAGATTTGAACACAGGGAACTTCACAGGGAGACTCATACTCCAACCAAGGACTATTCATAGAGATAAACCAGAACCCCTGCACAGATGTAGCCCATGGCAGTTCAGTGTCCAAGTGGGTTACATAGTAATGGGAAGAGGGACTGCCTCTGACATAATCTGATTGGCCTGCTCTTTGATCACCTCTCCCTGTGATGTGAGCAGCCTTACCAGGCCAGAGAAGATGACAATGCAGCCTCTTCTGATGAGAACTGATAGTCTAAGATCAGAAAGAAGGAGAAGAAGACTTCCCCTATCAGTGGACTTGGGGAGGGGCATGCATGAAGAAAGGGGAGGAAGGATGGGATCGGGAGAGGAGGCGGGAGGGGTTTATGGAGGGATACAAAATGAATAAAGTGTAATTAATAATAATAATAAAATTAAAAAATTCTGCCATTTTGAGCTTTGAAGCTTCTAGCCTAATAATTTCCTTGCAAATTATTAAATGAGGTGATTCTTTTACCAGGCTCCTCAACCAAATGCCATGCTCTTCATGCTGTAACACAACATTGTTCAATCACTACCTCATCAGATGGGATTTGTTCTCACAAGTCAGCATATTGCCCTTCACCAAGCTGTTGATCTTTGCCAACATTTATCCCCCTTGTTATTTTTTGTTGTCATATTTTCTTGGCATCATTCTTTCACCACAATAAGGATTTTAATTGCTGACCAGCTTCTAACACAGCTGACACCAACCCTTTCCATTCTTGGGGAATAAGATTACATTTCATAGTCTCATTATTTAACATATGTTTAACCAAATTTGAATTCATTCCATACCATATGATAGACTTTTTAAATTGCTTTTGATCTAACATTTCTACTGGACTCCATGTCATCTCATTGTCAGCCTCACCACCATCATTAGCAGGTGTATGTTGCACCAAGCCTGGGAAAGCTCATGCTACCTGTGTAGTCACAGGCACTTCCACTAGTGGAGCCTTTGGCTCCAGAGCTGTTTTGGCCTGCTGGCTTCCCGTTCTTACCGGACTCCTGCCCCCTTGCAGGTACTCTGAACACCTGGCTCATGGAGCAGTGCATAGCAGCAAGAGAGGGTAAAATCCCATTTTTCAATAGCGCTTTTTGCTTTCCAAGAGCTTCAGTCTCTACCCATAAACTTTCCCGTTGAACAACCAGCTCTGTAATTCTTTCCATAACAACAGAATTGAGTCTTCCTATCTCATCTGTCATTCTTTAAATCTTTTAAAAAACAGAAGATAGGAAGAAAACAAAGCAACAACTGAAAATTC
Organism: Meriones psammophilus; assembly: GCA_036365155.1. Classification (NCBI taxonomy): domain Eukaryota; kingdom Metazoa; phylum Chordata; class Mammalia; order Rodentia; family Muridae; genus Meriones; species Meriones psammophilus. The sequence continues at coordinate 57,640 of JAEOAE010001982.1, read as the reverse complement.
TGTCTGGGGGCATTTTAGGAAAGAACTACACAACAGCCACTGCTATAAACCTTTTAGTGACATCTTGAAACCTCACATTCACTCTTTCAGAACTTGCCATCTCCTGATTACAGCTCCACAACCAAGTTGCCCATCATTGTTAAGCCATGTCTGGGTGTCACTTGTTAGCTCATTTTATCCTAAAACATGTTGGTCACCACCTGTGGCTAAATGCCCCCTGCAGCAGTCTTTAAAAACTCTCCCTTATGTGGCATGCTTAGACTTCTACCTCCCTTCCATTAACTCCCCCAAAGAGAGAAAAGAGGTGAATAGGCGAGGGGGTCCAAACCCCATTACTTCTCCCTGATAGTTAGAGTCAAGGGGTACTTTTAGGACTCTGTAGAAATCTTAGGGCTCTATAGAAACCTGCAGACACAGCTAGCAGTATCCTCCATGATGCTGTATGCCAAAGCATTTCTCTCAGTCTGTCTGCTCCAAACTGTGACACCGTCTCTGGTCTCTTTTCTCACCAAATGGCTACAAGCCACATGCCAATACCAAACATCACACTGTCTCTCTTTTTTTTTTTTTTTTTTACCTCATTTATACTCAGAGTCCTAGACCACACTCCTGTCTGTGCCCCACAAGGAAGGCTATTAGCAACTGACAAAGATGATGCCCCACACATGACAATTAAAAGGTATGGACAAACTATAGCCCAACTGAAATCTCACACTTCAGATTAAAACAAAAGCATAGTAACATAACATACAGAGACACCAAAATTTCCATTACATCTACTATTTCTCCAAAACCTTGCCCCAAGGAAGAAAGTATGTATGCCTTGGACTATACCTAACCATGAAGAGGCCTGGGCCTAAAGAAGAAGAGTTTTGGCAAGGGTCTATCCCTTACCCTGAATTGGCCTATCCCCACCATTGAGGAGGCTTGGGACCAAAAAAGTGATGAGGCTTTGGGCCAATCCCTAACCCTGAAGAGATGTGGGCCTAGGCCAATCCCTAAACCTGGAGAGGTATGGCCCCAAAGAAGAAGAGGTGTGGGACTGAGCCAATCCCTAACTATGTTGAGACCTGGGCCCAGAGAAGGGATGGGGGCTTGTCTATAATTCTGAAGAAATAAGTGCCCAAAAGAGAGATATATGCCTGGGCCTAAAGATTAAGAGATGTGGATCTGGGCCAATCCATATCCCTGAAAAGTCATGGGCTCAAGGAACAAGGTATGTGTGCCTGGGCCTATCCCTAACACTGTATAGGCCTAGGCCCAGAGAAGATGTTTTGGCCTGGGCCCATCACTAATCCTGAAGAGTCCTAGGCACAAAAAAGCAATAGTGAACTTGGTCTGTCCCTAAACCTAAATGGGCCCAGACATAAAGAAGAAGTGATGTGAGCCTGGGCCTCCGCAATAAGAAATGTGGGCCCTGGCCTATCCCTAAACCTGAAGAAGCCTGTGCTCAAAGAAGAAGAGGTTTGGCAAGGGCCTATCCCTAACCCTGAAGTTGCCTATCCCTAACACTGAGGAGGCCTGGGGCTAAAGAAGAAGAGGTGAGGCCTTAAGCCATTCCCTAACCCTGAAGAGACCCGGACCTAAGGAAGAAGAGATGTGTGCCTGGACCATTCCCTAAACCTGAAGAGGCCTGGGCCCCAAGAAGAAGAGTTGTGGAACTGAGCCAGTCCCTAACTATGTTGAGAGCTGGGCCCAGAGAAGGGATGGGGCATGGGCATGTCCCTAAACTTGAAGGAATCTGTGTTTAAAAGGGAGATATATGCCTGGGCCTATCCTATTTCTGAAAAAAGCTGGGCCCAAAGAAGTAGAGATGTGGTATTGGGCCTGCCCTAACTAAAAAGTGGCCTGGGACCAAAGATTAAGAGATGTGGGTCTGGGCCAATCCCTAACCCTGGAGAGTCATAGGCCAAAGGAAGAAGATATGTGTGCCTGGGCCTATCCATAACACTGTATAGGCCTGGGCCCAAATAAGAATTGTGGGCCTGGGCCTATCACTAACCCTGAAGAGGCCTGGGCCCAAAAAAGAAGAGGTTTGTGCCTGGGTCTATCCTTAACCACAAAGTGGCCTGGGCACAAAGATGAAGAGGGATGGGGCTGGGCCAATCTCTAACACTGAAGAAGCCTGGGCCCAAAGAAGAAGTGTGGGCTTGGGCCAATCCTTAACCCTGAAGAGACCTGGTCCCTAGAAAGAGGAGATGTGGGCCTTGGCCAACCCCTAACCCTAAAGATACCTGGAATCAAATAAGAATATGTGTGGGCATGGGCCTATCCCTATGCCTAAACAGGCCTGAGCCCAAAGCAGAGATGAGGGTCTGGGCCAGTTCCAGACCCTGAATTGGCCTGGGCCCAAATAAGAGTTGCTGGCCTTGACCAATCAATAACCCTGAAGAACCCTAGGCCCAAAGAAGAAGAGATGTGGACCTGGGCCTATTTCTTACCCTGAACAAGCCTGGGCCCAAAGAAGAAGTGATGTAGGCCAGGCCTATCCTTAACACTTAAAAGGCCTTGTCCCTAAGAAGGGATGGAGGCCTGGGCTTGTCCATAACATTTAGGGGCCCAGGCCTCATGTTGAAGAGATGTGGGTCTGGGTTTGTCCCTATCCCTGAAGAGGATTGGGCCTAAGGAAGAAGAGATGTGGACCTAGGTCTATCTCAGAATAACCTGAGCCAAAGAAGACAGACCTAAGCCAGCAAAGACATGTGGGCCTAGGCCTATTCTATCCCTGAAGATGCCAGGGCCCAAAGAAAAATGGTTGCCTAGGACTGTCCTTAAACCTGAAGAAGTCTGTGCCCAAAAGAAAGATATATGCCTGGCACTATCCTACCCTTGAAGAAGTCTGGGAACAACAAAGTGATGTAGGCCTAGGCCTATGACTAAACCTGAAGAGGTCTGGGGGCAAGGAAGAGGAATTGGCCTCAGTTTATCCATGACACTGAAGAGGCCTGGCCACAAACGAGAGATTTGGGCCTCAGCCTCTCCCTAAACCAAGGAGCCGAGGCCTAAAGAAAAAAAGATGTGATCCTGGGACAATTGCCAACCATAAAGTGGCCTGGGCCCAAAGAAGAAGAAATGTGGGCCTTGGCCTATCCCTCTACCTGAAGAGTCTGAAGCCTAAAGAAGAAAAAAGGTTGAGAATGGTAAAGACCTTGGTGAAAGCCATATAGTCAATGGGACCATGGCCTGACCTCCAAACTCAACTTGCAGCCCTTGTTTCCAGGTGAGTGGAACTTCTGTGCCTCCACGAGGGTTTACCCAGCAATCATTTGGATCCCTTCACCAACTGTCAAACATATGACCTATGAACCCGCTGACAGTTCCTCACTGAACAACCATGGGTGACCAGTATCACACAGATCTAGCCATCTTCTGTGGACAAGAGCCTGAGTCCTACTCTCCAGAGACCTTTTGCTACACAATGAGGCTTCCAGGAGGCAGAGCCTGAAATGGCTCTCACTTGACAGGATGACAGTTATTAGGAAGGTTGCAGAGAAAGAGAGTGTCTGCAAACAGCCCAGGACAAAGACAGGATGACTCAGTATGTGTCATGGTAGACCCCATTCCACTGAGTTCCCTGGAAACTCTGAGCACAAGACACACCACAGAGCTCCTAGCCTCCCCTGGTCAGCTTCTGGTTACCATGTAGGGCAGGGTTGGGGGGACCCCAGGTGTTGGAGATTGGTCTGATGCTAGTTACTGGCCCTCTGTGTCAACCTGCCTAACTCATTATTCCTGATGGGCTAATTAAACAGCCTATACCTGGACATTGCAGAAAGGGTTAGGTATGGCTCCATTTCCCCTGTTTGGAGACTCCCACAAGGAATCACGAGAAGGACAGAGGGACAGGAAGAGAAGAAGGAGGAGGATGCCAGGATGGGTTAGCCTATTTACAAGCAAAGGATCACATATCAAACCCCCTGAAAAAAATATTATCATTACATTCAAAAGTTGACTTGTGACAACCCTGCACTTAGAGGTTCTATGTCTAATTAATGAAGGAGGCTTGACTAGTTCACACTATTCTGCATAGAGTTGTTATCTAGGAGAAAAGCTGGTGCCATCCCTGCTTCTGTGGTGCCTAAAACCTAGCATGATATCTACACTTTGATCAGCTCCCTTGTATGCTGAGTCAACCATGAAATAGGATGCTGAAATGGGAAGTTAGGAGTACATGTCTATAAACATTCACAACCTTTTATTCTAGCCTCTGGGTTCCTTTTCCTTCCTTTTTTCACTCCTTCCTTACTTTCTGCCTTCCTTTCTTCCCTCCTTCTTTCCTTTCCTTCTTTCTTTATTCCTTTTGGAGATACTAAATTCCCACATTATACTGGGGCTCCTGTAGCTGCAACCTCAGAGTCAAATGGGAACTTGTTGTAAATGGCAATCTTGGATCTACTTCACACCTAGTGAATCAGAATCACTGGGAAGGGAGTCTAGCAGTCTGTTTATCAAGGCCTTTATATCAAGCTAATGAATACTAAAGGACACAGCTGGAGGGAAAAGGTGGTGAGTGTCCTAGGTTAAGGTTAGGAGTTCTTGTATCTCTAGCTCTGTGCAATTGCTATACATAATGACCTAGTCATTTCCTTTAAAGATTTTGTCCTGGTTTGCTTTCTCTTGTTTTGACAAAAGACAGATCAAAACCAACTTAGGTGTAGAAAGGTTTATTGTATCTTACAACTTTTAGAACATCATCCACTAGTGAAGAATCCAGTGCAGAGACTCCAGCAGGAGCAGAGGCAGGAACCATGGAGGAAAGTGGCACACTGACTTGTTCAGCTTGCTTTTTTCTACAACCCAGGGCCATTGCTCAGGGTGGCATCATGCACAGTGTGCTGTGCCCTCCCACATCAATCATCAAGGAAGAAAGTACTGCTTCAGGCATGTCTATAGGCATTGAGGCAAGTTCTCAATTGAGGATCTTTCTTCCCAGATGACTCCAGGTTTTATTAATTATAAACTATGCAGAACTTGTTTAAAGTGCATTGGAAACTTTTGACTGAAAAATATGATAAATATTTGATGGGATATACTTACATTTCAACATTATACAATATGTTCCTTTTTAGAGCATAAATTCAGTATTTTATTTCTTTTGCCTTCATTTATTTATTTTTTAAATATGGAAGCTTAGTTCTATATTTATTTTCTTCTCTATTAATTACATTTTATTCACTTTGTATCCCACCTGTAGCTTCCTCCCTCCCTCTATCCCACCCATACCCCTTCCTCAGTCCACTAATAGGAGAGGTCTTCCTCCTATTTCTTCTGATCCCAGTCTATCAGATATCATCAGGAGTGGCTGCATTGTCTTCCCCTGTGGCCTGGAAAGGATGGACCCCCCTGAGGGGGAGGTGATCAAAGAGCAGGCCAATCAGTTCATGTCAGAGGCATTCACAGTCCCCATGTCTATGGAACACACTTGGACACCAAACTGCCATGGGGTACATCAGTGCACGTGATCAAGATTACCTCCTTGGTTGGAATATCAGTCTCGAGGAAAAAAACAAACAAAAAAAACAAAACAAAACAAAAACAAACAAACAAAAAAACAACCCTGTGCCAGATTTTTTGGACTGTTGCTCTCCTTATGGAGCAATTAAAAACAAGGAAATCATGAAATATGCAGGCAAATGGTGGGAACTGGAAAAGATCATCCTGCATGAGGTATCCCAGAAACAGAAAGACACACAGGGTATACTCATAAGTGGATATTAGACATATAACATAGGATAAACATACTAAAATCTGTAAAACTACAAAAATTAATCAAGAAGGAGGTATATAACCAAGAAGGTAAGATGCTCAATCTTCATCCAGAAAGGCAAAGAGGATGGACAACAGAAGAGGAGAAAACAGGGAACAGAACAGGAGCCTACCACAGAGAGCCTCTGAAGGTCTCTACCCTGCAGGGTATCAAAGCAGATGCTGAGATCTATAGCCAAACTTTTGACAGAGTGCGGTGAATCTTATGAAAGAAGTGGGAAAAGACAGAAGCTCCAAGAGGAGAGCACAGAACCATTTATTTATTTTTATTATTTTACATCATAATCAAAGCTTTCCTTCCCTCCTTTCTTCCAAGTACCTCCTTCTCACCAAACCTCTCACCCATCCTCCATCTTCCCTTTTCCAAGGAAAAGGGGAGGCTTCACATGGATATCAACCAGCCTTGGCATATCAAGTTACAGTAGGATTAGGGCATCTTCACCTATTGTGGCTAAACAAAGCCACCCTGATAGGGGAAAGGGATCCAAAGGCAGGCAACAGTCAGAGACAGACCCTCCTTGAGCTGTTAGGAATCCCACATGAAGACCCAGCTGCATAACTGTTACATATGTGCAGAGTGCCTAGGTCTGTCCCAAGCATGCTCTCTGTTTGGTGGTTCAGTCTCTGTGAGACCCTATGAGCCCAGGTTAATTGATTCTGTAGGTTTTCTTGTAGTATTTTTGAACTCTTTGGCTTCTTCAATCCTTCCTCCTCCTCGTCCTAAGCATTCCCCAAGCTCAGTCTAATGTTTGGCTCTGGGTCATTGCTTCTGTTTCCATCAGTTGCTGAGTGAAGCCTCTTATAAAACAGATATACTAGGTGCCTGCCTGTAAATACAGTCAAATATCATTAATAATACAAGAGGTAGGCTCTCTCCCATAGCATGGGTCTCAAGCTTGGCCATTGCCCCAGGTTCTGCTCCATATTTACCCCTGCACATCTAACAGGCAGGACAAATCATGGATAGATTTCCCACTACTGGGAGTCTTGTGTGGTTACAGAAGATGGCCATTTCAAGTTCCATATCCATATTAGGAGGAGTCTTAGGGAGTGTCACACTCACAGATTCCAGGATGCTTCCATTATCCAAGTTTTCTAGCTTGTCCCATAGATGCTGCCCAACTGGTTCCAGTTCTCTTACCCAGTACTCTTTTCCTCTGTCCTCCCCAAACCTACTTCCTCCTGCTCTCCTCCCCAACCCTTCCCCCTTTATCTACCCCTGAAGTCGATTCTATTTCCTCTTCTGAGTAAGATTCAAGTTTTCCCCCTTGGGTCCTCTTTCTTATTTTGCTTTGTTGGTCTCTCAATTTTAGCATGGTTATCCTATATTTGATGGCTAATATCTACTTATGAGCATATACCCTGCCGTCTTTCTGGGTCTGGGTTACCTCACTCAGCATCATCTTTTCTAGTTCTATTCATTATCTGCAAATTCCATGAGGTTTTTGTTTTTAATGGATGAAGAGTACTCATTGCAGAAATGCACCACATTTTCTTTATTCATTCTTCGGTTGAGGAACTTCTAGGTTGTTTCCAGTTTGGGGCTATTACAAGTAAAGCTGCTTTGAACATAGTTGAGTACTTGTTCTTATGGTTTGGTGGAGGATTCTTTGGGCATATGTCCAGGAGTAGTAGAACTGGGTTGTGAGATAGAACTGATTCCAATTCTGAAAAACTACCAGATTGATTTTCAAAAGGGTTGTACAAGTTTTCACTCCCACCAGCAATGGGGGAGTGTTCCCAGGGTTCCATATCCCCACCAGCATGAGCTGTGGCTTGAGTTATTGATTTTAGCCATTCTGAAGTGTTTAACATGCAATCTCAGTTATTATAATTTGTGTTTTCCTGATGACTAAGGATATTGAACATTTCATTAACTGCTTCTCAGCCATTAGAGATTACTCTGTTGAATTCTATGTTTATATCTGTACCTCACTTTTAATTGGGATACTTGGTGTGTTGCTGTTTAGTTTACTGAGTTCTTTATACGCATTGTATACCAGCATTTAATGCAATGAATGGTATACAATGTGTTTTTATTTTAAAATACCACATCTATAAATATGTAGAGTTTTTAGGTGTCAGTGAAAATACTTAAAATATATATAGGCACATACTCAAGCCATTTATTCCTTTGGCTGTTTTTATGTAGAAGAAGGTAAGTTTAGTGTATTTGTTACAAAGGGTACTGAAGATAGGCTTAAAGCAAGGTCGTATGCTTAATGGAACAAGAATATGACGTTTAATGTGTCCTCATTACTTAAAGATTTAGACCAGTATTTCTGTAATGTGTTTTGATGAACACTAGTGCCTTGGAATGCACAGCACAGAATCATTTGGTTAAATGTGAAATAATGAATGCTGATTTGAGACTGAGCATCAGAAAGGGAAGGTGCTCAAAATTTCCACAGGAGAAAAGTTGGTTTAATTTGATTTACCTCAGGCCTGCCCAAAATGTGACTTTCCCCACATTGTTTGGTCATTTATCCCTGTGATATCACAACAATTTTTTGTGATGCTAAATGTAGTCCTTAATCGACTGTTTTAAAATGGTATATTAGTGAGTAGTGGAAAGTCATCTATTGAAATCATGTGTGTCTCTTGACTGTCAGTGCACAGGTAGGCATACATGTTCACTGTCATAAGGGTAGTCTCTGAGTTGAGAGGCCTGCAGTCCACCTTGGTAAGGGCAAAGGGAGAGAAGGCATGAGATGTGAACAGGAAGGTGAGGAAAGACATCGTGCTTCATCGGTGAAGACAATAAAGTCGTGCTTTTTTTTGAAGATGTAAGAAGAAAAAGCGTTGCAGGCTAAGGAAATTTTTAAAAGCTCAGTGTGAGGATCTTATTAAAATCATTTATTGGTATTTGGATTTAGGTTAGGGTTTTGAAACTGAAAGGACTAAGATTTAAACATCTTCATGTCAAAATTAAAACTCTGCTCCAATCCATCCATTCATCAAGTCATCCCAGAAGGCAACATTTGTAATATTTCTGTTTTATGCGAAGGTTGACAGTGTTGAGGATTAAACTGAAGCCTCCTGCATGGCAGGTAAACACAACTGACTATGTCTGCAGGTTGTATGTTTTCTAATTTAAAAGTTGAGTTTGGTTTGTGATGTGCATGTGGTGTATGTGCACAAGCGTAGGGGGTTTATTGTGAATGTGCACACGTGTGGGGAGTTTTACAGGGGTATATGTGCACAAATGTGGGAAGGTTTATTATGCTGAGGTGTATCCCTCTTATCCCTAAAATTCCCAATTCTTATTCCCTGAATAGGTGCTGCATTTGGTCAAAAGGCCTTTTCTGCATCGAATGGGATGAGATGATCATGTGGTTTCCTTCTTTCAGTTTGCTTATATGGTAGATTCCATGTTTTGCTTTTTGTTTATTGAGCTATCCTTAATCTCAGGGATGAAGCCTACTTGATCATAGTGGATGATCATTTTATGCATCCTCTGATGTAGTTGACAGGTATGTTGAGTCTTTTGCATCTATGGTCATAAGGGAAATTATTTTGTAATTTACTTTGTTTGAGATATTTGTGGTTTGGGAAAATTGATACATTGGCCTCATAAAAGGAATTCCACAGTGTTCCTTCTGTTTCTAATTCTGGGATATATTGAGGAGTGTTACCATGATCAGTTTGAAAGGATAGTAGACTTCTGTGCCAAAATAAACTTTTCTGGAGTTTTTGTTGTTGTTTAGAGACCTATTTTTCAAGACAGGGTTTTTCTGCCTAGATTTGTCTTGCTCTGGAATCAAATTGTGCACCAGCATGGCTTTGAGTTCAGAGAGGTTTTGAGAAATTTAGTCACAGATACTATTTCCTAACAGGTTACTGGTCTATTTCAACTGCTTAACTTACCTTTATTTTACTTTGTTAAGTTCTATTTATCCAGAAAATGATTTCTTTTTAGATTCTCCAATTTGGTGAAAGGTTTTAAAAGAACGTCTTTTGATTCTCTAGGTTTCCATGATGTCTGTGGTTATGTGCCCTTTCTCATCTCCAATTTTGTTAGTTTTGATCCTGTATGTCACCCTTTTAGTGAAACTGTGTACTAGTTTGTCATTCTTCTGATTTTCCAAAGTAACCAGCTCATATACCCCAGGGATATATGTGAGACTATTTTTCACCATCCATGAGTCTCAGAGACCATTTGGAATAGGGATAGAAAGATTTTAAGGTCCAGAGGTCAGAGAGTTTAGAATAAAGCAGTGTCTCCTGTATCTATAGTACTGAACTCAGGAACACACTCTGAGATCAAGGCAGTGATTATTCTAGCAGGGAAGAGAAAGGGTCTCACTGACCACACCCCAAAGTGAGAAGCTGTTGACAGTTTGGCTGCTTGTAGAGGAGGCTTCAGGATTACAGGATCCCATTGTGAAACCTGAGATTGTGAACTGTGAAAACCTTTTTTTCAGGTGTGGAGTGGTTCAGCCATAGCACCCACCTTTAATCTAAGAACTTTCTGTTTATTGTAAACAGATGGCTATGGTGTGGTTCAGCCCTATCATGTAACTTTAATCCAAAAAACTTTCTGTAAGCAGGATTAAAGAAAGTTAACTATGGAGCAAATCACCTGTAGCAGAAAGCCACCTGTAGAGATCTTTTTTAAAACTCTACTTTATTTGGGGTATTTAGGGCTCTACCTTTCTTCCACCAACACCCCAAAATTAAGTAGGAGAGTGAAAGTGTTAGTGGGTAGAGAAGCCCAGACAACCTTACTTCTCCCAGAAAGTTAGTGTCAAGGGGTTCTTTTAGGGATCTTTACCTATCTCTGTCAACTACAGACACAGCTAGCAATCACCTCCATATTGCTGCACCCTGGAGAGTTTCTTTCTGTCTGTCTGATCCAAACCAGTACACCATCTCTGGCCTCTGGTCTCTCCACACTGCTCCATGCCAAAGCCAAGACTGACTGCCACCACACATAGCACTTCTTCTCTTTCTTGGCCTCATATTTATACTGAGTCCTAGACCACACCCCTCTCTGTGCAGCATGGAAAAGGCCCTTAGCAGCTGGCAAAGATCACACCCTGCACTTGACAACTAAGGGGTGTGGACAAACTATGACCCAAATAAAATCCCACATATTTAATTAAAACAAAAAAATGAGATTGCAAAGAAACCAAAATTTTCATTCCAGTAACAAGCTGACATGGACTAACAGAAAAGAGGGACTTTTGATTTCAAGGCTGTTAAAAGCATTATGGAGAAGAAGGTGCAGAAGGTGCTTTTGGCTTTTGGCTTTTTCCTCTGGGACTTGAGCTGAGTAGAAAGGCTTCTTCCTTCTGGGATATCAACTAACTAATCAGTGGGGTTCTTTCCCAGGGATAGTAGACTTTTACCTCAGCATCTGGCTCCTGAGTCTTTAGGGGTAGAATCTAACGATTTGGACTCTTGTTTTTAAAACCACAGCCCTCTGATGCTGGCCCAAGTGCATTGCATTCAGGGTCTGCAAGCTGCTTTCCAGGAGTGGAGGCAGTGCCCTGTGACCTGCACTGAACCTTCTGCTCCTCCTCTAACTCCCAAGCCCTTCATTGGCATTCTCTAAAAGTTGGTGCTCATCTGATATCTGCACTGGAAGGGGTAGATAGCAGCCCATCCAACAAGGAAATCTTATCTCAGTGAATTTAAGAGTAGGTGAGTGTTCCTACCTACATCACCCATTGCACTATTGATTTTTGTTGTTTCTTAAGAAGGGCAAAGATAAAACCCCCAAACAGATACATTGATCTTGAGAATGAGGTCTGAGCATACAGATATTTGTCTTACTCGTGGAGCCTCCTATATTTGTGAGCAACCATCTCAGCCTGTTCTTAAGTAATTCAAAGATTGAAAGGATCATTTAGAAACATAGTAAAAGAGCCGAGTTAAACATTTCAGGATGATCATGTTAGCATATGAAACTTATTTTCATATTATATACACAGTGCTAGGACATTTCCAAGAAAGAATGATATAAGATTACAAGTCTTCAGAAATTTTAAGAGTGGCATAGACATCGATATATAAATTTGGACACTTCTAGGTAGGCCCTGCAAGGGCTTAAAGAATCTTTGGCAATTCTGTCAGTGAGCATGTCCACAAACATGGCTTCAGAGGGGGATTTCAGAGTTCACTTCAGTCCCTGGTCTTTGGTACCAGTGGTCCCAGATTTCACCTTGGAACTTGGCCTTTGATCCTTTGAGCCATCTGAGAGTTCACCTTAGGACGCAGGTGTTGTTTGCTGTGGTCCCAGAGTTTATCTTGGAAAAATACCTTTAGCTCCAGGGGTCCCAGAGGTCATTATAACAAGGAGTTTGGCCTTAGCTGTCCCAGAGTTTATCTTTGAGCCAGAAATTTGGTTATAGCAGCTCTAGATTTCACCATGTCATAGGGGTTTTTGTTCTAGAGGTCCTAGCATTGACCATTGTTCAAAGGAAAGGCGTTGGTTCCAAAAGTTTTTAGAGATCACTACTGGACTGAGGATTTGACTCTTTACAATCACTTCAAAGTTCAGGGAGAATCTGTCATTTTGACTGCAGCCCCTAGCAGGTTCACAAAGTTCAGTATGCCACTGGGGCTTTTATTCCATGTGGTCACTCTAGTAGTCAGTGTGGTGGTCCTGTTGTCACCCAGCCAAGTGTAGGTCACCTCAGTAAGCCCACTTTGGAATCAACGCAAAGCCTCACCAGTCTCCATAGCTGAGATTCATGAGGACCCACAGACAAGACAGCCAGGGAGTTGGAAGACCTGAAAACTGTAAGATAAATTCAACCAACATATGTGCAAAACACAAAAAGAAGTTTAAAAAAATAGCACAGCTACCCATTGTAATACTCATTCCAAACCTCCCAACTCCAAATGGAAGCCAAAGTCATCAAGGAAGCTGAAAGTTCTGAGAAGGAAATTTCTTACTTTTAATAGGAATTAATTACCATAAAGAATTCAAGCAAGAAGTTGGATGAGTTAAGTACATCTGTCCAAAACTTCTGAGGTAGTGTTCAATGTGAATGAAAATTTAACAAATTGGAGGCAAAAGTTCAATATAAGAAGGGAAAATTAAGCAAGAGAATTGAAATATTAAAAACCAAATTGAAATACTGAATGTGAAGGAAATTAACTAAAATCTGCATCAGAAAGCATCATCAACAGACAAGACCATGCAGAAGAATAAAAGGGATGTGAAGACAGGGTAGGGGGGGGGCAGTTAAACAGACATGCAAAAGGATAAAAGGATCATGAACCAGTTTTCATTGCAGTTGGGGATGCATTCAGGAGGTCAAACCTGAGAATTTGTGGTATAGAAGAAGGAGCAGAGATGAATTCAAAAGGAATAGAGTGCTTAATGAAATTATACTAGAACTGTCTCAAACCCAGAGAGTGAAGTAAACACCCAAACACAAGAGGCATTAGAGTTCTCAGTGAGTATGGCCTGAGAAAAAAAATAACCATACTTCATAGTCAAGATGTCAGACATACAAAGCAAAGAAGCAATATTAAAAGTATGAGAAAATATTAACTCAGCTTACAGAAACAGGGATATATAAGTAACAGAAAATTCATCTGCATCAATAAAAGCTAGAAAAGCATGAAACGATACATTTGCAGATCTGGAAAAGTTAACTTTCACAATTGATGAAGAATAAGAATATTTCAAGACAAATACAAATGGATGCTATTTATGACAGTCAAACCAACAAGCCAGGATATTAAAGGAATGCCAGAGAGCCATGGTTCTCAACTTTCCTATTGCTGAGACCTTTTAATATAGTTCCTTAAGTTGTGATAACCCCCCCAACCATAAAATTACTTTGTTGCTTTTTTGAGACAGGTTTCTCTGTGTAGCCTTGGCTGTCCTGGACTTGCTAGCCTCTGAACTCATAGAGCTCCTCCTACCTCTGCCTCCCTGAGTGCTGGGATTATAGGCATGCACCACCATACCCAGTGTGTGTTGCTACGTTATAACTAATTTTGCTAATGTTATGAATCATAATGTAAATATCTGATCCAAAGGATATCTGATATGTGATCCCTGTGAAAGGATCATTCACCTCCCAAAGGGGTTGCAGCCTACAGGTTGAGAACTATAGAGGGAGGAAGAAGAATGACAGCTTCTGTGATAGTCCATGAAAGTATGTGCCCCATGAAATAAACAGATTAACAGCAAAAAAAAAAAAAAAAAAAAAAAAAAAAAAAAAAAAAAAAAAAAAAAAAAAATAGCAGTTGTTGGTATAATGTTCTTATAGAATGCATACAATTTGTCTTCGTTCATTCAAATGCTGATTTCTGTACCCCACTATCTGGTTTCAATCTGGTTTCAATTGCATTGTGATCTTCATTCTAAGCATCGTTCTAAGCATGTGTATTCTCTGTAATTCAATAAAACAACCCACCAATGCTGAGCAATGGGAAGAATAGAGTGGGGCCTCCTGGTCCAGAGGGGAGGAGAAAGAAGCAAGTGGGAGGAGTCAGAGAAGAGAGGTCTAGAGGAGAGGACTTGGAACCACAAGGAGAGATGAACCAGACCTAAGTTATGACTAAAAGCAAGTATAATGGGTGAAATCTGAATGGTAGGAAACTATGTGGGCTTGGAGGTTTAGGATGGAGTAATCATTGCCCAGCATTGTGCTCTAGATTAATTAAATAAATCCTAGTCTCTGTGTGGTGATTTGGGCATACAGCTGGTTTAGAAATAAACACTGTTTAACTAAAAGACAAATCAATAATAAACATTAGTAACCCATAACAAGCAGTAATCCAGCACACTAAAACATTCCCTAACAAATCCATAGGGAGTAGCAAACCTTTTTATTAGTAACATTATTTGAAAATGGTCAGACAGCTAGGCAGTGGTGGTGCATGCCTTTAAGACTAGCATTTGGGAGGTAGAAACAGGCAGATTTCTGAGAGTTAGAGGTCAGCCTGGACTATAGAGTGAATTTCAGGACAGCCAGGACTACACAGAGAAACTTTGTCTCAAAAAAACCACCCACCCACCCACCCAACCAACCAAACCACCACCAACACCACTGCCAACAACAAAATGGAAATGGACTGGAAATGGACTTTTATCACCAATAAAAATATACAGACTTAATGAGTGGAATAAAGAAAAGGTCTGACAGGTATATTTGTACCCAACTTTAACCCCAGCATTCTTCTGGAGGCAGAGTCAGGCTGAGATCTCCTTGAGTTCAAGGCTAGCCTCATCTATGTTGAGAGCTCTAGGCCAGCGAGGGCCACATAGTGAGACCCTGTCTCAAAAACAAAACAAGACATCAGTATTCAACTACCTCTTTGTACCTTTGTGTAAATATCTGATGGCGGAGTAAAAGGAACTGACTGTACTTTGCAGAGATTTTGAATTAGTTCTTCCTTTTCTCCCGTCATGCCATTTCTCATTCCTTCATCCTTCATACTCAGTTTTCTCCAGTTCCAGGATAGAGTTTTCTGTAAGGCAGGTGCTCAGCCTGTGGTTTCTTCTGGCTTGCTTCATTTTCATTGGAGAGATAACCCCAGGGTACAGGAGATGATTGTGACTGGCCTTAGGTCACCCAGACATCCCCTGGAAACGACTCAGTTTCCATGGGCACCCCAGGAGCCAGCCTGGAGCCAGAGCTGGGGACCCAAGTTCCGGCACAGAGCCCTGCCTGCCTGAGCGCCTGATTCGCCGCTGGAGATAGAAACGGCGGGTCTGATCTCAGAGCACTCAGCTCACCCCCAACCTGAAAAGGTCCCCAGAAAATTACCCAGCTTAGGGAGGCACTCAGGCTCCCAAAAGCCGCAAAGGCAGACACAGGCAGTTTCTGCGCACCAGACAGCTGGCAGAGACTGAGCCGCCATCACACAGCTGTGCTCCAGGCACAGGCAGTTTCTGTGGCCAGCCAGCTGGCAGACACTGAGTAGTGTGCACCAGGGCAAAAAAAGACACTGGGAGTCTGTGTCTCCAGAGAATCCACGTGGAAGGAAGGAAACTGTACTGACCTAAATCACCCAATCCTTCCCTAGAAAAAGTCTAGCAGTCTAGTGGGGCCGAGGCGCCAGCACTCAGCTGTGCTCCAGACACAGGCACAAACATTTGAGGCGTGCCTGATGTCCAACTGGGTCACAGCAGCTGATCATTAAATTTACAACAAGAAACCCAGAAACAGGGCAGCTGCCCTCAGGACTTCCCTGGGTGAGAGGAGAACCCTCTCTACTAACAAAGACCACAGTTACCACTCAGGTCTATATCCCTGAGGTGAGCAACTCCTGAAAAAACACCAGCCATCCAGGGACTATACCCAAAGAGCTGAGAAGACATCCTTCAGGAAAAATCAGCTTTCTGCAAAGCAGATTCTCTCCACCACAGGATCCCCAGGAACAAACAGAAAATAACCCCAAACACCTAAGATAACACAATGGGTAGAGGCCAGCGTAAAAGCTCAAGCAACAAAAGACAGAGCAATATGGCATCTCCAGAACCCAGTTACCCAGGGGCAAGTAGCCATGGACACCCCACCATAACTGAAATCCAAGAAGATGACCTAACAAGTATGCTCATGAAGATGATAACAGAGGAAACAAATAAGATTGTAAAGACATAGAGGAAGATAAACTCAAACAGAATATTGCCATCCGTAAAGAAATAGAGGAAGCTGCAGCCAAACACTTTATGGCCTTGAGAAAGGAAATGCTTAAAACACTGAATGAAATGATAGAAACAGAGTTGAAGGAACTAAAAGAAAAACAGGAAAGTACAATAAGACAGGTGAAGGAAGTAAACAAAACAACTCAAGACCTGAAGATAGAATTGGAAAAATTAAAGAAAACACAAATGGAAGAAATAATGGAAAGGAAGAATCTAGGGAAGAAAACAGGAACTACAGAGGTAAGAATAACCAACAGACTACAAGAGATGGAAGGAAGAATCTCAGGTGTAGAAGATACAATGGAAGAAATCGATGTATCTGTCAAAGAAAATGTTAAATCCGAAAAATTCCTGACACAGACCGTCCCAGAAATGCAAGACAATATGAAAAGACAAAACATAAGAATAATAGGTATAGAGGAAAAAGAAGACTCCCTTCTCCAAGGCCCAGAAAATATTTTCAACAAAATCATAGAAGAAAATTTCCCCAAGCTAAAGGAGAGGCCAATTAGAAGACATGAGGCCTACAGAACACCCAACAAATTTGACCAGAAAAGAAAATCCTCCTGCCACATAATAATCAAAACAGTAAGTATACAGAACAAAGAAAAAATACTAAAAGCTGCAAGGGAAAAAGGCCAAGTAACATATAATGGCAAACCCATTAGAATCACATCTGACTTTTCAACAGAGACTATGAAAGCCAGAAGGGCCTGGACGGATATCATGCAGACCCTAAGAGAACACAGATGTCAGCCCAGGCTACTATACCCCGCAAAGCTATCAGTCCTCATAGATGGAGAAAACAAGATATTCAATGACAAAAACAAATTTCAACAATACCTACAAACAAATCCAGCATTACAGAAGACACTGGAAGGGAAAATACAACCCAAGAAAGCTAGCTACATTCAAGAAAACACAGGAAATAAATAACTTCACTTCAGTAAAACAAAAAGCAACCAAGCACACAACCTGATGACCACAGCCAACATCAAAATCAAGAGATCTAACAGCCACTGGTCATTAATCTCTCTCAACATCAATGGACTCAACTCTCCAATAAAAAGACACAGATTAACAGAATGGATAGGTAAACAAAACCCAGCAATCTGTTGCATACAAGAAACACACCTAAGACACAAAGATAGACATTACCTGAGGGTAAAGGGTTGGAAGACGACTTTCCAAGCAAACGGACCCAAGAAGCAAGCAGGAGTAGCCATTGTAATATCTGATAAAATAGACTTTCAACCAAAATTAATAAAAAGAGATGGGGAAGGACACTTCATACTCATCAAGGGAAAATTCCACCAGGAAGACATCACAATCCTGAACATCTATGCCCCAAATACAAGGGCACCCACATTTGTGAAAGAAACATTGATAAAATTTAAAGCACATATTAATAGTGCTTTATTAACCACACATTAATAGTGGGAGACTTCAACACCCCACTCTCAACAAAGGACAGGTCAACAAAACAGAAATTAAACAAAGAAACAATGTCTCTGACAGAGGTCATGAATCAAATGGACCTAACAGACATTTACAGAACTTTACACCCAAACACAAAAGAATTTACCTTCTTCTCAGCACCTCATGTAACCTTCTCCAAAATAGACCATATAGTGGGTCACAAAGCAAGCCTCAACAGATACAAGAAGATTGAAATAATCCCATGTATCTTGTCTGATCACCATAGAATAAAGGTGGACCTCAACAATAACAGAAATAACAAAAAGCCTATACACACATGGAAACTGAACAACTTGTTACTAAATGACAGCCGGGTCAGGGAAGAAATAAAGAAAGAAATTAAAGTCTTTCTAGAATTCAATGAAAATGAAGACACAACATACCCGAAATTGTGGGACACAATGAAAGCAGTGCTAAGAGGAAAGTTCATAGCACTAAGTGCCTTCAAGAAGAAATTCGAGACAGCTCATTCAAGCACCCTAATGGCTCACTTAAAAACCCTAGAAAAAGAAGAAGCAGACACACCAAGAAGGAGTAGACGGCTGGAAATTATCAAACTCAGGGCTGAAATCAATCAACTGGAAACAAATAAAACAATTCAAAGAATCAATGAAACCAAGTGTTGGTCCTTTGAGAAAATCAACAAGATCGACAAACCCTTAGCCAGGCTAACTAAAAGGCAGAGAGACACCACCCAAATCAACAAAATCAGAAATGAAAAGGGGGATATAACTACAGACACTGAGGAAATCCAAACAATCATTAGGACTTACTTCAAAAGTCTATATGCCACAAAATTTGAAAATCTAAATGAAATGGACAATTTTATTGATCGATTTGACTTACCAAAGCTGAATCAGGACCAGGTAAATCAACTAAATAGTCCTATATCCCCCAAAGAAATAGAAGCGGTCATCAAAAGTCTCCCATCCAAAAAAAGCCCAGGACCAGATGGCTTCAGCGCAGAATTCTACCAGACCTTCAAAGAAGAGCTAACACCAATTCTCTTCAAACTATTCCACAAAATGGAAACAGAAGGAATATTACCAAATTCATTCTATGAAGCCACAGTCACCTTGGTACCTAAACCTCACAAAGACTCAACAAAGAAAGAGAATTTCCAGCCAATCTCCCTTATGAACATTGATGCAAAAATACTTAATAAAATACTTGCAAACCGAATCCAAGAACACATCAAAGATATTATCCACTATGACCAAGTAGGCTTCATCCCAGGTATGCAGGGGTGGTTCAATATACGGAAATCCATCAATGTGATCCACCATATTAACAAACTGAAAGAAAAAAAACACATGATAATCTCCCTAGATGCTGAAAAAGCCTTTGACAAAATCCAACAGCCATTCATGTTCAATGTATTGGAGAGATCAGGGATACAAGGCACATATCTAAACATAGTAAAGGCGATATACAGCAAGCCTATAGCCAACATCAAACTGAACGGAGAGAAACTTAAAGCAATCCCACTGAAATCAGGGACAAGACAAGGCTGCCCACTCTCTCCATATCTCTTCAACATAGTGCTGGAAGTCCTTGCTAGAGCAATAAGACAGTTGAAGGAGATCAAGGGGATACAAATTGGAAAGGAAGAAGTCAAATTATCACTATTTGCAGATGATATGATAGTATACATGAGTGACCCCAAAAACTCTACCAGGGAACTCCTACAGCTGATAAACACCTTCAGCAAAGTGGCTGGATACAAAATTAACTCAAAAAAATCAGTAGCCCTCCTGTATACAAAAGACAAAAAGAGAAAGAAATTAGGGAAACAACACCCTTCACAATAGCCACAAATGACATAAGGTACCTCGGAGTAACCCTAACCAAGGAAGTCAAAGACTTGTATGAAAAAAATTTCAAATCTCTGAAGAAAGAATTAGAAGAAGATATGAGAAGATGGAAAGATCTCCCATGCTCATGGCTTGGCAAAATTAACATAGTAAAAATGGCCATTTTACCAAAAGCAATCTACAGATTCAATGCAATGCCCATCAAATTACCAACACAATTCTTTACAGACCTGGAAAGAAAAATTCTCAACTTCATATGGAATAACAAGAAACCCAGAATTGCTAAAACAGTCCTCTACAATAAAAGATCTTCCGGAGGTATCTCCATTCCTGATCTTAAGTTGTACTATAGAGCAACAGTTTTAAAAACTGCATGGTACTGGCATAGAAACAGAATGGTGGATCAATGGAACCGAACAGAGGACCCAGAAATAAACACACACACTTATGGACACCTGATCTTTGACAAAGACGCCAAAACCATACAATGGAAAAAAGATAGCATCTTCAACAAATGGTGCTGGTCTAAGTGGAGGTCTACATGTAGAAAATAAAAATAGATCCATACTTGTCACCCTGCACAAAACTGAAGACCAAGTGGATCAAAGACCTCAAAATGCCGCTCCTGAAAGACGGAGCTGGTTTCTGCCTTCCACCTTCCCGATAGTGAGTGCTCTCTGTCACAAACAACTCCACATTTGGCTAAGGCTGAGGATCTGGCTTGCTTCCATGTATGTGAACCTATCTGCATTGCCCACGTGGCATACTGAGGTTGGCTGCCCAGAGGCTATTTAAAGTGGGCTGGCTTTCCCCAGGGTCAGATGATTGTTCAAGGTTCCTGAATAAACTGCATTGAAAAAAATAAAATAAAAAAAAATAAAACCAGACACATTAAATCGGCTTGAAAAAAAAGTGGGAAATACCCTAGAACTCATTGGTACAGGGGAAAACTTCCTGAACAAAACACCAACAGCACAGGCTCTAAGAGCAACAGTCCCTCATGAAACTGAAAAGCTTCTGCAAAGCAAAGGACACCGTCATCAAAACAAAGCGAACACCTACAGATTGGGAAAGAATCTTCACCAACCCTTTATCTGACAGAGGAATCATATCCAGTATATATAAAGAACTAAAGAAGCTGAAAAGCAGCAAACCAAGTAATCCACTTAAAAAATGGGGAACAGAGCTAAACAGAGAATTCTCTGTAGAGGAATATCGAATGGCAGAGAAGCACTTAAAGAAATGCTCAACCTCACTAGCCATTAGGGAAATGCAAATCAAAACAACCCTGAGATTTCACCTTACACCCATGAGAATGGCCAAGATCAAAAACTCAAGTGACAACACATGCTGGAGAGGTTGTGGAGAAAGGGGAACCCTTCTCCATTGCTGGTGGGAATGTAAACTTGTACAACCACTCTGGAAATCAATCTGGCACTTTCTCAGACAACTAGGAATAGCGCTTCCTCAAGATCCAGCCATACCACTACTGGGCATATATCCAAAAGAGGCTCAAGTACACAAAAAGGACATTTGCTCAACCATGTTTGTAGCAGCTTTATTTGTAATAGCCAGAAGCTGGAAACAACCCAGATGCCCCTCAACTGAAGAATGGATGCAGAAATTGTGGTACATCTACACAATGGAATATTACTCAGCAATGAAAAATAAGGAAATCATGAAATTTGCAGGTAAATGGTGGGATCTGGAAAGGATCATCCTGAGTGAGTTGTCCCAGAAGCAAAAAGACACACATGGTATATACTCACTCATATAGACATACAACATAGGACAAACCCTCTAAAACCTGTGCATCTAAAGAAACTAAGGAAGAGAGAGGACCCTAACTGAAATGTCCAATCCCCATCCTGAAAGGCAAAGAGGATGGACATCAGAAGAAGAAGAAAACAGGAAACAACCTAGGAACCTACCACAGAGGGCCTCTGAAAGCCTCTGCCCTTCAGACTATCAAAGCAGATGCTGAGCCTGATGGGCAACTGTTGGGCAGAGTGAATGGAATTTTAGGTAAGAACTGGGAAATAGTAAGAGCTGTAGAGGACAGGGTCTCCACAAGGAGAGCAACAGAACAAGAAAATTTGAACACAGGGAACTTCCCAGAGACTGATACTCCAACCAAGGACTATTCATGGAGATAACCCAGAACCCCTGCACAGATGTAGCCCAGGGCAGTTCAGAGTCCAATTGGGTTACATAGTAATGTGAAGAGGGACTGCCTCTGACATAATCTGATTGGCCTGCTCTTTGATCACCTCCCCCTGGGGGGAGCAGCCTTACCAGGCCATAGTAGAGGACAATGCAGCCACTTTTGATATGAACTGATAGACTAAGATCAGAAAGGAGAGGAGAACCTCCCCTATTAGTGGACTTGGGGAGTGGCATGCAAGCAGAGGGAGGAGGGAGGGTAGGATTGGGAGGGGAGGAGGGAGGGGCTTATGGGGGGATGCAGAATGAATAAAGTGTAATTGATGAAAAATTTAAAAAAAAGGGAAAAAATAATTTAAGAACCTTAAATGACTTTCAAAAGTGGAGGAAAACATGGAGTTAGTCAATTGGCATGGAGCACGTCTCGCCCCTGGGGGCAATGGTCTCCTGAACCTACTCAGACCTCGGACACCACCACTGCTAGTTCTAGAACTGATGCAGGATGTTCCAACAAGGGGGTTAAGGCTTCTCATAATATTTCCTATAAGCCCACACCTGTTTGTCTATATCCCCCATTTTTATTCATTATTAGCCAGATAGAGCCTAGTAATTGTGGTAATGATACTTGCTTTTTTGCCCAATGCTGGAATGCTAGTAAATTTAGGTATGCCCTGGTTACTCGCATGCCTCACTGGGTGCCTGTGCCTGTTGATGCCCCTCACGCTATGACTCTCTTCAGACAGAAAAGGGATCTTGGAACTACAGCCACCATTGTTACTACTATCTCATTGGCGGCCGTTGGAGCTACCACCGGGGCATTAGCCATGAGTCATACTGGGCAGACTGCTCAGACCCTGAATAACCTTTTAGCCAATGTAGCTCATGCCTTAGTTGTACATAAAGGAATTAATGCTCAACTAAAAGGAGGTTTGATGGTGTTCAATCAGAGGATTGACCTCGTGCAGGAGCAAATTGATACCCTATGGCAAATTGCTCAACTTGGCTGTCAATGAAAATATGCTGGACTTTGAGTCACTAGCATATAACATGAGAATTTTCCCTGTGCTACAAATCTGTCTAAACAATTGTCGAGCTATATTTTAGGTAATTGGACTGGAGAATTCGATACTACGATGGAGCAGCTGAGAGTGGTCATTGTCACAGTAAATTCTACCAGAGTGGACACAGGACTAGCCACAGGATTATCATCATGGATTACTGCAGCCATGAATCATCTGAAGGAATGGGCGGGCATGGGAGCGTTAGCAGGCCTTCTGTTGTTGGTCTCCTTGGTTTGCCTATGGTATATATGCAAGATTAGAGTCTCACAACAGCGTAATGCAGCCATGACCATTTAGACCTTTACAGCCATTGAAGCAGGACAGTCTCCCCAAGTATGGTTGGCTACCATAAAAAGCCAAAATGTTACGCTCAGGATGCGAGGCTAAGCACTGCAGTCAGGGTCAGCCACTGTAGACCCAGAGAAGAGCATGTCTGATTGCATGCAGGTTGATGTCCCAGGCCCCACCACTGAGAAAAAGGTACCGGATGGGTCTGATGCTCTTTGGGTGGATGACACCTAAATGAACATCGGTACAAAGTCCCAATTTATTTCTAATATCAGAGATCAGACCTCTACTCTTGCCTGATGCGTCTAAAACAAAAAGGGGGAACTGTAGAGAGCTGCGGAATGCTATGCCTTAAAGATGGAGCTGGTTTCTGCCTTCCACCTTCCCAATGGTGAGTGCTCTCTGTCACGAACAATTCCACATTTGGCTAAGGCTGAGGATCTGGCTTGCTTCCATGTATGTGGACCTATCTGCATTGCCCACGTGGCACGCCTGGGTTGGCTACCCAGAGGCTATTTAAGCTGTGGGCTGGCTTTCCCCAGGGTCAGATGATTGTTCAAGGTTCCTGAATAAACTGCACTGAAAAAAAAATCATTTTCTGGATAAATAGCACTTAACAAAGTAAAATAAAGGCACGTTAAATAGTTGAAATAGACCAATACCTTGTTAGGAAATAGAAGCAGTAACTAAATTTCTCAAAACCTCTCTGAACTCAAATCCATGCTGGTGTACAATTTGATTCCAAGGCAACACAAATCTAGGCAGAAAAACCCTATTTTGAAAACTAGGTTTCTAAACAACAATAACAAAAACTCCAGAGAACTTTATTTTGGCACAGAAATCTACTATCCTTTCAAACTGATAATGGCAACACTCCTCAATATATCTCAGAATTAGAAACAAAAGGAACACTGTGCAATTCCTTTTATGAGGCCAGGTATCAATTTACCCAAACCACAAATAAGAGCATACCTTTCTCTCAGAGGCGGGACCTGGGGCATCAACCCGCATGCAATCAGACATGCTCTTCTCTGGGTCCAAAGCGGCTGACCCTGACTGCAGTGCTTAGCCTCGCATCCTGAGCGTAACATTTTGGCTTTTTATGGTAGCCAACCATACTTGGGGAGACTGTCCTGCTTCAATGGCTGTAAAGGTCTAAATGGTCATGGCTGCATTACGCTGTTGTGAGACTCTAATCTTGCATATATACCACAGGCAAACCAAGGAGACCAACACCAGAAGGCCTGCTAACACTCCCATGCCCCCCCCTTCCTTCAGATGATTCATGGCTGCAGCAATCCATGATGATAATCCTGTGGCTAGTCCTGTGTCCACTCTGGTAGAATTTACCATGACAATGACCACTCTCAGCTGCTCCATCGTAGTATCAAATTCTCCAGTTCTTTTTAGATTCTCCGATTTGGTGAAAGGTTTTAAAACCATGTCTTAGGTTTCGATGGGTTTCCATGCTGTCTGTGGTTATGTGCGCATTCTCATCTCCAATTTTGTTAGTTTTTATCCAGAATCTCAATTTTTTAGTGAAACTGCATAATGGTTTGTCATTCTTCTGATTTTCTCAAGCAACCAACTCATATACCCCAGGGATATATGTGAGACTATTTTTCACCATCCATGAGTCTCAGAGACCATCTGGAAGAGGGGTAGAAATATTTTAAGATCCAGAGATCAGAGATTTTAGAATAAAGCAGTGTCTCCTGTATGTATAGTACTGAACTCAGGAACACACTCTGAGATCAACGCAGTAACTATAGAAATTGTCTCACTGATCACACCCCAAAGTGAGAAGTTATTGACAGTTTGGCTGCTTCTAGAAGAGGCTTCAGGATTATAGGATTCCTTTGTGAACCCTGAGATTGTGAACTGTGAAAACCTTTTTTTTTTCAGGTATGGAGTGGTTCAGGCATGGCACCCACCTTTAATCTAAGAACTTTCTGTTTATTGTGAACAGATAGCTGTGGTGTGGTTCACCCTATCATGTAACTTTAATCCAAAATCTTTCTGTAAGCAGGATTAAAGAAAGTTAACTCTGGAGCAATTCACCTATAGCAGAAGGCCACCTGTAGAGATATTTTTAAAACTCTACTGTATTTGGGGTATTTAGGCCTCTACCTTTCTTCCACCAACACCCCAAAATTAAGTAGGATAGAGAAAGTGTTAGTGGGTAGAGGGTGCCCAGACAACCTTACTCCTCCCCACAATTTAGGGTCAAGGGTTTCTTTGAGGACTCTATACCTATCTCTGTCAACTACAGACAAAGCTAGCAATCACCTCCATGCTGCTGTGCCCTGGAGAGTTACTTTCTGTCTGATCCAAACCAGCACACTATCTCTGGCCTCTGGTCTCTCCAAACTGCTCCATGCCAAATGCCCAGACTGACCGTCACCAAAAACAGCACTTCTCTTTCATAGCCTCATATTTATACTGAGTCCTGGAACACTCCCCTCTCTGTGCAGCAAGTGGAAGGCCCTTAGCAGCTGGCAAAGATCACACCCTGTACTTGACAACTAAGAGGTGTGGACAAACTATGGCCCAAGTAAAATCCCACACATTTAATTAAAACAAAAATATGAGATTGCAAAGAAATCAAAATTTCCATTCCAGTAACCAGCAGTCATAGACTAACAGAAAAGAGGGACTTCTGAGTTCAAGGCTATTTAAAGCATTATGGAGAAGAAGGTGGAGAAGGTGCTTTTGGCTTTTGGCTTTTTCCTCTGGGACTTGAGCTGAGTAGAAAGGCTTCCTCCTCCTGGGATAACAACTAGTCAGTGGGGTTCTTTCCCAGGGATAATAGACTTTTACCTCAGCATCTGGCTCCTGAGTCTTTAGGGGTAGAATCTAATGATTGGGACTCTTGTTTTTAAAACAACAGCCCTCTGATGCTGGCCCAAGTGCATTGCATTCAGGGTCTGCAACCTGCTTTCCAGTAGTGAAGGCAGTGCCCTGTGACCTGCACTGAACCTTCTGCTCCTCCTCTAACTCCCAAGCCCTTCATCAGCATTCTCTGAAAGTTGGTGCTCATCTGATATCTTCACTGGAAGGGGTAGCTAGCAGCCCATCCAACAAGGAAATCTTATCTCGGTGAATGTAAGAGTAGATGAGGGTTCCTGCCTATTTCACCCTTTGCACTATTGGTTGTTGTTGTTTCTTAAGAAGGGCAAAGATAAAACCCCCAAGCAGATACATTGATCTTGAGAATGAGGTCTGAGCATACAGATATTTGTCTTACTCGTGGAGCCTCCTATATTTGTGAGCAACCATCTCAGCCTGTCCTTAAGTAAATCAAAGATTGAAAGGATCATTTATAAACATAGGAAAAGAGCCAAATTAAACATTTCAGGATGATCATGTTAGCATATGAAACTTATTTTCATATTATATACACAGTGCTAGGATATTTCCAAGAAAGAATGATATAAGATTACAAGTGTTCAGAAATTTTAAGAGTGGCATAGAAATCGATATATAAATTTGGACACTTCTAGGTAGGCCCTGCAAGGGCCTTAAGGAATCTTTGGCATATCTGTCTGTGAGCATGTCCACAAACATGGCTTCAGAGGAAGATTTCAGGGTTGTTCATTACACATCTGCACTGAAGTTGTGTCTGGGTCATCACTTTGTTATTCCACAGATGACTTGATGTTTCTGGTCAGGTCAGGTTGCGGACCAAAGTCAACAATGAGTACCCAAGGTGTCAGGACATGAGGGTTTGAACCATAGTCTGGATGTCTGTGAGGGTGATATCACACATCAGACACCAGATTTGGTTGTTCTGTCCACAGTTTCCTTTGAGATCTTGTTGTTCACTAACACAGAGAAGATCTCTTGTCTTGGATCTCTTGAAAACAGCTGGAGCCTATATCATATCTGGGTGGGGTCCACACACCCAGCATGCCAAAGGTGCCCCGATGGTTTCTCTGCTGTGGTCCACACATGATAAAGGCCATGTATTCTGCTTGTGGTTCTAAACTGGAGCACAACTCCTGGGTTGGATGAAGAGAATCATTGAAGTTAAGCTTGACCCTGTGGACTCGGTAACAAGGAGTTGGCAGGACTCATTTGATGTCACTTTATGGCCTTTGTCTTTGTGTCATTCTTCAGACATCCACCTCATGGTGTTAAAGTGTGTCCATCCTCTCCGGATTGATGTGTTACCTAAGTCAGAGTTGAGGTCAATTTGTTGTCCTTCATTTGTAGTGTTCCAGATAAGAACAGGACACAGGGTTCCCTGGGTGTGCCCCACACACCCTTGCTCCCACAGTGTTCCATGTTCTCTGATGTTTATATATGGTCCAGAATACTTAAAAGCCATGCTGTTGTCTTGACACACTTGAGGTGAGAATGTTGTCTGTGTTGTTAGAATGGCAGGTACAGCCCAGAAACCACACTGTACCAAAAGGATCGTCTAGGTTACTAATGATTGGCGTTCATGGCCATGGTCCGATGGCACTCATCAATGGTGAGTCCAGATTTCTGTTAACATTGCATGAAATTGGTCATTAATTAGGCTATGGTTGGTTTAAGAAAATCAATTAATATAAAGATAATGCCTGGCTTTACACCAGGTCAGGGTCATGGTTTTGTCCATTTCAACTGGTCATTCAGATGAGGGTGGTCCCTTTAAGGCCTGGCTCCTTGGTGGTTAAATGCATCCTGGGTAGTTTAGAGAGGGTGAGGCCCACACACACTTTTTTGACAATATAGACCAAGGCTCCTTGGGGTTCAAGTATTTGCCAGGTTTCTTGGGAGGTCACGCGTGGAACAATACAAGTGTTCATATTCAGGTCATTATCAATGTCTTGCTTCTTGGAGGATAAAATGTTTCCAGATATCAGTTCATTGGAACAAGACCAAGCATGAGCCCATGGTCCTTCAAAGTTACAAAGAGGCCGAGGGCCATAACAATTCTTATTTTGGACCAAGTCATTTCCAGGTTAGGGATTGGCCCAGGCCCAATTCTCTTCTCTTTTGGGCCCAGGCCTCTTCAGGGTTAGGGATATGCCCAGGCCCACTTCTCTTCTGTTTTGGGCCCAGGCCTCTTCAGGGTTAGGGATAGGCCCAGGCCCTTCTCTCTTCTCTTTTGGGCCCAGGCCTCTTCAGGGTTAGGGATAGGCCCAGGCCCTTTTCTCTTCTCCTTTGGACCTAGGCCTCTTCAGGGTTAGAGATAGGCCCAGGCCCTTGTCTCTTCTCCTTTAGACCCAGGCCTCTTTAGGGTTAGAGATAGGCCCAGGCCCTTGTCTCTTCTCCTTTAGACCCAGGCCTCTTCAGGGTTAGAGATAGGCCCAGGCCCACTGCTCTTCACCTTTGTGCCCAGGCCTCTTCAGGGTTATGGATAGTCCCAGGCCCTTCTCTCTTCTCTTTTGGGCCCAGGCCTCTTCAGGTTTAAGGATAGGCCCAGGTCCTTGTCTCTTCTTTTTTGGGCCCAGGCCTCTTCAGGGTTAGGGAAAGGCCCAGGCCCACACCTTTCCTTCTTAGCCCATGCCTCAGTAGTATTAGTGATAAAGCCAAGCCCACATCTCTTTTTGGTTGGGCCCTGTGTTTTGCAGAACTGTGGACAATTTCGTGCCCACATTTTTTTTCTTTTTGTCTTCTCTTCTTTAAGTCACAAAATTTTCTAGACATGCTCTTTTCTTCATTTTCCTAAATGGTGTATTTACTTAGAGGCACCCATGTAGTCCCTTATATTTGTATTTTTGCATCCTGTCATCCTTTCAGACAGAATACTTGTTTTTCCTAATGATGGAGGAATTGCATCCTTGAGAGTCCTCATAGATGTAAACATATTTCACCTTCATATATTGTCTATATTTTGGGGAAAAAATAAAAGAAAGAGACATTAGATGATCAGAAGCTTTGTTTTCCTTGTATGTTGTGTAACTATGCTTTTGTTTTTAATCGGAAGTGTGAGATTTCTGTTGGGCTATAGTTTGTCCACACCTGTTAATTGTCATGTGTGAGGTATGATCTTTACCAGCTGGTAATAGCTTTCCTTATGGGGCACAGACAGTGGTGTGGTCTAAGAATCTGAGCATAAACGAGGCCAAAAAGAGACAGTGTGACATTCATTGTTGGCATGAGCTGTGTAGCAATTTGAAGAGACCAGAGAGAGTTTCACAGTTTGGAGCAGATAGACAGAGAAATCCTGCAGAGCACAGGGGCATGGAAGAGCCTGCTAGCTGTGTCTGCAGGTGACCAAGTTTCATAGAGAGCCCTAAAAGTACCCCTTGACCCTAACTATCAGGGAGGAGTAAAAGGGTCTGGATCCCCTCTCCCCACTAACCTAATCTTCTTACATGGGTTTGGGGGATTGGTGGAAGGGAGGCCTAAGCACCCCAAATAAAGTAGAGTTTTGAAAAGACTGCTACAGGTGGCATTCTGCTACACAGGTGACCAACATTATTTAGGATAAAAAGGGCTTACAAGTTACTCCCAGATATGACTTAACAATGATTGGCAACTTGGCTTTAGGAGTTCTACATAGGAGATGGCAAGGTCTGAAAGAGTGAATGTGATGTTTCAAGATGTCACTAAAAGTTTTATAGTAGCATCTGTTGCCAGGTTCTCTCCTGAAATGTTCCCAGATAGAATTTTATGTTTTGCTTTGCTTTCTTCCTATATTCTTTTTTTTTTTTTAACTTTTAAGAATGATGGATGAGATAGGAAGACCAGAGGTGTCACTCAATTCTGTAGTTCTGGAAAGGATTACAGAGTTGGTTGTTCAATGGGAACGTTTATGGGTAGAAATTGAAGCTCTTGGAAAGCAAAAAGCTCCAGTGAAAAATGGGAGTTTATCCTCTCTTGCTGCCTTCCCATACTCCATGAGCCAGGTGTTCCCAGTACTCCAAGGGGGCAGGGAGGAAAGGGAGCCCAACAGGCCAAAAGGGCTTTGGAGCCAAGTACTCCACTTCAGGAACTTCCTGAGGCTACACAAGCAACATCAGCTTTCCCAGTCTTTGTGCAACTTATGCCTACTAATGATGGTGGTAAGGCTGACAATGAGATGATATGGAGTCCAGTAGAAATGCTAGATAGAAAGCAATTTAAAAAGTCTATCACATGGTATGGAATGCATTTGATTTGGTTAAACACATGTTAAATAATTAGACTAGTAAATATAAACTTAGTCCCCAAAACTGGAAAAGGTTGGTGTCAGCTGTGTTAGAAGCTGGTCAGCAGTGGTGGAGGAAAGAAGGTATGAAATAGAGCAACAAAACATAGCAAGGGGGATAAATGTTGGTAAAGACCAACTGTTTGGTGAAGGGAGTTATGCTGACTTATGAGACCAAATCCCATTTGATCATGTAGTGATTGAACAATGTTGTGTTGCAGCGTTAAGAGCATGAGATATGGATGAGGAGCCTGGTAAAAGAACCACTTCATTTACTAAGGTAATTCAAGGCCCTGCAGCAGCCTTCACCAACTTCTTACAGAGATTGGGTTCAGCTCTGAATTGAGCATACCAGACTCTTAGACCAGACAGGTGTTGACAAGATCATTGCTTATGAAAATGCAAATACTAAATGTAACATAGTACTTAGACCATTAAGAGCATGAGGAGCCCAAATAGGCAAACGGATATGAGAGACCACTGGCATTGCCTCTCAGGAACATCTAGCCAATATCACAGGAGAAGCTGAACCTAAAAGTCTCAAAGATAAAAATGCCCGGTACTTTAATTGTGGTAAATTTGGTTAAGTTCCAAGGAAATTATGAGGCTAAAAGATTCAAACCTCAAAAAAAGCAAGAGTTTTAACACAGAGCAAACAAGCTACTTCTGGCTGCAATGTTCAATGCCCAGAGTTGCTGGAATATGTTGGCGTTGTAAGAATGGAAAGCACTGGAATAATGAGTGTATATCTAAATGGGATTCAGAAGATCAAACTCTTGCCACCATTAAACAGATAGAGGGGCCTGTCAGCTCGAAGCCTAAAAGCAAACATGCACAGTTTATAAAAACAACTAATTGGATTCTTCCACATATTGTAAAGGTGTTCGAAATTAATAACAAATATCCTAAAAGCAAACATATACAGTCTTTGAAAACAACTAATTGGATTCTTCCATGTATTGTAAAGGGAACACCAATTCCAGAGCCACCAACATTCTATACTGATGCAAACAAGATAGGAATGGCAGGTTATAAATCACACAAAATAAGCAAGGTAATCAAAATCCCATATTCTTCATTTCAAAAATCAGAATTGTATGTAATATAGTGCTATTATTATATTTTCCTAAACCTCTTAATATAATTACTGTCTCTCAATATGCAGAAAGAGTTGTTTTGCATATAGAAACTGATGAATTTGTTCCTGCTAACTCAGAGTTAACTTTGTTATTCATGCAATTGCCACAAGCCATCAGAAGCAGAAACTATCCAATATTTATTACTCATATTTGGTCTTCCACAGGTTTTCCAGGTCCATTAGCAGAAGGAAATGAAGAAATGGACCAACTACTAATAGGAAATGTATAAGAAGCTTCAAAATTTCATGGAAAAAAAGCCATGTTAACAGTAAGACTTACAGGTCTAGAACTCTGGGAGTAAATATATGCAGCAGAGTAACACAGGGTGTGGCATTGTGTGGCATTGAGTGTTGGTGTGTGGAGTGTAGCAGTTTGGACAGACCAGAGACTGGAAACCAGAAACTGGAGACCAGACATGCTGTGGCAGTTTGAAGCAGAGAGAGAGATAAACCCTTCAGGGTGCAGCAGCGTGAAGAGGACTGCTGTGCTTGTGATTGGCAGAGATTGTTACATAACCCTTAATGAACCCCTTTGCCCTAAATAGCTGAGAGAAAATAAGGAGTCTAGGCCTCCTCTCCACACAAACCATTTCTCTTTCCTACTTAAGTTTGGGTGGTTGATAGAAGGAAGGAAGAGATACAGAGTTAATAAAACATAACTGATAAGAAAAAAATAAAATTCAAAAAAAAAAAGAAGGAAGGAAGAGGCCTAACAAACCAAATAGAGTAGAGTATTAATAAAGAGCACCACAGGTGGCAATCCACTACAGTTAGACCTGTGCCATCTCAAATGTTCTCAGAGCATCATAGACACTTACTACTGAGAATCCAGATGAAACAAGTCATACATCCAATATTTAGGGGAGAGAATGTTGGGAAAGATCCTATCATTCCTCATGTGACTGTACATGGGATGGTTGGGCCCATGAGCACATGTGTAAAGACTGATGATTCTAAGTTGTAAGACCCACAAGAGGGACTCAACAAGGCAGCACCATGAGGCATTTCCTTCCTCCTGTGTTGAGATCCCATGATGGAATATCACAGCTAGTTAGAGAAACAATAGATGTTAGTCCTCCAATATCTAGAGGATGCCTTGCTAAAGAACTGGAGGCTGTGTCCATCTTCACATGACCTCTTTCTGCTGTGTGGGAAGCTGTCCCAAGGCATGGCCACGCTCTGGGAGGGTGTCCCTGTGGTCCTTGCTACTGACCCTCTTCTCAGGTTCACATCTGTCCTGTATATTAGAAATCCTCAGACCTTGAACTATGCTGTTCTCATGCTTCTTTAAAGTTGTTTGACAAGTTCATAGACTGATTTGAGTCACTTCTTCACCCACAGAATTTTCTGCACTGACTTACCTGAAAGGCATCCCTGCCGACTTTGTCCTGGTTCCACTCCTAGCCACAGTCCACTCTAGTAGGCTCTGATGCTTACAGACCTGGGACACACCCACAATCATGACAATGACTTTCATGTGAGGTCACAGAGGCCAAGGCTCTCTCTTTTTGGGAAAGCTGAAAGGCTATCCAGGCACACACTCTCTTTTGGACTGGTATTTGGGGACAATAGCTGAAGGCTTCTCTTATGATCATTTCCAGTTAACAGACTCACACCCAGTCCTCTTCTTCCTCCTAGGAACTTTACTTTGGGGTTGAGCAAGGTCAGAGGGATGGGTCATCCTCACTCTAGTAAGCAACACATAAGACTTGATCTGTCATTTCTGCTCTTCAGTTTATCAGCAACTTTCTCTTGTCATGAGACATGAACTGTACTATCTGCAACCTTCTGGGTACCAAGATGATTGAAAATTTGGTCTGCACACTGTCCATTCACCACCATTAAACACAGCTTGAAGTAGGCTTGCCCAGGTAGCAGGATGTCATGAAGTTTCCTTCCCTGACCCTACAGAGGTAGCCTGTGACTTCTGAGGATGTCATTCCCTGGAGAACAGCATGACTCCAATCTCTTCCAACACCCCAACACGAGGTAGAAGGGAAAGAATAATATTGGTGAGAGGGGGTGGAGTTCTCCTTAGCTATTTCCTGCCAGTTAGGGTCATTGGGTTCCTTAGGGCATTCCAATCTTTGATTCAGGATTTCTTCAACTTATCTCATCCAACTGCATCCAAAGCATCCAGGAGCAGCAGGGGGAGCACCAACAGCCTTCTTCTTTCTCTGAGCTCTCTTCTCTGTCTGGGCCCTGCCATTTATTCCATCTCCACAGTCCTCAGATTGAAACTGTCTGCAGCTGGCAAAGAGCCCTCTCAACCTGCACCAGACCAATAGTTTCTGCTGTGGACAGTTGGAAGTACTCCCATATCCCACTCCTGGGATCAACTCAAAAACATGTTTAAGCCCACATCAGTGGGCCACCAAGATTTGATTCAGGGTTTTATCCTACAAGGTGAGCCATCTCCAGTGGAAAACTGGGCCAGTCACATGTCTTTTGACTGTAACCCCCACAGACACTGCTCTCTGTCCTCAGAGAAATGTGGTGAGAATGAACATGTCATATATAATTGATTCAAATTCAGAGCAGAGCCTCACCTATATCCTTGCCCCAAGGTGAAGACTGTCACTGGCCACATCTCTAGTGTATGTGCTTGACAGCACCTTGATTCAGGTGGTGACACCTATGGAAACACAAAAGCCCCATCAGGCCTCATTAGCATGTAGGGTATGGCCCCAACAAACCTGTCATTAATCAAGGAAGGTCATGAGAGGGAAGTCACTCTGGGCGATTATCTTTGGTGCTTGGCACTAGGGTGAGGGGTGAGGAGTGCACTAGGCAAGGTTGGTGTGTTCTTTTCACATTGCCTAACCTGAAGGTGACAGCAGGGCCCCTCCTCCTATTCCTCTGTTTTCACAGATACCATGGCAGAAGCAGCAGGTGTAGCCCAGCCTCTGTTGACCCAGTTCAGTTTTTATTTGTGGGATTCACTGAGGTTTCAGGCCTGGATCAGCCTGAGCTCTGGCCTGGGGAGGGCATTATGGATGACTGGATGATAACCCTTCACTGAACCGTACATATCAGCCACAGTGTGAGGTTGGGAGCAGAAAGTCACAGTTGTTTGGATGGTGGTAAATCCCAGGAGATAAGCATGTTTTGCCCAGTTCTCAAACCCCCAAACAGCAGGAATAGACTCCACTGAAAATACATGAGGATTTTTAATTGTATATGTGTTTGAACATGGGACACAAACCCCCTGTGGAAACAGGTTAGAAATGCAGCACCACGATCTAGGGGAACAAGATTTTTTTAGGGCAAAACTACATGCAGGTACTTACATGCTTTGGCATTACATGATTGGGTAAGGGAAATTGACTTTTGAAATGATTTGTCCGCTTGAGGCTCCAAGAGCACAAACAGTTGTGGCCTAGTCATATGGGCTGGTTTCCTAGTAACTCTATTATTGGGAGGGGAGAAATGCATTAAATCTAGTTGTTTTTGTTTCTGTTTTGTTTTACCCAGGTGGCTGGAACTTTAAACTTTAAAACAATACCCACTGACTCTTAATTCTTTGGTCTCTCATTTCCCTCCATCCCATGATCATTTGAAGACCCAATCTTCAGTCTTCCAGATATAACCCCTGGAGTCCTTCAGATTTAACTTTCCACAATGGGATCTCATTACACTTACTGCATTGCTCCCAAACATTACTTTATTAAAGCCTTCAAGTGAGTTAAAATACAAGGCCCAAAGATAAAAATCAAAATGAGTAGGGGGTCACTTCAGGGTGGATATAGAGGAAGGAAGCCAAGGAGATCTATTATGCCAGGATTTAAACCATCCTCTGGAATCTTTTCTCTCTAGTGTCTCTAAAGGCTGCAATACTAGCTCCTGCTCCAGCTAAGCAGGTTCCCAAGATAATAGCTAATGGAAACAACCTAGGAACCTGCTACAGAGCGCCTCTGAAAGCCAGAAGAAGAAAACAGGAAACAACCAAAAACCTGCCACAGAGGGCCTCTGAAAGCCTCTGCTCTGCAGAATATCAAAGCAGATGCTGATCCTGATGGCCAACTGTCAGCAGAGTGAATGGAATTTTATGTAAGAAGTGGGAAATAGCAAGAGCTGGAGAGGATAGGAACTCCACAAGGAGAGCAACAGAACAAGAAAATTTGAACACAGGGAACTTCCCAGAGACTCATACTCCAACCAAGGACTATTCATAGAGATAACCCAGAACCCCTGCACAGATGTAGCCCATGGCAGTTCAGTGTCCATGTGGGTTACATAGTAATGGGAAGAGGGACTGCCTCTGACATAATCTGATTGGCCTGCTCTTTGATCACCTCTCCCTGTAATGGGAGCAGCCTTACCAGGCCACAGAGATGACAATGTAGCCACTTCTAATGAGAACTGATAGTCTAAGATCAGAAAGAAGGAGAGGAAGACTTCCCCTCTCAGTGAACTTGGGGAGGGGCATGCATGCAGAAAGGGGAGGAAGGATGGGATCGGGAGGGGAGGAGGGAGGGGCTTATGGGGGGATACAAAATGAATAAAGTGTAATTAATAATAATAAAAAAATTTAAAAAGATAAAAAAATTCTGCCATTTTGAGCTTTGAAGCTTCTAGCCTAATAATTTCCTTGCAAATTATTAAATGAGGTGGTTCTTTTACCAGGCTCCTCAACCAAATGCCATGCTCGTCATGCTGCAACACAACATTGTTCAATCACTACCTCATCAGATGGGATTTGTTCTCACAAATAAGCATAATGCCCTTCACCAAGCTATTGATCTTTGCCAACCTTTATCCCCCTTGTTATATTTTTTTGTTATATTTTCATGGCAGCATTCTTTCACCACAATAACGATTTTAATTGCTGACCAGCTTCTAACACAGCTGACACCAACCCTTTCCAGTCTTGGAGAATAAGTTTATATTTCATAGTCTCATTATTTAACATATGTTTAACCAAATTTGAATGCATTCCATACCATATGATAGATTTTTTAAATTGCTTTTGATCTAACATTTCTACTGGACTCCATGTCATCTCATTGTCAGCCTCACCACCATCATTAGCAGGCATATGTTTCACAAAGACTGGGAAAGCTGATGCTGCCTGTGTAGTCACAGGCAGGTCCTGTAGAGGAGCCCTTGGCTCCAGAGCTGTTTTGGCCTGCTGGGCTTCCCGTTCTTACCAGACTCTTGCCCCCTTGCAGGTACTCTGAATACCTGGCTCATGGAGCAGTGCAGAGCAGCAAGAGAGGGTAAAATCCCATTTTTCAGTAGCGCTTTTTGCTTTCCAAGAGCTTCAATCTCTACCCATAAACTTTCCCGTTGAACAACCAGCTCTGTAATCCTTTCCATATCAACAGAATTGAGTGACACCTCTAGTCTTCCTATCTCAACTGTTATTCTTTAAATCTTTTAAAAAACAGAATATAGGAAGAAAACAAAGCAGCAACAGAAAATTCTGTCTGGGGGCATTTTAGGAAAGAACTACACAACAGCCACTGCTATAAACCTTTTAGTGACATCTTGAAACCTCACATTCACTCTTTCAGAACTTGCCATCTCCTGTTTACAGCTCCACAACCAAGTTCCCCATCATTGTTAAGCCATGTCTGGGTGTCACTTGTTAGCCCATTTTATCCTAAACCATGTGGGTCACCACCTGTGGCAGAATGCCCCCTGGAGCAGTCTTTAAAAACTCTCCCAAATGTGGCATGCTTAGACTTCTACTTCCCTTCCACTAACTCCCTCAAAGAGAGAAAAGAGGTGAGTAGGGAGAGGGGTCCAGACCCAATTACTTCTCCCTGATAGTTAGAGTCAAGGGGTACTTTTAGGACTCTATAGAAATCTTAGGGCTCTATAGAAACCTGCAGACACAGCTAGCAGTATCCTCCATGATGCTGTATGCCAAAGCATTTCTCTCAGTCTGTCTGCTCCAAACTGTGACACCGTCTCTGGTCTCTTTTCTCACCAAATGGCTACAAGTCACATGCCAATACCAAACATCACACTGTCTCTTTTTTGACCTCATTTATACTCAGAGTTCTAGACCACACTCCTGTCTGTGAACCACAAGGAAGGCTAATAGCAACTGACAAAGATGATGCCCCACACATGACAATTAAAAGGTATGGACAAACTATAGCCCAACTGAAATCTCACACTTCAGATTAAAACAATAGCATAGTAACATAACATACAGAGACACCAAAACTTCCATTACATCTACTGTTTCTCTTTCTTTTTTATCCAAAACCTGGGCCCAAGGAAGAACGTATGTATGCCTTGGACTATACCTAACCATGAAGAGGCCTGGTCCCAAAGAAGAAGAGTTTTGGCAAGGGTCTATCCCTTACCCTGAATTGGCCTATCCCCAACATTGAGGAGGCCTGGGACCAAAGAAGTGGTGAGGCCTTGGGCCAATCCCCAACCCTGAAGAGATGTGGGCCTAGGCCAATCCCTAAACCTGGAGAGGTATGGCCCCAAAGAAGAAGAGGTGTGGGACTGAGCCAATCCCTAACTATGTTGAGACCTAGGCCCAGAGAAGGGATGGGGGCATGGGCATGTCCCTAAACTTGAAGGAATCTGTGTTTAAAAGAGAGATATATGCCTGGGCCTATCCTATTTCTGAAAAGAGCTGGGCCCAAGTAAGTAGAGATGTGGTATTGGGCCTGCCCCTATATGGAAAGTGGCCTGGGACCAAAGACTAAGAGATGTGGGTCTGGGCCAATCCCTAACCCTGGAGAGTCATAGGCCCAAGGAAGAAGATATGTGTGCCTGGGCCTAGCCATAACACTGTATAGGCCTGGGCCCAAAGAAGAATTGTAGGCCTGGGCCTATCACTAACCCTGAAGAGGCCTGGGCCCAAAAAAAGAAAAGGTTTGGGCCTGGGCCTATCCTTAATCACAAAGTGGCCTGGGCACAAAGATGAAGAGGGATGGGGCTGGGCCAATCTCTAACACTGAAGAAGCCTGGGCCCAAAGAAGAAGTGTGGGCTTGGGCCAATCCTTAACCTTGAAGAGACCTGGTCCCTAGAAAGAGGAGATGTGGGCCTTGGCCAACCCCTAACCCTAAAGATACCTGGAACCAAATAAGAATATGTGTGAGCCTGGGCCTATCCCTATGCCTAAACAGGCCTGAGCCCAAAGCAGAGATCAGGGTCTGGGCCAGTTCCAGACCCTGAATTGGCCTGGGCCCAAATAAGAGTTGTTGGCCTTGACCAATCAATAACCCTGAAGAACCCTAGGCCCAAAGAAGAAGAGATGTGGACCTGAGCCTATTTCTTACCCTGAACAAACCTTTGCCCAAAGAAGAAGTGATGTGGGCCAGGCCTATCCCTAACACTTAAAAGGCCTTGTCCCTAAAAAGGGATGGAGGCCTGGGCTTGTCCTTAACATTTAGGGGCCCAGGCCTCATGTTGAAGAGATGTGGGTCTGGGTTTGTCCTTATCCCTGAAGAGGATTGGGCCTAAGGAAGAAGAGATGTGGGCCTAGATCTATCTCAGAATAACAAGGCCTGAGCCAAAGAAGACATGTGGGCCTAGGCCTATTCTATCCCTGAAGATGCAGGGGCCCAAAGAAAAATGGTTGCCTAGGGCTGTCCTGAAACCTGAGGAAGTCTGTGCCCAAAAGAAACATATATGCCTGGCACTATCCTACCCTTGAAGAAGTCTGGGACCAACAAAGTGATGTAGGCCTGGGCCTATGACTAAACCTGAAGAGGTCTGGAGGGGAGGAAGTACTGAGGTATTGGCCTCAGCTTATCTATAACACCGAAGAGGCCTGGCCACAAAGGAGAGATTTGGGCCTCAGCCTCTCCCTAAACCTAGGAGCTTAGGCCTAAAGAAAAAAAGATGTGTTCCTGGGACAATTGCCAACCATAAAGTGGCCTGGGCCCAAAGAAGAAGAAATGTGGGCCTTGGCCTATCCCTTTAGTCTGAAGCCTAAAGAAGAAAAAAGGTTGAGAATGGTAAAGACCTTGGTGAAAGCCATATAGTCAATGGGACCATGGCCTGACCTCCAAACTCAACTTGCAGCCCTTGTTTCCAGGTGAGTGGAACTTCTGTGCCTCCACGAGGGTTTACCCAGCAATCATTTGGATCCCTTGACCAACTGTCACACATATGACCTATGAACCCGCTGACAGTTCCTCACTGAACAACCATAGGTGACCAGTATCTCATAGATCTAGCCATCTTCTGTGGACAAGAGCCTGGGTCCTACTCTCAGGATACCTTTTGCTACACAATGAGGCTTCCAGGAGGCACAGCCTGAAATGGCTCTCACCTGACAGGATGACAGTTATTAGGAAGGTTTCAGAGAAAGAGTGTCTGCAAACAGCCCAGGACAGAGACAGGACAACTCAGTATGTGTCATGATAGACCCCCTTCCACTGAGTTCCCTGGAAACTCTGAGCACAAGACACACCACAGAGCTCCTAGCCTCCCCTGGTCAGCTTCTGGTTACCATGTAGGGCAGGGTTGGGGGGACCCCCAGGGGTTGGAGATTGGTCTGATGCTAGTTACTGGCCCTCTGTTTCAACCTGCCTAACTCATTATTCCTGATGGGCTAATTAAACAGCCTATACCTGGACATTGCAGAAAGGGTTAGGTAAGGCTCCATTTCCCCTGTTTGGAGACTCCCACAAGGAATCACGAGAAGGAGAGAGGGACAGGAAGAGAAGAAGGAGGAGGATGAAAGGATGGGTTAGCCTATTTACAAGCAAAGGATCACATATCAAACCCCCTGAAAAAAATGATTATCATTACATTCAAATGTTGACTTGTGACAACACTGCAATTACATGTTCTATGTCTAATTAATGAAGGAGGCTTGAGTAGTTCACACTCTTCTGCATAGAGTTGTTATCTGGGAGAAAAGCTGGTGCCATCCCTGCTTCCTCACTGCCTAAAACCTAGCATGATATCTACACTTTGATCAGCTCCCTTGTATGCTGAGGCAACCATGAAATAGGATGCTGAAATGGGATGTTAGGAATACATGTCTATAAACATTCACAACATTTTATTCTAGCCTCTAGGTTTCTTTTCCTTCCTTTCTTCACTCTTTTCTTACTTTCTGCCTTCCTTTCTTCCCTCCTTCTTTCCTTTCCTTCTTTCTTTATTCCTTTTGGAGATACTAAATGCCCACATTATGCTGGGGTTCCTGTATCTGCATCCTCAGAGTCAAATGGGAACTTGTTGTAAATGGCAATCTTGGATCTACTTCAGACCTAGTGAATCAAAATCACTGGGAAGTGAGTCTAGCAGTCTGTTTATTAAGGCCTTTAAATCAAGCTAATGAATACTAAAGGACACTTCTGGAGGGAAAAGGTGGTGAGTGTCCTAGGTTAAGGTTAGGAGTTCTTGTATCTCTAGCTCTGTGCAATCGCTATACATAATGACCTGGTCATTTCCTTTAAAGATTTTGTCCTGGTTTGCTTTCTCTTGTTTTGACAAAAGACAGATCAAAACCAAGTTAAGTGTAGAAAAGTTTATTGTATCTTACAACTTTTAGAACATCATCCACCAGTGAAGAATCCAGTGCAGGGACTCCAGCAAGAGCAGAGGCAGGAACCATGGAGGAAAGTGACACACTGGCTTGCTCAGCTTGCTTTTTTCTCCAACCCAGGACCATTGCTCAGGGGTGGCACCACGCACAATGTGCTGTGCCCTCCGACATCAATCATCAAGTAAGAAAGTACTGCTTCAGGCATGTCTATAGGCATTGAGGCAGTTTCTCAATTGAGGATCTTTCTTCCCAGATGACTCCAGGTTTTATTAATTATAAACTATGCAGAACTTGTTTAAAGTGCATTGGAAAGTCCTGGGGTCTCTTTACTGTGCTCTCCAAGGTTGGGATGCCCAGCGCCTGGTGTGTCCAGGTTGTAGGACGTTTCTGCCTGGTTTTTGTGAGTATATAGCATATTCTCTGTCACTGTGGGATTGGGCGGGCCTTAAAGTCAGTGATGGTTATCCTGCGGAGCTAGTATGGCGTCTAGCAGATTCGCACCCTGGGAGGATGGTGCAGCCGTGTGAATCTGGGACTCCGGGACACATACTGCTGGCTTTTGTCTGCTGCTAAAGAGCTTGGGGCTCTGCCTCAGTGGCTGTATACCCCAGGCAGTTAGGTCTGCGCTGAGAAAGATGAGTCTGCTGTGCCGCTGTGCCGAGGAGGAAGGAGGTCTGGGGGAAGGGAGTGCTGCAAGATCAAAGGATCATTTCTCTCCTTCCCCAAACAAGTCCCCTGGTGACCCGAGACCAAAGTTTTCACCTCCTGCGATGTTCCCTGTTGTTTAGAAAGCCTCATCGTGGTTTTCCTGGGTTAGAGGTCCTTCCATTCACCA
The DNA here is from genome assembly GCA_036365155.1 of Meriones psammophilus. Taxonomy (NCBI): domain Eukaryota; kingdom Metazoa; phylum Chordata; class Mammalia; order Rodentia; family Muridae; genus Meriones; species Meriones psammophilus. Next base: position 15,879 of record JAEOAE010001982.1, on the reverse strand, counting down.
ACTCAGAAGTTCAGGTATCCCACCTGTCAGAAACTGTGTGCTAGTCGCCATCTTGGCTCCGCCCCCCTCATAGTCAACCAGTCTCCAGTTACAGATGGACTTGGAGGTGGAGCAGCACTGAGCTGGCAGGGCACAACAGCCTCCAGTTTAGACTAACCAGGGCCAAACCAGAGAACAGAGAGCCTGCTTACCCCATCCCTGCTGATGTGACCACCCTGAAATCTCCAGCTGCAGCAAGACCTCAGAACCTGGCAGTGACAGCAGCACAGAACTGGCGGAGCACATCAAAGAAGCAGGGCCAAACCAGAGAGCAGAGAGCCCTGGATACCACGATCTCTGCCAAGTGACCTGCCTGTAAGTGAGTGCACCCTTGAGAATCTGCAGTTCCCCAGATCCTGGGTCCTTCTAAAACGGAAGCCAGGCATCGAATCCCCTCCCACCCACATACCCACTTTGGGAAACAGAGGGGCAATAGGGACATTGAAGTTCCTGCCCTGTGGGTCTAATTGAGGAGTTAAGGCAGTTAATGCCAGAAATTGCGCTGCGACCATCATTAGTGCCTGCGACATATACAGTGCAGAGCCCCTCACACACACTCAAGGGTTCAACATTAGCCATCACTCTGTCTCTCGAGACACACATCCACACACACACACACACACACACACACACACACACACACTTGCATTTGCCCTGTTTGCGCCTGCATACTTTCCTCCCACAGGTACAGCTAGTCCTCAGCACACGCTGAGATTTCTCAGCTTCCTGAAGAACTCTCCAGACGCCAGAGAGAGACAGCACCAGTCTGATCTGCAGAATCCAAAAACAAACAGGGAAGGTTTCAGATAAGCCAATGGCCAGGGGTAGGCGAAAGAACACTTCCAACATAAATAAGGACATCATGACTTCACCAGCAAACCCCAAAATCGATGGATACTCCAATTCAGCAGAAGCACAGGAAAATGATTTTAAAGCCATGCTTGCCCAATTATTTGAGGCTCATAAGGAGGGAATGAACAAGTCTTTCAAAGAGATGGCCAGTCAATTGGAGGCAAAGAAAGAAGAAATAGACAATATCCTTAAAGAAACACAGGCAAACATAGACAAACAAATAGATACACAAGTAGAGGAAAAATTAGTGGCATATAAAAAGGAAATGAATAAAGAAATAGAGGCCATCGTAGAGAGACAGGAATCCAAATTCAAACACATGAAAGAAATGGTGCAAGGCATGAAAACAGAATTAGAATCAATAAAGAAAACACAAAATGAGAAAACCCTTGAGCTGGAGAACTTGGAGAAAAGATCAGGAACCACAAAAGTAAGCATCACCAACAGAATACAAGAGATGGAAGAGAGAATCTCTGGAGCTGAAGACACACTTGCAGAAATGGATACTTCTCTCAAAGAAAAAGTAAAATCAGAAAAGTTCCAATCACAAAATATCCAAGAAATCAAGGATGCAATGAAAAGACAAAATCTAAGAATAATAGGAATTCATGAAAAAGAAGACTCAAGGCTCCAAGGTCCAGAAAATATTTTCAAGAAAATCATAGAAGAAAATTTTCCCAACTTAAAGAAAGAGATGTCCATAAATATACAAGAGGTCTACAGAACTTCAAATAGACTAGACCAGAAAAGAAACACATCACGTCACATCATACTCAAAACACTAAATCTACAGAACAAAGAAAAGATATTAAAAGCAGCAAGGGAAAAAGGCCAAGTAACATATGAAGGTAGACCTATCAGAATCACACCGGACTTCTCATCAGAAACTATGAAAGCCAGAAGGGCCTGGGCAAGTATCATGGAGACTCTAAGAGATCACAAATGTCAACCTAGACTACTATACCCTGCAAAGCTTTCAATCAACATAGATGGAAAAAACAAAATATTCCATGACAAAACTAAATTTACAAAATATCTACACAGCAAACCATCCCTACAGAAGATACTAGAAGGAAAACTCCAATCCAATGAAATCAAATTCACCCAAGAAAACAGGGCATACAGATAATATCCCAACAAAAATGAAAAGAAAACAAGCAATGAAACAGGGTTAGATCACTGACTCCATTACAAAAGGAACTAACATGCATTGGTCATTATTATCTATCAGTATCAATGGACACAACTCACCAATAAAAAGACACAGGCTAACAGAATGGTTAAGGAAACAGGATCCAACATTCTGTTGCATCCAAGAAACACACCTATGCAACAAAGATAAACACTACCTCAGAGTAAAGGGCTGGAAAACTGTTTTTCAAGCCAGAAATGGTTTGAAATGGTTCCAGAAAACAAGCTGGAGTAGCCATCCTAATATCTAATAAAATAGACTTTCAACCCAAGTCAATCAAAAAAGATAAGGAGGGCCACTATATTCACATCAAAGGAAAAATCCACCAAGAGGACATCACAATCTTGAATATCTATGCCCCAAATACAAGAGCACCGACATTCGTAAATGAAACATTATTAAAGCTTAAATCATACATTGATCCTAATACCTTAATAGTGGGAGACTTCAACATTCCACTCTTACCAAGGGACAGATCAACTAGACAGAAACCAAATAGGGAAATAAAAGCACTCACAGAATCCCTAAATCAAATGGACCTAATAGACGTCTACAGATCATTTCACCCAAACTCAAAAGAGTACACCTTCTTTTCAGCACCGCATGGAACCTTTTCCAAAATAGACCATATAGTGGGTCACAAAGCAAGCCTCAACAGATACAAAAGGATTGAAATAATCCCTTTTGTATACTATCTGACCACCATGGAATAAAGCTAGACATCAACAACAACAGAAACAACAAAAAGCCAACACGCACATGGAAACTGAACAACTTATTACTCAATGACAGCTGGGTTAAGGAAGAAATAAAGAAAGAAATTAAAGACTTCCTAGAATTCAATGAAAAGGAAGGCACAACATGCCCAAATTTATGGGACACATTGAAAGCAGTGCTCAGAGGAAAATTTATAGCACTAAGTGCCTGCAAGAAGAAATTTGTAACATCACACACAAACAACTTAATGGCCCAACTGAAAAACCTAGAAAAAAAAAAAAGAAGCAGATACACCCAAGAGGAGCAGATGGCTGGAAATAATCAAACTAAGGGCTGAAATCAATCAATTAGAAACAAATAAAACTATCCAAAGAATCAATGAAACAAAAAGCTGGTTCTTTGAGAAAATCAACAAGATAGACAAACCCTTAGCCAAACTAACTAAAAAGCAGAGAGAAACTATCCAGATCAGCAAAATCAGAAAAGAAAATGGGGACATAACCACAGACACTGAGGAAATCCAAACAATTATTAGGTCATACTACAAAAGCATATATGCCACAAAATTTGAAAATCTAAATGAAATGGATAATTTTCTTGAAAGATTCCATCTACCAAAACTAAGTCAAGATCAGGTAGAAAGATTGAATAGCCCTATATCTCCCAAGGAAATCGAAGCAGTCATTAACAGTCTCCCCTCCAAAAAAAGCCCTGGACAAGATGGCTTCAGCGCAGAATTCTACAATACCTTCAAAGAAGTGCTAACGCCAATTCTCCTCAAGCTATTCCACAAAATAGAAACAGAAGGAACACTACCAAACTCATTCTATGAAGCCACAGTCACCTTAATACCTAAACCACACAAAGACCCAATAAAGAAAGAGAACTTCAGGCCTATCTCTCTTATGAACATTGACGCAAAAATACTCAATAAAATACTTGCAAACCCAATCCAAGAACATATCAAAGATATCACCCACCATCATCAAGTAGGCTTCATCCCAGGCATGCAAGGGTGGCTCAACATACGGAAATCCATCAATGTAATCCACTACATAAACAAACTGAAGGAGGAAAAACACATGATCATCTCCTTAGATGGTGGAAAAGCATTTGACAAAGTCCAACACCCACTCATGTTTAAAGTCTTGGAGAGATCAGGGATACAAGGCACATACCTAAAGATAGTAAAGGCAATATACAGCAAGCCTATAGCTAACATCAAACTCAATGGAGAGAAACTTAAATCAATCCCACTGAAATCAGGGACAAGACAAGGCTGCCCATTGTCCCCAAAGCAGATGCTGAGATCTATAGCCAAACTTTTGACAGAGTGCGGGGAATCTGATGAAAGAAGTGGGAAAAGACAGAAGCTCCAAGAGGAGAGCAACAGAACCATTTATTTATTTTTATTATTTTACATCATAATTGAAGCTTTCCTTTCCTCCTTTCTTCCAAGTACCTCCTTCTCACCAAACCTCTCACCCATCCTCTGTCTTCCCTTTTTCCAAGGAAAAGGGGAGGCTTCACATGGATATCAACCAGCCTTGGCATATCAACTTACAGTAGGACTAGGGCATCTTCACCTATTGTGGCTAAACAAAGCAACCCTGTTAGGGGAAAGGGATCCAAAGGCAGACAACAGTCAGAGACAGGCCCTCCTTGTGCTGTTAGGAGTCTCATATGAAGACCCAGCTGCATAACTGTTACATATGTGCAGAGTGCCTAGGTCTGTCCCAAGCATGCTCTCTGTTTGGTGGTTCAGTCTCTGTGAGACCCTATGAGCCCAGGTTAGTTGATTCTGTAGGTTTTCTTGTAGTGTTTTTGAACTCTTTGGCTTCTTCAATCCTTCCTCCTCCTCGTCCTAAGCATTCTCCAAGCTCAGCCTAATGTTTGGCTGTGCGTCATTGCATCTGTTTGCATCAGTTGCTGAGTGAAGCCTCTTATAAAACAGATATACTAGGTGCCTGCCTGTAAATACAGTCAACTATCATTAATAGTACAAGAGGTGGGCTCTCTCTCATACATGGGTCTCAAGCTTGGCCATTGCCCCAGTTTCTGCTCCATATTTACCCCTGCACATCTAACAGGCAGGACAAATTGTGGATAGATTTCCCCCTACTGGGAGTCTTGTGTGGTTACAGACGATGGCCATTTCAGGTTCCATATCCATATTAGGAGGAGTCTTAGGTAGGGTCACCCTCAGAGATTCCGGGGTGCTTCCATTGTCCAAGTTTTCTAGCTTGTCCCATACATGCTGCCCAACTGGTTCCAGTTCTCTTACCCAGTATTCTTTTCCTCTGTCCTCCACAAACCTAATTTCTCTTCCTCTCCTCGCCAACCATTCCCCCTTTATCTACACCTGATGTTGATTCTATTTTCTCTTCTGAGTAAGATTCAAGCTTTCCCCCTTGGGTCCTCTTTCTTATTTAGCTTTGTTGGTCTCTCAATTTTAGCATGGTTATCCTATATTTGATGGCTAATATCTACTTATGAGCATATACCCTGCTGTCTTTCTGGATCTGGGTTACCTCACTCAGGATCATCTTTTCTAGTTCTATTCATCATCTTCAAATTCCATGAGGTTTTTGTTTTTAATGGGTGAATAGTATTCATTGCAGAAATGCACCACATTTTCTTTATTCATTCTTCGGGTGAGGAACTTCTAGGTTGTTTCCAGTTTGGGGCTATTACAAGTAAAGCTGCTTTGAACATAGTTGAGCACTTATCCTTATGGTTTGGTGGAGCATTCTTTGGGTATATGTCCAGGAGTAGTAGAACTGGGTTGTGAGATAGAACTGATTCCAATTCTGAAAAACTACCTGATTGATTTTCAAAGGGTTTGTACGAGTTTGCACTCCCACCAGCAATGGAGGAGTGTTCCCAGGGTTCCATATCCCCACCAGCATGAGCTGTGGCTTGAGTTCTTGATCTTAGCCATTCTGAAGTGTTTAACATGCAATCTCAGTTATTATAATTTGCATTTTCCTGATGACTAAGGATATTGAACATTTCATTAACTGCTTCTCAGCCATTAGAGATTACTCTGTTGAATTCTATGTTTAGATCTGTACCTCATTTTTAATTGGAATACTTGGTGTGTCGATGTTTAGTTTATTGAGTTCTTTATACATATTGGATACCAGCATTTAATGCAATGGAGGGTATACAATGTGTTTTTATTTCAAAATACCACATCTATAAATATGTAACGTTTTTAGGTGTCAGTGAAAATACTTAAAAGATATATAGGCACATACTCAAGCCATTTATCCCTTTGGCTGTTTTTATGTAGAAGAAGGTAAATTTAGTGTATTTGTTACAACCAGTACTGAAGATAGGCTTAAAGCAAGGTTTTATACTTAATGGAACAAGAATATGACATTTAATGTGTCCTCATTACTTAAAGATTTAGACCAATTTTTCCACAATGTGTTTTGATGAACACTGTGCCTTGGAATGCACAGCACAGAAACATTTGGTTAAATGTGAAATAATGAATGCTGATTTGAGACTGAGTATCAGAAAGGGAATCTGCTTAAAAGTTAGACAGGAGAAAAGCTGGTTTAATTTGATTTAGCTCAGGCTTGCCCAAAATGTGACTTTCCCCACATTGTTTGGTCATTTATCCCTCTGATATCACAACAGTTTTTTGTGATGCTAAATGTAGTCCTTAATTGACTGTTTTAAATGGTATATTAGTGAGTAGTGGAAAGTCATCTATTAAAATTATGTGTGTCTCTTGACTGTCAGTGCACAGGTAGGCATATATGTTCACTGTCATAAGGGTAGTCTCTGAGTTGAGAGGCCTGCAATCCACCTTGGTAAGGTCACTGGGAGAGAAGGCATGAGATATGAACAGGAAGGAAGGTGAGGAACGACATTGTGCTTCCTGGGTGAAGACAATAAAGTCGTGCTTTTTTGAAGATGCAAGAAGAAAAAGCTTTGCAGGCTAAGGAAATTTTTAATAGCTCAGTGTGAGGATCTTATTAAAATCAGTGATTGGTCTTTGGGTTTAGGTTAGGGTTTTGAAACTAAAAGGACTAAGATTTAAACATCTTCATGTCAAAAGGAAAACTCTGCTCCATTTCATCCAGTCATCAAGTCAACCCAGAAGGCAACATATGTAATATTTCTGTTTTATGCGAAGGTTGACAGTGTTGAATATTAAACTGAAGCCTCTTGCATGGCAGGTAAACACAACTGACTACATCTGCAGGTTGTATGTTTTCTAATTTAAAAGTTGAGTTTGGTTTGTGATGTGCATGTGGTTTATGTGCACAAGTGTGGGGGGTTTACTGTGAATGTGCACACATGTAGGGAGTTTTACAGGGGTGTATGTGCACAAATGTGGGAAGGTTTATTATGCTGAGGTATATCCCTCTTATCCCTAAAATTCCCAATTCTTATTCCCTGAATAGGTGCTGCATTTGGTCAAAAGGCCTTTTTTTGCATCTAATGTGATGAGATGATCATGTGGTTTCCTTCTTTCAGTTTGCTTACATAGTAGATTCCATGTTTTGCTTTTTGTTTATTGAGCTATCCTTAATCTCAGGGATGAAGCCTACTTGATCATAGTGGATGATCATTTTATGCATCCTCTGATGTAGGTGACAAGTATGTTGAGTCTTTTGCATCTATGTTCATAAGGGAAATTATTTTGTAATTTACTTTGTTTGAGATATTTGTGGTTTGGGAAAATTGACACATTGTCCTCATAAAAGGAATTGCACAGTGTTCCTTCTGTTTCTAATTCTGGGATATATTGAGGAGTGTTACCATGATCAATTTGAAAGGATAGTAGACTTCTGTGCCAAAATAAACTTTTCTGGAGTTTTTGTTGTTGTTTAGAGACCCATTTTTCAAGACAGGTTTTTTCTGCCTAGATTTGTCTTGCTCTGGAATCAAATTGTACACCAGCATGGCTTTGAGTTTAGAGAGGTTTTGAGAAATTTAGTTACAGATACTATTTTCTAACAGGTTACTGTTCTATTTCAACTGCTTAACTTACCTTTATTTTACTTTGGTAAGTGCTATTTATCCAGAAAATGATTTCTTCTTAGATTCTCCAATTTGTTGAAAGGTTTTAAAAGCATGTCTTAGGATTCTCTGTGTTTCCATGATGTCTGTGGTTATGTGCCCATTCTCATCTCCAATTTTGTTAGTTTTGATCCTGTATGTCACCCTTTTAGTGAAACTGTGTACTAGTTTGTCATTCTTCTGATTTTCCAAAGTAACCAGCTCATATACCCCAGGGACATATGTGAGACTATTTTCCACCACCCATGAGTCTCAGAGACCATTTGGAATAGGGATAGAAAGATTTTAAGATCCAGAAGTTAGAGAGTTTAGAATAAAGCAGTGTCTCCTGTATCTATAGTACTGAACTCAGGAACACACTCTGAGATCAAGGCAGTGACTATTCTAGCAGGGAAGAGAAAGGGTCTCACTGACCACACCCCAAAGTGAGAAGCTGTTGACAGTTTGGCTGCTTGTAGAGGAGGCTTCAGGATTACAGGATCCCATTGTGAAACCTGAGATGGTGAACTGTGAAAACCTTTTTTTTTTTTTTTCAGGTGTGGAGTGGTTCAGCCATAGCACCCACCTTTAATCTCAGAACTTTTTGTTTATTGTAAACAGATGGCTATGGTGTGGTTCGGCCCTATCATGTAACTTTAATCCAAAAACCATTCTGTAAGCAGGATTAAAGAAAGTTAACTATGGAGCAAATCACCTATAGCAGAAAGCCACCTATAGCGATCTTTTTCTAAAACTCTACTTTATTTGGGGTATTTAGGGCTCTACCTTTCTTCCAACAACACCCCAAAATTAAGTAGGAGAGAGAAAGTGCTAGTGGGTAGAGAGGGCCCAGACAACCTTACTTCTCCCAGAAAGTTAGTGTCAAGGGGTTCCTTTAGGGATCTTTTGGCTTTTGGCTTTTGGCATTTTCCTCTGGGACTTGAGCTGAGTAGAAAGGCTTCTTCCTTCTGGGATATCAGCTAGTCAGTGGGGTTCTTTCCCAGGGATAATAGACTTTTACCTCAGCATCTGGCTCCTGAGTGTTTAGGGGTAGAACCTAATGATTGGGACTCTTGTTTTTAAAACAACAGCCCTCTGATGCTGGCCCAAGTGCATTGCATTCAGGGTCTGCAACCTGCTTTCCAGGAGTGGAGGCAGTGTCCTGTGACCTGCACTGAACCTTCTGCTCCTCCTCTACCTCCCAAGCCCTTCATTGGCATTCTCTAAAAGTTGGTGCTCATCTGATATCTGCACTGGAAGGGGTAGCTAGCAGCCCATCCAACAAGGAAATCTTATCTCTGTGAATGTAAGAGTAGATGAGGGTTCCTGCAAATTTCGCCCATTGCACTATTGATTGTTGTTGTTTCTTAAGAAGGGCAAAGATAAAACCCCCAAACAGATACATTGATCTTGAGAATGAGGTCTGAGCATACAGATATTTGTCTTACTCGTGGAGCCTCCTATATTTGTGAGCAACCATCTCAGCCTGTTCTTAAGTAATTCAAAGATTGAAAGGATCATTATAAACATAACAAAAGAGCCAAATTAAACATTTCAGGATGATCATGTTAGCATATGAAACTTATTTTTATATTATATACACAGTGCTAGGACATTTCCAAGAAAGAATGATATAAGATTACAAGTCTTCAGAAATTTTAAGAGTGGCATAGACATCGATATATAAATTTGGACACTTCTAGTTAGGCCCTGCAAGGGCTTAAGGAATCTTTGGCAATTCTGTCAGTGAGCATGTCCACAAACATGGCTTGAGAGGGGGATTTCAGAGTTCACTTCAGTCCCTGGTCTTTGGTTCCAGTGGTCCCAGAGTTCACCTTGGGACTTGGCCTTTGATCCTTTGAGCCATCTGAGAGTTCACCTTAGGACGCAGGTGTAGTTTGCTGTAGTCCCAGAGTTTATCTTGGAAAAATACCTTTAGCTCCAGGGGTCCCAGAGGTCATTATAACAAGGAGTTTGGCCTTAGCTGTCCCAGAGTTTATCTTTGAGCCAGAAATTTGGTTTTAGCAGCTCTAGATTTCACCATGTCATAGGGGTTTTTTTTTCTAGAGGTCCTAGCATTGACCATTGTTCAAAGGAAAGGCGTTGGTTCCAAAAGTTTTTAGAGATCACTACTGGACTGAGGATTTGACTCTTTACAATCACTTCAAAGTTCAGGGTGAATCTGTCATTTTGACTGCAGCCCCTAGCAGGTTCACAAAGTTCAGTATGCCACTGGGGCTTTTATTCCATGTGGTCACTCTAGTAGTCAGTGTGGTGGTCCTGTTGTCACCCAGCCAAGTGTAGGTCACCTCAGTAAGCCCACTTTGGAATCAACGCAAAGCCTCACCAGTCTCCATAACTGAGATTCATGAGGACACACAGACAAGACAGCAGGGCGTTGGAAGACCTGAAAACTGTAAGATAAATTCAATCAACATATGTGCAAAACACAAAAAGAAGTTTAAAAAATAGCACAGCTACCCATTGCAATACTCATTCCAAACCTCCCAACTCCTAATGGAAGCCAAAGTCATCAAGGAAGCTGAAACTTCTGAGAAAGAAATTTCTTACTTTTAATAGAAATTAATTACCATAAAGAAATCAAGCAAGAAGTTCGATGAGTTAAGTACATCTGTCCAAAACTTCTGAGGTAGTGTTCAATGTGAATGAAAATTTAACAAATTGGAGGCAAAAGTTCAATATAAGAAGGGAAAATTTAGCAAGAGAATTGAAATATTAAAAACCAAATTGAAATACTGAAAGTGAAGGAAATTAACTAAAAACTGCATCAGAAAGCATCATCAACAGACAAGACCATGCAGAAGAATAAAAGGGATGCGAAGACGGGGTTGGGGGGCAGTTAAACAGACATGCATAAGGAGAAAAGGATCATGAACAAGTTTTCCATGCAGTTGGGGATACATTCATGAGGTCAAACCTGAGAATTTGTGGTATAGAAGAAGGAGCAGAGATGAAGTCAAAAGGAATAGAGTGCTTAATGAAATTATACTAAAACTGTCTCGAACCCAGAGAGTGAAGTAAACATCCAAACACAAGAGGCATTAGAGTCCTCATTCAGTATGGCCTGAGAAAAAATAACCATACTTCATAGTCAAGATGTCAGACATACAAAGCAAAGAAGCAATATTAAAAGTATGAGAAAATATTAGCTCAGCTTACAGAAACAGGGATATGTAAGTAACAGAACATTCATCTGCATCCATAAAAGCTAGAAAAGCATGAAACGATACATTTGCAGTTCTGGAAAAGTTAACTTTCACAATTGATGAAGAATAAGAATATTTCAAGACAAATACAAATGGATGCTATTTATGACAGTCAAACCAACAAGCCAGGATATTAAAGGAATGCCAGAGAGCCATGGTTCTCAACTTTCCTATTGCTGAGACCCTTTAATAAATTTCCTTATGTTGCAATAACCCCCCCAACCATAAAATTACTTTGTTGCTTTTTTGAGACAGGTTTCTCTGTGTAGCCTTGGCTGTCCTGGACTTGCTAGCCTCGGATCATAGAGCTCGTCCTTCCTCTGCCTCCCTGAGTGCTGGGATTATAGGCATACACCACCACACCCAGTGTGTGTTGCTACTTTATAACTAATTTTGCTAATGTTATGAATCATAATGTAAATATCTGATCCAAAGGATATCTGATATGTGATCCCTGTGAAAGGGTCATTCAACTCCCAAAGGGGTTGCAGCCTACAGGTTGAGAACCATAGCTATAGAGGGAGGAAGAAGAATGACAGCTTCTGTGATAGTCCATGAAAGTATGTGCCCCATGAAATAAACAGATTAACAGAAAAAAAAAAAAAAAAGACAAAGAATCAAACATTCCTATCATAGCAAAAAAAAAAATAAAAAAAAAAAAATTCCCAAAACTAATAGGGGAGAAAGAAAAGAAATAGCAGTTGTTGGTATAATATTCTTATAGAATGCATACAATTTATCTTTGTTCATTCAAATGCTGATTTCTCTACCCCACTATCTGATTTCAATCTACACATTGCATTGTGATCTTCATTCTAAGCATAGTTCTAAGCATGAGCATGTGTATTCTCTGTAATTCAATAAAACAACCCACCAATGCTGAGCAATGGGAAGAATAGGGTGGGGCCTCCTGGTCCAGAGGGGAGGAGAAAGAAGCAAGTGGGAGGAGTCAGAAAAGAGAGGTCTAGAGGAGAGGACTTGGAACCACAAGGAGAGATGAACCAGACCTAAGTTATGACTAAAAGCAAGTATAATGGGTGAAATCTGAATGGTAGGAAACTATGTGGGCTTGGAGGTTTAGGATGGAGTAATCATTGCCCAGCATTGTGCTCTAGATTAATTAAATAAATCCTAGTCTCTGTGTGGTGATTTGGGCATACAGCTGGTTTAGAAATAAACACTGTTTAACTAAAAGACAAATCAATAATAAACATTAGTAACCCATAACAAGCAGTAATCCAGCACACTAAAACATTCCCTTAGGGAGTAGCAAACCTTTTTCATTAGTAACATTACATGAAAATGGTCAGACAGCTAGGCAGTGGTGGTGCATGCCTTTAATACTAGCATTTGGGAGGTAGAAACAGGCAGATTTCTGAGAGTTAGAGGTCAGCCTGGAATATAGAGTGAATTTCAGGACAGCCAGGGCTACACAGAGAAACTTTGTCTCAAAAAAACCACCCACCCACCCAACCAACCAACCAAACCACCACCAACACCACTGCCAACAACAAAATGGAAATGGACTCTTATCACCAATAAAAATATACAGACTTAATGAGTGGAATAAAGAAAAGCTCTGTCAGGTATATTGGTACCCAACTTTAACCCCAGCATTCTTCTGGAGGCAGAGTCAGGCTGATATCTCTTTGAGTTCATGGCTAGCTTCATCTATGTTGAGAGCTCTAGGCCAGCGAGGGCCACATAGTGAGACCCTGTCTCAAAAACAAAACAAGACATCAGTATTCAACTACCTCTTTGTACCTTTTTGTAAATATCTGATGGTGGAGTAAAAGGAACTGACTGTACTTTGCAGAGATTTTGAATTAGTTCTTCCTTTTCTTCCGTCATGCCATTTCTCGTTCCTTCATCCTTCATACTCAGTTTTCTCCAGTTCCAGGATAGAGTTTTCTGTAAGGCAGGTGCTCAGCCTGTGGTTTCTTCTGGCTTGCTTCATTGTTACTACTATTTAGTTTCCACCTCCCAAAATTTTATTAAAAATGTTCTATGTGCTGATGGTTACTTTTCTGTTTCTTAATTTGTATGCACTCATAATGTAAAAAAATCTCTTCAATATATATTTGTCATAATAAGAAACTAAGTTTACTTAAAGCCTATAAAGAAATAAATGTACACACATTTATTTGCATGAAATGAATGGTTTTCTACATCAGTTGTACAGTTTTTGTGTGGATACCAGTGAGGTGAGCATGACTTCAATTAGGTACTACCCAGAGATAGTTTATGCCAAAGGACTGTTCCCAATGAGCTTTCAGCTATTGCCTTTGACTTTGAAGGTAACTTGGAGTCATTTTCTGAAGTGCTTCTCTGACATCTACCCTTTCTACAGGTAATCTAATCTGTTATCCATAATGTAAAAGACCCCAAACATCCAAATCACAGAAGATGCCATTTATTTATTTAGTCAGAGGATCCCATAGTCTAGACTGGCCTAAAACTCGCTGTGTTAGCCAAAAATAATCTTGAACTTCTGATCCTTTTGTCCCAGCCTCTGAGTGCCTCCTTACCTAGTTTTTGTTGGTGTTAGGACCTGAATCTACAAGTTCATTCATTCTATCAGTCAATCGAGCAACTGAGCCACATCCATGTACTCTCTCTGATACAGGGCCCAGAACTCCCACGAGTTAGACAACTGTTTGACCACTAGACTTCACCAAGTTCTGCCTGAACTGCTTTGAAACTGTCCAATTGTTAAACCAAGGATCACTACATTTGTGAGCATAGCTGATAGTCTGAGAAATAAGCACTGAGGTAAATGGTAAAAATCTTGGAAGAAACAGACAATTCCAGAAACATGTGAACTTAAATAATATCATAGGAGAGAATCAAGCAGAAAGAATTAGATGATGGGCTGAGGAGATGGTTCAGTCTGTAGAATGCTTGCTGGGCAAACCTGAGGACCCCAGTTTGGTTTGTCAGCATCTATGGAAAAGCAGGGCAGGGCAAGACTTCTGAAATCTCAGCTCTTCAGAGCTGAAGACAGGATGATCCCTGAGGCTAGCTGCCTGCCATTTCAGCTGCAATGAGCCCCACGTTCAGTGACTGATCCTATCTCACAAAGTAGGTGGAGAGTGATTGTGAGTCTCTGGCCTTAACATGCATGAGTATACAGTGCACCCCAACACGTGTACACACACACACACACAAATGGAAATGCAGGAAGGAAAACAGAACCATGGACAATTACAATTGCTGAAATTTAAAAATACTACCACAAGTCAGGAATCATGATGCCTGTCTGCCTATGATGCCATCACTTTGGAGGTGGAGGCAAGAGGATCAGGATTTAAAAAATCCCTGAGCTCCACAGTCAGCTCAAGGCACTTGGGTTTACAGTATGAGACTGTGTCTCAAAACCAAACCATGATAATTATATATTGTGTGATAATATATTATCAGAAACTAAATGTGATAGTACACACTATAATGTCAACCACTCAAGAATCTGAGCTAGGAGGATAACCCTTTTGAGGTCTGCCTTGGCTACATAGCAAATTCAAAGCCAGTGTGACAAATGCATATGTGTGTGGGTGTGTGGGTATGTGTGTGTGTGTGTGTGTGTGTGTGTGTGTGTGTGTGTTGCAGGGGTTGAGGATATAATATAGTTGGGAAATGTAGCTTAGTGGTAGAATACTTCTCTGGCATATACAGGGTTTGGGTTCAATCCCAGCAGCAAACCTACCCACCTCCCACAAAATCAAGGTACAGAAATGTAGTAATCAGCACAATACCTTACCAGGCCATAATAGAGGACAATGCAGCCACTTTTGATGTGAACTGATGGACTAAGATCAGAAAGGAGAGGAGAACCTCCCCTATCAGTGGACTTGGGGAGTAGCATGCATGCAGAGGGAGGAGGGAGGTTGGGTTTGGGAGGGGAAGAGGGAGGGGCTTATGGGGGGATGCAGAATGAATAAAGTGTAATTGATGAAAAATTTTAAAAAAAAGGGAAAAAATAATTTAAGAACCTTAAATGACTCTCAAAAGTGGAGGAAAACATGGAGTTAGTCAATTTACATGGAGCATGTCTTGCCCCTGGGGGCAATGGTCTCCTGAACCTACTTAGACCTCGGACACCACCACTGCTAGTTCTAGAACTGATGCAGGATGTTCCAACGAGGGGGTTAAGGCTTCTCATAATATTTCCTATAAGCCCACACCTGTTTGTTTATATTCCCCATTTTTATTCATTATTAGCCAGAGAGAGCCAAGTAATTGTGGTAATGATACTTGCTTTTTTGCCCAATGCTGGAATGCTAGTAAATTTACTAGTTGGTTACTTGCATGCCTCACTGGGTGCCTGTGCCCGTTGATGCCCTCACGCTATGACTCTCTTCAGACAGAAAAGGGATCTTGGAATTATAGCTGCCATTGTTACTGCCATCTCCTTGTTGGCAGTTGGAGCTACCACCACGGCATTAGCCATGAGTCATACTGGGCAGACTGCTCAGACCCTGAATAACCTTTTAGCCAATGTAGCTCATGCCTTAGATGTACAAAAAGGAATTAATGCTCAACTAAAAGGAGGTTTGATGGTGTTCAATCAGAGGATTGACCTTGTGCAGGAGCAAATGGATACCCTATGGCAAATCGCTCAACTTGGCTGTCAATGAAAGTATGCTGGACTTTGAGTCACTAGCATACAACATGAGAATTTTCCCTGTGTTGCAAATCTGTCTAAACAATTGTCTAGCTATATTTTAGGTAATTGGACTGGAGAATTCAATACTGCGATGGAGCAGCTGAGTGGCCATTGTCATAGTAAATTCTACCAAGTGGACGCAGGGACTAGCCACAGGATTATCATCATAG
>JAEOAE010002598.1:0-27973 GCA_036365155.1 Meriones psammophilus | reverse complement strand
TATTATGCTATTCTAGCATTATTGAAAATCACCGTTCTGAAAGCCAGTGTGACCATAGTTTTTATAGTGCTTTCTCAGTACAATGTATACATATTACCTTAAGACTGTTTCATCCAGAAAACTAGCTGGCAATCTGATGCTAGCGTCTCACTAAGAAACTCACTTTGTAACTTTTTTAGCTCTGCAGGGCAACCCTTACAGAACAAACTGGAGGGTCCTTTCATGAATTAGATATCTAACTCTTTCAGCAATATAGCTCAGGCATGTTTGAGCTAAGAGTTTCCGTCACCCAGTCTAGATGCAGAATATTAAATTACAGTTCGCCTGAATCCATAATTGAGAGAATCTTAAGTTACATTGTTACTCAATGGCAACTTCTAATGAGATTTTGATGTTCCGGGAAGTGACTTGAGTCAATTGCAATCCAATGAATGCCTTCTTGTTTAAAGATTACTCACTGTTTCAACAGCAAGGGATGCGTTTTACTCTACTGTAGCATTCATCTTGCAGCATGGAAGGATGCATAATGCACACATTCCAAGAATGAGGAGTGGATTGGACAGTTACTTGTGGCAAACAATATAGTTCTGATGAGGACATGACAATCAAATCTCTGGCTGTCATGAGTTCTAGATAACTTCTTTTGTCTTACTTAAGAGCAAAATGACTTGATAAACATGTCCTTAGACTTTCCTGTGTTCTACCTTTTTCTCCGTCCTAAGAC
The DNA here is from genome assembly GCA_036365155.1 of Meriones psammophilus. Taxonomy (NCBI): domain Eukaryota; kingdom Metazoa; phylum Chordata; class Mammalia; order Rodentia; family Muridae; genus Meriones; species Meriones psammophilus. Next base: position 27,249 of record JAEOAE010002598.1, on the reverse strand, counting down.
TCTCAGTTTTGCTTCTGTCTAGTAAGTGCTGACAGGGGTCCATTTGAGACCTTTGTTAAGTACTGGTGTTGGGACTACGGAGATAAACAGGTAGCAAGAGAAATATATGGCATCTTTATGTTTCCTGGATGACTGATTTCTGAAATTTTGATGATTATTTTTAATGACAAGAAGAAAACAGCCTGCCTTGATTTTATTTCCATTAATTTCCCCTCTCCCAGAAGGAATTCCAATCAGAAAGTAAGATATTTGTCATTTAATTCTGTTGCTAGCCATCATGGTTTTATGCCTCTGGTCCGTTGTTGTGCTACAGATTCTGTGTACTTATCAACTAATATTTCAAATATCAAAACACTTTAACTTTCTTCTGCTCATTAGAAAATTAACAATACACAGTCTGAGTTCCTTAAGGGGAACAGGACTATTTCTAACAGGAACTCAGTGACTGGCTCTTTGGCCTTCCCACCCCCCAAGGGAGGAGCAGTCCTGTAGGCCACAGAGGAGGGCTTTGCAGCCAACCCTGAAGATACCTGATAAAACAGGATCAGATGAATGGGAGGAGGTCCCCCTATCAGTGGACTTGGAAAGGGGCACGGTGGAGATGAGGGAGGAGGGTAAGAGTGTGGCTGTGCTCTCAAGGACCCACATTTTAACTCTGAGCACCTATGTCAGGTGGCTTTTAACTATGCAGCTGCCCTATTTTGGTTTTTTGTGGACAGAGGGACACACACCTATCACACACATATACACACAGTATACACAGATACATGTACATTAGAAAAACTAATCTCTAAAAAGAAAAAGCACTGCATAAGAATAGTATTTATCTTGTATTCTAGATTTTTAGCAAACCAAGTAAACAACTCATCCACCCCATCTAAAGGTACTGTTTAGAAGACATGTTTAAGGCTACTATTGCAGACTTTTTTTTTTTACAAAGTTTCCAGAAAAAAAAAAAAAAACATGCAAAAGTTTGTCACTGTTACTTTTTTTTTTTTTAAAGCCAGTGTCTTATTGTGCATCCCCAGCTGACCCAGAACCCACTGTACAGACCAGGCTAACCTTGAACTCACAGAAATCTGTCTGCATCTGCCTCCCAGGTGCCGAAATTAAAGATGTGTGCCACCTTGTTCAGCTATAAAACCTATCCTAAAGGAAGTACTAAAAATAATTTTCACATAGAAGAAAAGCCATCAAATTTGAAATACAGATTGAGACCGAATGAAGAACCAAAAAGGTAAACTAGGAGCAAACTTTGAATCTGAAAAGAAATCTGAATGGGTAACTACCCACATGAAACAATAAAATATTTATAATATTGAGATTCAAAAGTGAAAGACCTGGTTCAGAGGAGAGTAAGGAGTTAGAAGGTCCCTAGGTTATATGTAAAGACAGAAGTTATATGTAAAGACAGAAAAAGTTCCAAGTCATTTAGATGTTTTAAGTCATGGACCAGGTTTGTAGCTCAGTTGGAGGAGCATTAGCCTACAATGCATGAGGTCAGAGTTCAATGGCCAGTGCCAGAGAAAACTGTAGTTACAAGATAATGAATGCCTTTCAAAGCCATTTGGGAGTTGGAGGCAGGAGGCTCAGAAGCTCAAGGCGATCCTTGGGATGACAACAGAAAGAACAATCACAGACACACAACCTACTGAAAAGCTGGGATCTGGTGGGTACTTCCAAGCAACCCAGACCTAAGCCTGTTTATTACGTACGTGGGGTGTGTGTGGCTAGTCTTATAGTAGTGGAAAGTTGCTGTAAAGTGTTGCATAACAGATCCTGACAAGACTGAAACATTTCATCTGGCTGGGAAGCTCCTTGAGCAGGAAGGTAAACAGTTCAAGATGGCGCCCTGAAACACAAGGCCCCTCCCTGCCACCGTAAATAATAAAACCCGAGAGTCCTTCTCAGAGGAAACAGGCTGCAAAGAAGACTGTCAAAGCACTCCAGACCAGCTTCCTCAAAGAAGCAGAAACCAGCTGAGCGGCCTCCTGCAGGCTGTGCAATGTGCTCCAGGTTTCCCAGCTTTTGTGAGCTCGGTCCCATGCTGGAGTGAGCCTGGTAAGCGCTGTCTTTAAGTCATTCTGTCTTTGTCCTCACTCATACTCCTGTAAGCAACCCCCATAAAACTCATTGGTTAACCAAGTTGGACTTTGCTGGTCTCTGTACTTTTGGTCTGTTGTGGGATCCTTATCTGGGGTGAGTAGATATGCAGTGTTGTGTCCTCCCGCCCCCAAAAAAAAATTTCATCACACATCAGGCAGCCGTCTTTGTAAACACTGGGAAGGAGAGAGCTGCAGCTGCTAGTCTGCTCACACTCATCAGTCATTCAGAAACACTCCTACTTGCACATACTGTCAACAATTACACTCAGAACTCAGGAAAGATTTGCCAAGTCCAAACCTGACCCATAGAGGAGAAGGCTTTGCCAATTTCCCATGAGCCTAGGTCCCTAGCATGGCCAGTTCATGTCAAACAATACATTCACTCAGTCCTACAGTCTCTGTCCTGTCTGCTTCCCAAGCTCTCAATAAATTATCAGATACTCCACTAACTCGAAATTTCCAGTGTTGAAGACCAACACCCACAAGCTGAGAAGGAAGTAACCCCACCGTGAAGCATTACCTCACTTCAGGACCCAAAGCAATGGGGCTAACCTGGATGTGAGTCAGCATAAACATTTCTCTTCCTAAGTACATCTTCTTACGTATTTCTTTACAGTGATAGACAGCTCACTGAACAGCTTTTAAGACAAGATTTGACATCTGTCTTGTTCCTTCTTGCTTTCTCTGCTGGGATCTAGCTGTCATGTCTTTTAGAGAGCCTGAGATGAAGGGAAGCTGTGTAAAGAGCTGAAGTACTTGGTCTAAGTCAATAGGGGAAACTGAATTCTATAACGAAACTCTTGTGTGACCTTAGACCTGTCCCAGGTGAGCCCTGGGATGATAGGATGGTTTGGATGTCAATAGCCCTCTAAGGCTTCCGAGCTTGAACTCTTGGTCCTTGGGTGATACTGTCTGAGGAAAGTGGAAACTTTGGGATGAGAGGCATGCTTTTGCAGGCAGGTCACAGGATTGCATTCTGACCAGTTTCCAGCAAAAGCGTTCCGTTTGCTGCTATGACTTGACCAGAAGCCTCATGTTCTTCCTGCTTTGGAAAGGAGCCAGTCCCTTAACCCCTGACCCTGACCCTGACCCTGACCCTGACCCTGACCCTAACACTAACCCCCTAACTCTAACCCAAACCCTAACCCTAAACCTAACCCCTAACCCTAACCCTAACCCTAACCCCTAACCCTAACCCTAACCCCCTAACCCTAACCCTAACCCCTAACCCTATCCCTAACCCTACCCCTACCCCTAACCCTAACCCCTAACCCTACCCCTAAACCTAACCCCTAACCCTCACCTTAACACCCCCAACCCTAACCCTAACCCTAACCCCTAACCGTAAGCCTAACCCCTGACACAAAACCCTGACCCTGACCCTGACCCTGGCCCTAACCCTAACCCTAACCCCCTAACCCTAACCCTCTAACCCTAACCCTAACCCTAACCCCGTAACCCTAACCCTGACCCTAACCCTAACCCTAACCCTAACATTAATTCAAATTTAGAATTGGCTAAGGAGTTTCATAAAAGTTTTCAAGTTACAGCTGAGACATTGCGTCATCGATTTGACATAACTAGAAAAGAAGCTAGAGATATCCTTACCCAATGTCAAAATTGTTGTCAGTTCTTACCTATGCCTCATGTTGGGATTAATCCCAGAGGAATCCGTCCACTACAAGTGTGGCAGATGGATGTTACTCACATTTCATTTTTTGGTAAACTTCAATATTTGCATGTTTCTGTTGATACTTGCTCTGGAGTTGTGTTTGCTTCTCCCCTGACTGGAGAAAAGGCAGCCCATGTTATTCAACATTGCCTAGAGGCATGGAGTGCCTGGGCAAAGCCCAAAATTCTAAAAACTGACAATGGGCCGGCCTATACTTCTCAACAATTTGGACAGTTTTGTCATCTAATAAAAGTGACCCATCTAACGGGTCTCCCATATAACGCTCAAAGTCAGGGTATTATTAAACATGCTCACCGCACACTAAAATCCTACTTAATAAAACAAAAGGGAGAGTCCAGGAGGCTCTGCCCTCAGTGCCACTAGTGACCGTTTCCTTGGCACTCTTCACACTCAATTTTTTGAATTTGGACAGTCAAGGCCATTCGGCAGCTGATCTCCACTGCTTAGGGCCTAATAGGCCCAAGGACATGATCAAATGGAAGGATGTCTTAACTGGTCAATGGAAAGGCCCGGATCCTATCTTAATAAGATCCAGGGGAGCTGTCTGTGTTTTCCCACAGGAAGAAAACAATCCATTCTGGGTACCGGAGCACCTCACGCGAAAGCTGGTGACAGCTGAAGATGATCTTTCAACAGATACACCTGCTACCACTTGAAGAGTCAAGGGCGGCGAGGATGACCACTAATTCTACTCGAGTGGATTCATCACCCACAGATGGCTTATTACCCTGGGTTTCTTCTGCCTTTTCTTACTTTAAGATTGGGTGGGGGTTGGAATGTTTGGTGCAGCACTATATTGGGGCTTAGTGTTTTTATTCTGGTTGTTCTGCAAACTCAATACCCAACCTAAACGTGACTAGGTCGCAATCGCGCAAACACTTGTGGCCTTGAAACAAGGATTGTCTCCCAAAATTTGGTTATCCATGTTAAAAAATTAAAACAGACTGTGACACTCAGTCGATGCACCTTAGGGGTTTTACCCATTGCACTGAGTCGATGAGTGATCCAAGTCAATGTTGCCTTTGCCTAAGCGGCTATGGTACCTAGATAGGAGGATGACAGCCCTTGCACTCCCTGGAATTTTATTCCATTGCACGGGAATTGGTGTCACCTCCTTTTTAAATCTTCTCCCTTAGCCCCTGCACCCAGAGGACTTGTCTCCATTGCACCTGGTGGGGTAAGGAAGTGATCTAAAGCTCTTGATCGCTTACTCCCCAAAGAAGGAGCTCACTTGATCGAGCTTAGGGCTCTCTTGTGCCACGCTTATAGGCTTTAAGGCAGTTTTCATTTATTAAAACAAAAGGGGGATGTGGAGAGCTGAGACTCAGACGCCACTAGGTGGAGCTGACATTTTGCCCTCAAAACTGTAAAAAAAAAAAAAAAAAAAAACCAGTATGCATGCGCGGGTTGCATAAACACGCTAAGCACGCCAAGCCCGAGTCATCAGGCGGGGTAAAGAGTGAGCAGCCAATCAGGGTATTGACACGTCACTTAGGTGTGACCAGGGCTTATATAAATAGCGCCACTTCTGGGCCCTGGTGCTCTCCTCCCTCTCATCCTCTCCCTCTCCCTGCCGGGGGCTTGCCCGCCCTAGCCCTGGCGGCCCTGGTCCTGGCCCTGACCCTGACCCTGGCCCTGACCCTTGACCCTAAACCTTGACCCCCTAACCCTAACCCCTAACCCTAACCCTAACCCTAGCCCTAGCCCCTTAGCCCTAGCCCCCTTGCCCTAGCCACATAGCCCTAGCCCTAGCCCCCTAGCCCTAGCTTCCTAGCCCCCTAGCCCCCTAGTCCCCCTAGCCCTAGCCCCCTAGTCCTAGCCCCCTAGCACTAGCCCCCTAGCCCTAGCCCTAGCCCCAGCCCTAGCCCCCTAGCCCCCTAGCCTCAGCCCTAACCCTAGCCCCCTAGCCCTATCCCCCTAGCCCCAGCCCTAGCCCCCTAGCCTTAGCCCTAGCCCCCTAGTCCTCTAGCCCCCTAGCCCTAGCCCCCTAGCCCTAGCCCTAGCCCCCTAGCCCTAGTCCTAGTCCTAGCCCCAGCCCTAGCCCCCCAGCCCCGAGCCCTAGCCCCCTAGCCATAGCCCCCTACCCCCCTATCCCCAGCCCTAGCCTCCTAGCCCACTAGCCCTAGCCCTAGCCACCTAGCCCCCTAGCTCCAGCCCTAGCCTCCAGCCCCAGCCCCAGCCCCAGCCCTAGCCCTAGCCCTAGCCCTAACCCCCTCACCCTAAACCCCTCACCCTAACCCTAACAACCCTAATTCTAACTCTAACCCCTAATCCCTAACCCTAACCCCAACCCCAACATTAACCCCTAACCCCTATGCTTTTACCTGTAACCCCTAACCCTAACTCCTAACCCTAACCCCTAACCCCTAACCCCAACATTAACTCCTAACCTTTTACCTCTAACCCTAACCCTAACTCCCTAACCTCTAACCCCTAACCCTCTAACCCTTACCCCGAGCCCGAGCCTAGCCCAAGCCCGAGGCAGAGTCCGAGACTGAGGCCAAGCCAGATCCCGAACCCGAACCCGAACCCTCTAACCCTAACATCGAACATTTTCATTTATTTATTAATATTTACTATTGATATATCTTTTAGTAAAGCTGCAGTTAATCCTAAACAGCTGTATAACCACATCACCACACCAGAGTAGGATTCTTTCAGTTAACCTAGAACCCAGTGCTAGGCAATAGTTACTCATCCTTATCCTCCAAGCCCGCAGTTTCCTACCATTCAGATTCATCCATTACTTGCTGCTAGTGATGTCTTAGGTCTGCTTCATTTCCCCGTTGTTCCAAGACCTCTCCTGCAAACCTCCTACCGCTTCTCCTCCTTCCTCTCCTCCTCCTGCCGTTCCTACTCCTCCTCCTGCTTCCTTCCTCTCCTCCTCCTCCTGCCTCCTCCTCCTCCTTCCTCTCCTCCCACTCTGAACCAGGATGTCCCACCCTATCCTCTCCATTGCTCAACACTGTGGCTGCTGTTTTAATTGACAGTGTAAAGAACAAATGGTGCCATGTTTACACAAATTTGAGACAGGTGATGCCTAGAATAAGCATCACAATGCAAGTCTGGAGTGAAACCCGATAATGGGGGAGAGTAATCAGCATTTGAATAAACAAGGGTAAAGTGTCTACATTCCAAAAAAACATCATGACATCAGGGAACTCTAACCCTCTAACCCTAACCCAACCCTAACCCCAAACTCCTCACCCAACCCTCACCCTAACCCTTAAATCTCAATTTCTATGTTTTCTGTGTTAGTATTGTGTTTGTGTAGCCCTAGGCCCCTAGCCCCCTATCCCCATCCCTAGTCTCCTAGCCCCCTAGCCCTAGGCGCCTAGACCCCTAGCTCCAGCCCAAGCCTCCAGCCCCAGCCACAGCCCCAGCCCTAGCCCCAGCCCAAGACCTAAACCTAACCCTGACCCTGACCCTGACCGTTACCCTAACCCTAACCCTAACCCCCTAACCCTAACACTAACCCTAACCCTAACCCCCTAACACTAACCCTAACCCTAATCGTACCCCCTAACCCTAACCCTAACCCTGACTTTAACCCCTAACCCTAACCCTAACCCCTAACCCTAACCCTAACCCCCTAACCCTAACCCTGACCCTGACACTGACCCTGACTCTGACCCGGACCCTGACCACTAACCCTAACCCTAACCCTAACCATAACCATAACCCCAAGCCCAATCCCAACCCCAACCCCAACCCCAACACCAACCCTATTCCCAACCCTAACCCTAACTCTTATGCTAGCCGAGGTGTCTGTCTGCCAATGCGAGCACCGCCCGAGCGCGCAAGGTGGCCGGGCCCGCTCTCCTCTCCTCCTTTCATGGATTGACTGTAATAAAGGCTTGTTGCAGAAGGACCCTTGTGCCCGCTTGCGTTTCTGCTGGCAAGACATAACGCGGCTTCCAACACCCTGACAGACCTGTCCCTGACCCTGACAGCACTGGCCCTGGCCCTGACATCCCTGGCCCTGGCCCTGACAGCCCTGGCCCTGGCCTTGACAGCCCTGGCCCTGATCCTGACAGCCCTGGCCCTGACTCTGACAGCCCTGGCCCTGGCAGCCCTGGCCGTGGCCCTAATAGCCCTGACAGCCCTGGCCCTGGCAGCCCTTGCGGCCCTCTCCCTGGCCCAGGCCCTGGCCCTGGCAGCCGTGGCCCTGGCTCTGGCATTTGACCCTTGAGCCTAACCTTTGACCCCCTAACCCTAACCCCTAACCCTAACCCCTAACCCCTAACCCTAACCCTAACCCTGACAGCCCTGACCCTGGCCCTGACAGCCCTGGCCCTGGCCCTGGCAGCCCTGGTCCTGGTCCTGACCCTGACCTTGACTCTGGCCCTGACCCTTGACCCTAATCCTTGACCCCCTAACCCTGACCCTAACCCTAACCCCTAACCCTAGCCCTAGCCCACTAGCCCTAGCCCGCTAGCCCAACCCCCTAGCCCTAGCCCCTTAGCCCTAGCCACCTAGTCCTAGCCCTAGTCCTAGGCCCCTAACACTACCCCCCTAGCCCCAGCCCTAGCCCCCTAGCCCGAGCCTGAGCCCCCTAGCCCTAGCCCTAGCCCTAGCACCAACCCTAGCCCCCTAGCTCCCTAGCCTCAGCCCTAGCCCTAGCCCCCTAGCCCTAGCCCCCTAGTCCCAGCCCTAGCCCCCTAGTCCTATCCCTAGCCCCCTATGCCCCTAGCCCCTAGCCCTAGCCCCCTAGCCCTAGCCCTAGCCCCCTAGCTCTAGTCCTAGTCCTAGCCCCAGCCCTAGCCCCCTAGCCCCTAGCCCTAGCACCCTAGCCCTAGCCCCCTAGCCCCTAGCCCCATCCCTAGTCTCCGAGCCCCCTTGCCCTAGCCCCAGCCACCTAGCCCCCCTAGCTCCAGCCCAAGCCTCCAGCCCCAACCTCAGCCCCAGCCCTAGCCCTAGCCCTAGACCTAAACCTAACCCTGACCCTGAACCTGACCGTGACCCTAACCCTAACCCTAACCCCCTAACCCTAACACTAACCCTAACCCTAACCCGCTAACACTAACACTAACCCTAACCGTACCCCCTAACCCTAACCCTATTCCTGACTTTTACCCCTAACCCTAACCCTATCCCCTAACCCTAACCCTAACCCCCTAAACCTAACCCTGACCCTGACAATGACACTGACTCTGACCCTGACCCTGACCACTAACCCTAACCCTAACCCTAAGCCTAACCCTAACCCTAAACCCTAAACCCTAAACCCTAAAAACCTAAACCCTAACCCTAACCCTAACGCCTAACCCTAACCCTAACACCTAACGCCTAACGCTTACCTAACCATAACCCTAACCCCTAACCATAACCCTAACCCTAACCCTAACCCTAACCATAACCCCAACCCCAACCCCAACCCCAACCCCAACCCCAACCCAACCCTATCCCTAACCCTAACCCTCTAACCCTAACCATAACCCTAACCCTAGCCCTGACACCTAACCCCTAACCCTAACCCTAACCCTAACCCTAACCCTAACCCTAACATTAATTCAAATTTAGAATTGGCTAAGGAGTTTCATAAAAGTTTTCAAGTTACAGCTGAGACATTGCGTCATCGATTTGACATAACTAGAAAAGAAGCTAGAGATATCCTTACCCAATGTCAAAATTGTTGTCAGTTCTTACCTATGCCTCATGTTGGGATTAATCCCAGAGGAATCCGTCCACTACAAGTGTGGCAGATGGATGTTACTCACATTTCATTTTTTGGTAAACTTCAATATTTGCATGTTTCTGTTGATACTTGCTCTGGAGTTGTGTTTGCTTCTCCCCTGACTGGAGAAAAGGCAGCCCATGTTATTCAACATTGCCTAGAGGCATGGAGTGCCTGGGCAAAGCCCAAAATTCTAAAAACTGACAATGGGCCCGGCCTATACTTCTCAACAATTTGGACAGTTTTGTCATCTAATAAAAGTGACCCATCTAACGGGTCTCCCATATAACGCTCAAAGTCAGGGTATTATTAAACATGCTCACTGCACCCTAAAATCCTACTTAATAAAACAAAAGGGAGAGTCCAGGAGGCTCTGCCCTCAGTGCCACTAGTGACCGTTTCCTTGGCACTCTTCACACTCAATTTTTTGAATTTGGACAGTCAAGGCCATTCGGCAGCTGATCTCCACTGCTTAGGGCCTAATAGGCCCAAGGACATGATCAAATGGAAGGATGTCTTAACTTGTCAATGGAAAGGCCCGGATCCTATCTTAATAAGATCCAGGGGAGCTGTCTGTGTTTTCCCACAGGAAGAAAACAATCCATTCTGGGTACCGGAGCACCTCACGTGAAAGCTGGTGACAGCTGAAGATGATCTTTCAACAGATACACCTGCTACCACTTGAAGAGTCAAGGGCGGCGAGGATGACCACTAATTCTACTCGAGTGGATTCATCGCCCACAGATGGCTTATTACCCTGGGTTTCTTCTGCCTTTTCTTACTTTAAGATTGGGTGGGGGTTGGAATGTTTGGTGCAGCACTATATTGGGGCTTAGTGTTTTTACTCTGGTTGTTCTGCAAACTCAATACCCAACATAAACGTGACTAGGTCGCGATCGCGCAAACACTTGTGGCCTTGAAACAAGGATCGTCTCCCAAAATTTGGTTATCCATGTTAAAAAATTAAAACAGACTGTGACACTCAGTCGATGCACCTTAGGGGTTTTACCCATTGCACTGAGTCGATGAGTGATCCAAGTCAATGTTGCCTTTGCCTAAGCGGCTATGGTACCTAGATAGGAGGATGACAGCCCTTGCACTCCCTGGAATTTTATTCCATTGCACGGGAATTGGTGTCACCTCCTTTTTAAATCTTCTCCCTTAGCCCCTGCACTGAGAGGACTTGTCTCCATTGCACCTGGTGGGGTAAGGAAGTGATCTAAAGCTCTAGATCGCTTACTCCCCTAAGAAGGAGCTCGCTTCATCGAGCTTAGGGCTCTCTTGTGCCACGCTTATAGGCTTTAAGGCAGTTTTCATTTATTAAAACAAAAGGGGGATGTGGAGAGCTGAGACTCAGACGACAGTAGGTGGTGCTGACATTTTGCCCTCAAAACTGTAAAAAAAAAACCTTCCAGTACGCATGCGCGGGTTGCGCAAATTGCATAAACACGCTAAGAACGCTGGGCCCATGTCATCAGGCGGGGTAAAGAGTGAGCAGCCAATCAGGGTATTGACTCGTCACTTAGGTGCCACCAGGGCTTATATAAACAGCGCCACTTCTGGGCCCTGGCGCTCTCCTCCCTCTCCTCCTCCCCCTCTCCCCGCCCGGGGCTTGCCCGCCCTTGCCATGGCCCTCGGGATGCCGCGGTGTCTGTCTGCCAATGCAAGCACCGCCTGTGCCCGCAAGGTGGCCGGGCCCGCTCTCCTCTCCTCCTTTCATCGATTGACTGTAATAAAGGCTTGTTGCGGAAGGACCCTTGTGCCCGCGTGCGTTTCTGCCGGCGAGACGAATCACGCGGCTTCCAAAACCCTGACAGACCTGGCCCGGGCCCTGACAGCCCTGGCCCTTGTGCCTGACAGCCCTGGCCCTGGCCCTGACAGCCCTGGCCCTGGCCCTGACAGCCCTGGCCCTGATCCTGACAGCCCTGGCCCTGACTCTGACAGCCCTGGCCCTGGCAGCCCTGGCCGTGGCCCTGATAGCCCTGACCGCCCTGGCCCTGGCAGCCCTTGTGGCCCTCTCCCTGGCCGTGGCCCTGGCCCTGGCAGCCATGGCCCTGGCTCTGGCATTTAAACCTTGACCCTAACCTTTGACCCCCTAACCCTAACCCCTAACCCTAACCCTTAACCCCTAACCCTAACCCTAACCCTGACAGCCCTGACCCTGGCCCTGACAGCCCTGGCCCTGGCCCTGGCAGCCCTTGTCCTGGCCCTGGCAGCCCTGGCCCTGGCCCTGGCGACCCTGGTCCTGGCCCTGACTCTGACCCTGACCCTGGCCCTGACACTTGACCCTAACCATTGACCCCCTAACCCTAACCCCTAAACCTAGCCCTAGCCCGTTAGCCCAACCCTCTAGCCCTAGCCCCTTAGCCCTAGCGGCCTAGTCCTAGCCCTAGTCCTAGGCCCCTAACACTAGCCCCCTAGCCCCAGCCCTAGCCCCCTAGCCCTAGACCTAGCCCCATAGCCCTAGCCCTAGCACCAGCCCTAGCCCCCTAGCCCCCTAGCCTCAGCCCTAGCCCTAACCCCCTAGCCCTATCCCCCTAGTCCCAGCCCTAGCCCCCTAGTCCTATCCCTAGCCCCCTATGCCCCTAGCCCCCTAGCCCTATCCCCCTAGCCCTAGCCCTAGCCCCCTAGCCCTACTCCTAGTCCTACCCCAGCCTTAGCCCCCTAGCCCCTAGCCCTAGCCCCCTAGCCCTAGCCCCCTAGCCCCCTATCCCCATCCCTAGTGTCCTAGCCCCCTAGCCCTAGCCGCCTAGACCCCTAGCTCCAGCCCAAGCCTCCAGCCCCTGCCACAGCCCCAGCCCTAGCCCCAGCCCAAGACCTAAACCTAACCCTGACCCTGACCCTGACCTTTACCCTAACCCTAACCCTAACCCCCTAACCCTAACACTAACCCTAACCCTAACCCCCTAACACTAACCCTAACCCTAATCGTACCCCCTAACCCTAACCCTAACCCTGACTTTAACCCCTAACCCTAACCCTAACCCCTAACCCTAACCCTAACCCCCATAACCCTAACCCTGACCCTGACACTGACCCTGACTCTGACCCGGACCCTGACCACTAACCCTAACCCTAACCCTAACCATAACCATAACCCCAAGCCCAATCCCAACCCCAACCCCAACCCCAACACCAACCCTAACCTTATCCCTAACCCTAACCCTCTAACCCTAACCCTAACCCTAACATTAATTCAAATTTAAAATTGGCTAAGGAGTTTCATAAAAGTTTTCATGTTATAGCTGAGACATTGCATCATCGATTTGACATAACTTGAAAAGAAGCTAGAGATATCCTTACCCAATGTCAAAATTGTTGTCAGTTCTTACCTATGCCTCATGTTGGTATAAATCTCAGTGGAATCCATCCACTACAAGTGTGGCAGATGGATGTGACTCACATTTCATTTTTTGGTAAACTTCAATATTTGCATGTTTCTGTTGATACTTGCTCTGGAGTTGTGTTTGTTTCTCCCCTGACTGGAGAAAAGGCAGCCCATGATATTCAACATTGCCTAGAGGCATGGAGTGCCTGGGGAAAGCCCAAACTTCTAAAAACTGACAATGGGCCGGCCTATACTTCTCAAAAATTTGGACAGTTTTGTCATCCAATAAAAGTGACCCATCTAACGGGTTTCCCATATAACCCTCAAAGTCAGGGTATTATTAAACATGCTCACTGCACCCTAAAATCCTACTTAATAAAACAAAAGGGAGAGTCCAGGAGGCTCTGCCCTCAGTGCCACGAGTGACCATTTCCTTGGCACTCTTCACACTCAAGTTTTTGAATTTGGACAGTCAAGGCCATTCGGTGGCTGATTGCGACTGCTTAGGGCCTAATAGGCCCAAGGACATGATCAAATGGAAGGATGTCTTAACTGGTCAATGGAAAGGCCCGGATCTTATGTTAATAAGATCCAGGGGAGCTGTCTGTGTTTTCCCACAGGAAGAAAACAATCCATTCTGGGTACCGGAGCGCCTCACGCGAAAGCTGGTGACAGCTGAAGATGATCTTTCAACAGATACACCTGCTACCACTTGAAGAGTCAAGGGCGGCGAGGATGACCACTAATTCTACTCGAGTGGATTCATCGCCCACAGATGGCTTATTACCCTGGGTTTCTTCTGCCTTTTCTTACTTTAAGATTGGGTGGGGGTTGAAATGTTTGGTGCAGCACTATGTTGGGGCTTAGTGTTTTTATTCTGGTTGTTCTGCTAACTCAATACCCAACATAAACGTGACTAGGTCGCGATCTCGCAAACACTTGTGGCCTTGAAACAAGGATCATCTCCCAAAATTTGGTTATGCATGTTAAAAAATTAAAACAGACTGTGATACTCAGTCGATGCACCTCAGGGGTTTTACCCATTGCACTGAGTCGATGAGTGATCCAAGTCAATGTTGCCTTTGCCTAAGCGGCTATGGTACTTCGATAGGAGGATGACAGCCCTTGCACTCCCTGGAATTTTATTCCATTGCACGGGAATGGGTGTCACCTCCTTTTTTAATCTTCTCCCTCAACCCCTGCACCCAGTGGACTTGTCTCCATTGCACCTGGTGGGGTAAGGAAGTGATCTAAAGCTCTTGATCCCTTACCCCAAAGAAGGAGCTCGCTTGATCAAGCTTAGGGCTCTCCTGTGCCACGCTTATAGGCTTTAAGGCAGTTTTCATTTATTAAAACAAAAGGGGGATGTGGAGAGCTGAGACTCAGACACAGCTAAGTGGCGCTGACATTTGGCCCTCAAAACTGTAAAAAAAACCCTCCAGTACGCATGCGTGGGTTGCGCAAATTGCATAAGCACGCTAAGCACGCTGGGCCCGAGTCATCAGGCGGGTTAAAGAGTGAGCAGCCAATCAGGGTATTGACACGTCACTTAGGTGCGACCAGGGCTTATATAAATAGCGCCACTTCTGGGCCCTGGCGCTCTCCTCCCTCTCCTCCTCCCCCTCTCCCCGTCCAGGGCTTGTCCGCCCTGGCCGCGGCCCGAAGGATAACGAGGTGTCTGTCTGCCAATGCAAGCACCGCCCGAGCGCGCAAGGTGGCCGGGCCCGCTCTCCTCTCCATCTTTCATGGATTGACTGTAATAAAGGCTTGTTGCAGAAGGACCCTTGTGCCCGCGTGCATTTCTGCTGGCAAGACGATCACGCGGCTTCCAACACCCTGACAGACCTGTCCCTGACCCTGACAGCCCTGGCCCTGGCCCTGACATCCCTGGCCCTGGCCCTGACAGCCCTGGCCCTGATCCTGACAGCCCTGGCCCTGACTCTGACAGCCCTGGCCCTGGAAGCCCTGGCAGTGGCCCTGATAGCCCTGACGGCCCTGGCCCTGGCAGCCCTTGCGGCCCTCTCCCTGGCCCAGGCCCTGGCCCTGGCATCCCTAGCCCTGGCTCTGGCCCTTGACCCTTGACCCTAACCTTTGACCCCCTAATCCTAACCCCTAACCCCCTAATCCTAACCCCTAACCCTAACAGCTAACCCCTAACCCTAACCCTAACCCTGACAGCCCTGACCCTGACCCTGACAGCACTGACCGTGACCCTGACAGCCCTCGCTCTGACCCTGACAGCTCTGGCCCTGGCCCTGACAGCCCTAACCCTGGCCCTGGCAGCCCTGGCTCTGGCCCTGGCAGCCCTGGCCCTGGCAGCCCTGGCCCTGGCCCTGGTGTCCCTGGTCCTCCCTTGACCCTTGCACTGGCCCTGACACCTGACCCTAACCCTTGACCCCCTAACCCTAACCCTAACCTCTAACCCTAACCCTAACCCTAGCCCTAGCCCCCTAGCCCTAGCCTGCAAGCCCTAGCCCCCTTGCCCTAGTCCCCTAGCCCTAGCCCTAGCCCCCTAGCCCTAGCCTCCTAGCCCCCTAGCCCCCTAGCGCCCCTAGCCCTAGCCCCCTAGCCCTAGCCCTAGCCCCAGCCCTAGCCCCAGCCCCAGCCCCAGCCCCCAGCCCCAGCCTCAGCCCCAACCCTAGCCCCCTAGCCCTATCCCCCAGCCCCAGCCCTAGCCCCCCAGGCCCCCTAGCCCCCCTAGTCCCCAGCCTTCTAGCCCCAGCCCCTAGCCCCTAGCCCTAGCCCCCCAGCCCTAGCCCCCCAGCCCCCCTAGCCCCAGCCCCAGCCCTAGCCTTCTAGCCCCTAGCCCCAGCCCTAGCCCCCCAGCCCCCCTAGCTCCAGCCCTAGCCTCCATCCCCAGGCCCAGCCCCAGCCCCAGCCCTAGCCCTAGCCCTAACCCTAACCTCCTCACCCTAACACCCTCACCCTAACCCTAACAACCCTAATCGTAACTCTAACCCCTAACCCTAACCCCTAACCCCAATATTAACCCCAACCCCTAACCTTTTACCTCTAACCCTAACCCTAACTCCCTAACCTCTAACCCCTAACCCTCTAACCCTTACCCCAAGCCCGAGCCTCACCCAAGCCCAAGGTGGAGTTCGAGATTGAGGCCAAGCCAGATCCCCAACCCGAACCCGAACCCTCTAACCCTAACCTCGAACTTTTTCATTTATTTATTAATATTTACTATTGATATATCTTTTAGTAAAGCTGCAGTTAATCCTAAACAGCTGTATAACCACATCACCACACCAGAGTAGGATTCTTTCAGTTAACCTAGAACCCAGTGCTAGGCAATAGTTACTCATCCTTATCCTCCAAGCCCGCAGTTTTCTACCATTCAGATTCATCCATTACTTGCTGCTAGTGATGTCTTAGGTCCGCTTCATTTCCCCGTTGTTCCAAGACCTCTCCTGCAAGCCTCCTACCGCTTCTCCTCCTTCCTCTCCTCCTCCTGCCGTTCCTCCTCCTCCTCCTGCTTCCTTCCTCTCCTCCTCCTCCTGCCTCCTCCTCCTTCCTCTCCTCCCACTCTGAACCAGGATGTCCCACCCTATCCTCTCTATTGCTCAACACTGTGGCTGCTGTTTTAATTGACAGTGTAAAGAACAAATGGTGCCATGTTTACATAAATTTGAGACAGGTGATGCCTAGAATAAGCATCACAATGCAAGTTTGGAGTGAAACCTGATAATGGGGGAGAGAAATCAGCATTTGAATGAACAAGGGTAAAGTGTCTACATTCCAAAAAAAACATCATGACAACAGGGCACTCTAACCCTCTAACCCTAACCCAACCCTAACCCCAAACTCCTCACCCAACCCTCACCCTAACCCTTAAATCTTAATTTCTATGTTCTGTGTTAGTATTGAGTTTGTATGGTGTGTGCTCGTATTCTATTGGACAACTTTATGGTGTCATTTCTCACCTTACACCTTGATGTGGGTTCTGGGAACCAAACACAGATAACTAGGGGGTAAAGCAAGTGCCCTTAATTCAGTGCTGAGCCAAGTCACCTATGTTTCTGTACTTTAAAAAAAATTATCTACATTTTTTATATCTCTTTGTCCCTACTTTACCCCAATCCATTCCAGCACTCCAACACCAGGCAGGAGAGAGAAAGAGCTAGTGGAAGAGGGGACACAGTTCTCTTCGTTGCCTCCTGCTGGCTGGGGTTATGATTCCTTGGAACCAGTCCAATCCCCAATTCATGAGATCTCCAACTTCCTGTCTCACTGCAACAACAGCAACAGGAGCCTGGGGGGTGTGTGTATCGGGGGAGCCACAACAGCCTTGCTCTTTCTCAGAGCTCCCCAACACTCTCTGGGCTCTGGCATTTATTCTCTCTCCAGAGTCCTCGGATTTAAACAGGCTGCAGCTGGCAAAGAGCTCCGCTCAGAACCCACAGGAGACAAATCATGTGCATCTGTGGACTGTCTGAATCATTCTCACATCCCACTCCTGGGGTTAAAACAAAAACATGTTTATATCTACAACACACCTGACCCTAAATCCTGCTTTTTAAATAAATCTACCTCGTTACTGTTTCCACGGATACCACTTCACTTTAAGATACCACTTTAATTAAAAACTGTCAGGCAGGGTGGCAAAAGCTTTAATCCCAGCACACAGGAGGCAGAAGCAGATGGATCTCTCTTGAGTTGGAGGCTAGCCAAGGCCTTGTTTCAGAAAAAAAGAGAACAAACATAACAAAAACCACGAACCAGCTCCTTTTCCCACCTCCTTCATAAGCCAGTGGACTAACTCATCCCTTCACATTCACTCCTGCTTCCCGGTCTCTATCTGTCACCTCCACCGTTTCCGTTTTTAGTTACGCGTTTTGAGACAAGACTCTCAATCAGCAGCCTGAGCTGGTCTCAGATTTGCTGCAGTCACCCTGTGTCAGCCTGCTAAATTCTGGGGTTACAGATGCATACACCATACCCAGCTCACAGCCTTCATCTTATACTATCGCTCTGACTGTATATAACCTGCCAAGTCCCTTTGCACCTTCGTGTCGCCTCTCTGTGCCGGGAATGCTCTCTCTTCCTGATTTGCACAACTTCTATTCACTCTAGGCTCAGTTTAACTATAATTTCTTAGAGTTTAAGGACTTCAGTAACGTAGCAAGACCTGCTCCAACATATATATATATATATATATATATATATATATATATATATATATATATATATATATATATAGTGGTTTCATTTGGACATGTGGGCACAGAAAATAAAGACAACATTTTCCACCCTACCCCGCTTTATAACTAGGTATCATAATGACTAAATTCTCCTGTGGCAGTCTGTTGTAAGGAAAATAAATAGGTACCACATCCACAGAGTGTTCTTGGTTGAAGCATTTCTTTGTCCTTTCTGTTGGGTGGAATGGAAATATGATGACTGGAGGACAAGCCATCTTGAGGGGGAAATCATGTTAAGTAGCAAGTAGGCAGAATTTATAAAACAGTTCTTTTGCCAGCCTTAGGATGTCTACCTTTAGATGATTTTTTATTTTATTTTATGTTTTGTTTTTGTTTTATGTTCCAAATTCCAACCGATGAATAGTTTAGAACACATTGTTGACTAAGACAAAAGGTCAGGAAAGGAACTGTGACTGTAATTATGATCAGGTTTCCATGCAGATATAAAGGCCTAAAACCAAACAATCCCATCACTCATATGATCAAGCCTAATAAAGCTTCCCTAACCTTTTCCTGCTTTAATTTCTTCCTCTGTGAAATGAACATGGCTGTCTACATATGGGTGTTTTCATATTGAACAGTGAATACTCTTAACAGAGGAGCCGTCTCTCCAGCCTCTAGACAAGTGGCTTTTGTTTTGTTCTGTTTTATTTGAAACAAGGTCTGGATGTAGTCCTGGGGTATCCTGGAACTCACTATGTAGAATAGGCTGCCCTCAAACTCGCAAAGATCTTCCTGCCTTTGCCTCCAGAGTGCTGGGACTAAGGAGTGCACCATCAGAACCAGCTGTCGCCTGAGTTTTTGTAACCCCAACGTGCAGTTACTGTTGTAGGCCTCGGTGTAAGAAGCTAACTTAGAGGCCTGGCAGTGTCTGACAGCCTCTTGGCACTCACCAAAAGCTGAAGAAGCTGTAGGTGATGCCCACAGACAGTGGCAACTGCCCAGCGAGGAAGAAGCTTCCATCACTCTCTGGCTGTCTTTCTCTTCTTCCACTTCTATTCCATCCAGGCCCCTGCATTGTGAATGGAACTGTCTACTAGATTCAGGGGTTAGGGAGTGGTTCTCCCCTCACAGGAATACCCAGAAGTGTTCTTTATTAATCCTAAGTGTCTCTCAGTCTAATCAAGATGACAATATTAACTATCTTGAGCCAAAGGCAGGAGTTTCACTTGAGCCTAAGGATTTCAAGGCTCCTAAGGAGTTCAAGACTCCTGAGGCAGATACAGGATCTCTGTGAGTACAAGGCCAGCCTAGTCTACATAGCAACTTCCAGGTCCACTAGGGCAACACAGTGAGAATCCATCTTGTGAAGGGGCAGGGAATTCAACCTTGCTTACATGCCATTTGGGAGGGTGATCCCTGCTCTTCTAGACAAGCTGTTCTATGTTCCCTATGAGCCTGGCTTACACCTTAATGGAGACATTCTCTTTTCAAGGAAAGCTTCCCTGAACTGTTGGAGGTTGGTCTGATGCATGTTACTGGCCCTCAAGTTCTGGTTACTGAGTGGATATGCCTATCCTTGTTGTGTAAACCTGAGTGGCTAATTAAACAGTCTATACCTGGGCAGAGCAGAATGGGGTAGGCATGGCAAAGGTTCCCGGGCTTTTGAGGACAGGAGAATCACAGGAAAGAAATGGATGCGAAGAGAACACCATGATGGGTTAGTGTAAAGAAGGAATCAGGTGGGGCTGAAGGAAGGACTCCCAATAATGATGTGAAAAGTCCCAGATGGAGAATAAAAGTATTTATGAGATTATAGATGGAAAATTGTTGATGATTGTTAATATTTAATATTGATTTATCTTTTAAACAGCAGTTATTCTCAAACCAGCTGTATACCCAAATCACCACACAGAGACTAAGATTTATTTAATTAACTTAGAGCACAATGCTGCAATGCTGGGCAAAATTACTCCCTCAAAGCTCCAAGTCAGCATAGCTTACTCCCACTAAGATTTCCCACATTATACTTGCTTTTTAGTCATATCTTAGAACCCGTTCATTTCTCCTGATGTTTCCAGGTCCTCTCCTCTCAGATCTCTCCTCCCCTCCTTCTTTCTCCTCCCATCCTGACCAGGTTGTCTTATTCTTTCCATTGCTCATCATTGGCTGGTTGTTTTTATTGGCAATAAAGAAAATAAACGTTAGCATGTTTACACAAACTTGAGACAGGTGATGCCTGGAATAAGCAGCACAATGTAATGTCCAGATTGAAACCAGATAGTGGGGTAGAGAAATCAACATTTGAATGGACAAGGGTAAATTGTATACATTGCACAAGAACACTATACCAACAGAAGATAGCTCAGATGAGGATGGTTAAAGGAGGATGGCACTGAATGGCAGCTGGGAGGTGAATGTTGAAGTTATTGAGATAGCATAGGTGAAATATCTCCCCAGCCTAATAAAAATTAAAAAATAATAAAATCTAACATGTGTCTGTGTCTTATTATTTGTGATAGTGGGCTAGATGATACTGCTGTGATAATCCTAGGGCTAATAAGAAACATTATATAGTGCAACACTCATTTTCATTTACAACAACACTGAACCCATATGTGAGTTAGATCCACGAACCGCAGCTTTGTCATATTGATCATAGTTACAAAGAAATCATTACAGACTATAATATGGCTATTCTTAATTACAAGCGTGATGTGATTTAGAGACACTTAGGAGACATGGCTCTCAGTGTGCCTGTGAGCACATTTCTAGAAAGGTTTAAGTGAGGAAGACCCACCCTGGATGTGAGCAGCACCATTCCATGGGCTAAGGCCCTGGACTGAGGCACAATTTAAAATTAGGTGAAAGTGAGCTGAGCATCAGTATTCGTCTCAGACTCCTGACTATAGAAAAAATGTGACCAGCTGCCTCACACTCCTGTCACCACATTTTTCCCAGCATGGCAGATCATACCTGTGGACCATGGACCAAAAGAAACCCTTCTTTCTGAGAACTGCTTTTGTCTGCTATTTTTTAAAAGCATTAGGACAAGTTGCTGTTAACACAGGTCATATGTGTTAAGGGCCTGCTCCATCTTATGCTGAGAACACTATGCTGTCACAGATTACTTACGCCTGTTTGCTGTCCTGTTACCAGCCTTCAGATCAAAGTATAGTTGGCAAGTGAGATGCATGTGTGGAATAAACAAATAATTGAAATGGGCCACTGTATATTTCTATATTATTTCAAACATTTGCTGATCTTTGATCTTGGTTAGTCAGTTTGGTTTTGGGTTTTTTTTTTTTTTTTTTGTGTGTTTTTGTTGTGTGTGTGTGTGTGTGTGTGTGTGTGTGTGTGTGTGTTTTAATTTGAGACAGGGTTTCTCTGGTAGCCTTGGTTGTCCTGGACTCACTTTGTAGACCAGGCTGGCCTTGAACTCACAGAGATCTAACTGCCTCAGCCTCCCATAGTGCTGGGATTACAGGCATGTGCCACCAGACCGGGCTTGGTTTTGGTCTCAGGGTGAACTCAGTATTTTTCCACTCAGCTAAGACTCAAAGAAATCTTAAAGACTGGAAGAAAGCTGTTTTTTAACTAAGAGCCGTATTAAGTTTGGTCCTTTCAGTAAGTCTTCTTGGCTCTCCTAGTAAAAAGAAATAATGTTACTGGAGTTAATGCCTGAGCTAGCTAGGCTGTGCCAGCTACTTTTATGTCTACTTGATACAAGCTAGACTCATTTGGGAAGAGGGAACCTCAGTTAAGAAAATGCCTCACCAAATTATCCTGTGGTGCATTTTCTTATGAGTGATTGCTGTAGGAAAAGCCAGCCCATTGTGGGTGGTGCCACCTAACCCTAACCGTTAACCAAACCCTAACACCTAAATCTATCTCTAACACTTGCACAATCCTAAAACTAAACCTAACCCTAGCATAACCCTAAAACTAACCCTAACCCTAGCACAAAATTAACCATAACCATAATCTTAAATTTAACCCTAGCACACCCTAAACCTGACCCTAGCAAAATCCCAATCCTAACCCTAGTACAACCCTAACATTGACACTAACCCTAGCCCTAATACTAAACCCAGCACAACCATAACCCTAACACTAACCCTAAGTTTAACCCTAGCACAACCCTAATCCTAACTCTAATTCTAGCACAACCCTAAGCCTAACCCTAAACTTAATCCTAACCAAGCAAAACCCTAACCATAACCTGTACCCCAGTACAGCCCTAACCTAAAACTACCAAAACCCCAAACCTAACCCTAAACCAATACCTCACAATAATCCCTGCAAAATCCTAAGAAAAACCCTAACCCTAACAGAACCCAAACCCTAATCCTAACAGTAGCACATCAATAATCCTAACCCAATCACAACCCTAACCATAACTCTAACCCTAGCAAAACCATAACAATAACATTGTCAGTAACCCCAGCACAAGCTAATATTATAACCTATGCCTACTCTTATCACAACCTTGACCATAACTTTAACCCTAGCAAAACCCTAAGTATAACACTATCCCTAAACCTAACACAACCCTAATATTAAAACCTAACCTTATGTCTAACACTAACACTAGCACAACCTTAATACTAGGCATAACCTTAAGACTAACCCTAACTGAAAACCTAATCCTAGCACAACCCTAAACATAGCCGTAGTACAAACTAAGTAAGTAACAATGTTTCTGAACTAAGTTTAGAAAAAAAGAGAAAGGTGATATATCTCACGTAGTAGAGAAGAGCACATGAATGGGTTAGCAAGGTAAGAATGAAAAGGAAAGCACACCGTTGTAAACTGAGTACATGAAAACAACAAAAAGTGTTTATGACCTATGTTGAGAAGAAAGCAGAAAAGTGATATATCTACCATAGTACAGAAGAACACATTAATGTGTCTCAAAGATAAGAACAGAAACAGAAAGCACAGCTCTGTGAACTAAGTACAGGAAAAGAAGAAACAGTGTTTCTGAACTAAGTTGAGAAGAAAACAGAAAATTGATATATCTAGCGTAGTAGAGAAGAGCAAATAAATGTGTTTCCATGGTAAGAACAGAGACATAAAACACAGAGTTGAGAAGTAAGTACAGGAAAACACGAAACAATGTTTCTGAACTAAGATGAGAAGAAAACAGAAAAGTGATGAATCTAGCATAGTTGAGAAGAGCACATAAATGTGTCTCCAAAGTAAGAAAAGAAAGTTAAACCACAGTATTGTGAACTAAGCACAGGAAAATATGTAACAGTGTTTCTGAACTAAGTTGAGAAGAAAACAGAAAAGTGATGTATCTGTTTTAGTACAGAAGAACACATAAAAGCATCTAAAACTTAAGAACAGACAGGCAAAGCACAGCATTGTGAACTAAGTACCTGAAAACATGTAACAATGTTACTGAACTAAGTGGAGAAGAAAACAGAACAGAGATATATCTCTCGTAGTAGAGAAGAGCACAAAAACATGTTTCCAAAGTAAGAAAAGATAGTTAAAGCACAGCGTTGTGAACTAAGTACAGGAGAATATGTACCAGAGTTTCTGAACTAAGTAGAGAAGAAATCAGAAAAGTGAGATATCAAGCATAGTAGAGAAGATCACATACACGTGTTTCCAAGGTAAGAAGAGAAAGGAGAGCACAGCGTTGTGAACTAAGTACAGGAAAATGTGTAACAGTGTTTTTGAACTAAGTTGAGAAGAAAACAGAAAAGTGATATATCTGGCATAGTACAGAAGAACACATAAACGTATCAAAAAAAAGTTAAGAACAAAAAGGCAAAGCACAGCGTTGTGAACTAAGTACACAAAAACATGTAACAATGTTACTGAACTAAGTGGAGAAGAAAAAAGAAAAGTGATATAACTAGCTTAGTAGAGAAGAGCACATGAACGGGTTTCCCAGGTAAGAACAGACAGGCAAAGCAAAGCATTGTGAACTAAGTACAAGAAAGAACATAGAAAAGTGCTATATCTAGCGTTGTACAGAAGAGCACATGAACATGCCTCCAAGGTAAGAACAGAAAGGACAGCACAGCGTTGTAAACTAAGTTCATGAAAACATTAAAAATTTTTCTCACCTATGGTGAGAAGAAAAGAAAAAGTGATATATCTGGCGTAGTGTAGAACAACACATAAAAGTATCTCCAAGTTAACAACAGAAAGGCAAAGCACAGCAGTGTGAACTAAGTACATGAAAACAGGTAACAATGTTATTGAACTAAGTTGAGAAGAAAACAGAACAGTGATATATCTAGGGTAGTAGAGAAAAGCATATATACATATTTACATGATAAGAACCCAAAGAAAAAACACAGCATTCAGAAGTACAGGAAAAACTGAAACAGTGTTTCTGAACTAAGATGAGAAGAAAACAGAACAATGATATATCTAGCATAGTTGAGAAGAGCACATAAAGGTGTCTCCAAAGTAAGAAAAGACAGTGTAGTGAACTAAGTACAGGTTAGTATCTACATATTTTGTTGATGGTTTTTTGTTTTTGTTTATTTTTGTTTGGTTTTTGTTTTTGTTTTTTTGTTAGTTGAAACAAGGTTTCCCGAGAAAGAATACCATCTGCAAAGCAGGATTAAAATCCAGGGATCTGCCTGCCTCTGCATTCTTCAGGGTGCTGGGCCTAAAGGAATGCACCACCACACCCAGCTTGGCTTCCTTGTATTTCTTAATTCCAGGAAGGCATTTTGTTTTTCTTCTTCTGGTTTATATTCTTTATTCTATATTTATTCTTTATCATATATTTAGTACCATTTACAAAAATCTATCTCTCTCACCTCTGTGGTATGTGTTTGAGAGAGAGAGAGAATCTCTGTGTGATGTGTGTCTTTCTTTTTCTTCTCCCCACAACCCTTGCTTGACTGCATAGAATAAAACAAACAAGCAAACAAAATGCATGAAAACAAAACAGCAGCAGCAGCAACAGCAACAACAAGAACAAAAGCAGAAGCAGGCCTTCTCTTTGTTTCAAGGCCACACAGGTCTCAGAGTGAGTGGCAGGGCAGCCACCTGTATCTGGAGAGGAAAAAATAAACTAAAACAAAACAAAACAAATCAAACAAACAGACACAAAACCAAAGCTTGTCTGTTTTTTTATTTCACATTCACTTATTTAATTTTAAAATATTGCTAGCTCTCTGTCTCTCAGAGACATAGAGAGAGAGAGAGAGAGAGAGAGAGAGAGAGAGAGAGATGATGTGAGAGTTTGTCTCAAATAAATAAATAACTAGATAATAAATAACCAAACAAATAATAAATGGATAAAAAGATAGATAAATAAATAAATTTGGCTGCTGGAGAAGTGGCTCAGTGGTTAAGAGCACATGGTCTGGTCTTCTCAAGATCCCACACTCAACTCCCAACACACACATGGCAGCTCAGGACCTTCGGTTCCAGGTCTTCTGACACCCTCATACTAACACACATGAAATAAAAACCAATAAGTAAACAAATTCAGAAAGAAATAGAGAAGTTTCCAAGGGGTGAGAAAAACTGTGACGAGTCATCTACTCGGTATGAAAGACAGCCAATAGAGAGAGACATCTTCTCAAAAAACTTGTGTCAACAAAACAAGAAATAAAATTAAAACATAGGACATGCATGGTGAGGCATGACTGTCATCCCAGGTCTCGGGGAGTCAGAGAGAGGAAAGTGGATCTCTCTGAGTTCCAGGCCAGCCTGGTCTACAAAACCAAGGCTACCAAGGCTGGAAACAAACAAACAAAACAAAAACAGAAACAAACCAAAGCAACAAATAAATAAATGGGTGAATGGATAAATAAATAAAGCAAGCAAACACACACACACACACACACACACACACACACACACACACACACAAACAACCAAGAAAGAACAATTCAGCAACAAGCTAGAGGGAGAGACAAGAAGGCTCACAGCAAATATAGTTCTCTGACTCTCTGTCTCTGTCTCTCTCTCTTTGTCTGTCTGTCTCTGTGTCTCTCACAGACACACATACACAGAGAAAGAGATAGAGAGAAACAGAGAGAGATAGAGATTGAGATTGAGAGAGAAAGAAAGAGAGAGAGAGAGAGAGAGAGAGAGAGAGAGAGAGAGAGAGACAGGAACACTTTCCAAACATCTGGTTGAGTGCTTGCCTAGCATGCAGGAGGCACAGGAACGAAACTATGCAGGCAGAAAAACATCAACATCTAAACACTTTCTTTTCCCTTTCTTTATTTCTGTCTTCGTTTGTTGAGACCACAGTGTTGCTCTGTAGTCAGACTGTCCTTGAAAGCCTAGCAGTCCCTTGCCTTGGCCTCCCCAGTGCTGGGATACCAGACCTGGCTAACACTTGACATCTTAAGGTGCTTAAATGATAGTTTTATTTTCCTTCATTAAAAGCTTTTGCATTTTCCAGATGTTACATGTGTACATGACACACATGTTATCACTAAATGCAAGCTCCATAAAGGAATTGTGATTGTCCAGACAACATAATTGTACCTACTCAGTAAATATTTCCTGATGGAATGAATCTACATAATATACAAATAATAAGAAGGTAAAATACACATTAAGGTTACATTTCTTCCACTCTGATTTTTTGTTTGTTTGTTTGTTTGTTTTTCCAGACAGGGTTTCTCTGCCTTGTCCTGGACTTGCTTTGTAGACCAGGCTGGCCTTGAACTCACTGATCCGCCTGCCTCTGCCTCCCCAGTGCTGGGACTAAAGGCATGTGCCACCATGGTAGCAGCTGCTGGGTATTTTATTTTAACATACACTTTTATTATTAAATATTTTAAATGCCTTTTTATTTTTTATTTTTATTTTTTTAGTGATTTGTTCATTTTTATTTTGTGTGCATTGGTATGCTGCCTGCATTGTGTCTGTGTAAGAGTGTCAAATACCCTGGAACTGGAGTTAGAGTTGTGAGCTCTATTTTGAGTGCTGGGAATAGAATCCTCCTACTCTGGAAGAGGAGCCACTGCTCTTAACCATTGAACCACCTCTCCAGCCCCTTAACATACTGTTTATTCTTTATTCTTTCTGTTGGATTGCCTATGAGTTACAATAATCACGGTAGACACACCTACTGAATTTATCCAACTGTTGTGGTGTTTTCTACCAGACCTTGAAAGGCTTTGTACTCTGGCCATTCCTTTAGTGTTTCCCAACAGCCCTTACTGGGTCTGCCTATTCAAGTGCATTTTCTCCTCTTCTGTTGTGGAAAGCAGCACTACTTTCGTCATCGGAATTTAGAACCCGTCTTCACAGTACCTTCGGAGCCACACAATTTGCTCAGGAGCCTGGCTCGCTGCTGC
>JAEOAE010000268.1:0-10109 GCA_036365155.1 Meriones psammophilus | reverse complement strand
TGCTCTACACAGTCCTCCAGAAGAGGGGTGAGAATTCCAGGAACCATCCTCCCTTCCAAATCACAAAGGTGTGCATCAGTGGGTGGGCGATCTGGCAGTGAGTCCGCTGGGAGGTGGTATGTAGTGGAGTTGAGTGTGTGGGTGCTGGTCTTTCTTCCCAGTTTACCTTGAGCCTTGGCCAGAGTCATGGCAGTGGATGTCTGGGTGATTTATGGAGGACGGATGCCTTCTGGGAAGATGGCTGCAGCCTAGGCTCCCACGGGCAGGGTGGAACCTACCAAAGGGTGGAGATCAGTCGCGAGGCCTCCAGAGAGGTCCCCAGAGCTCCAGTTGATCCCAGGTGCAAGCTCTGAAAGCTTGGGTTTTCTGTGAGGGAAGGGTGGTGTCCACACCGGGCGGCCCTACACATGCCTTGAGCAGAGAGTGTCCTTCTGGGGTTCACCTGTGAGAGAACCGGGTTGTGATAATCCCGAGAGCCTTGGTTATGAGGGGCGTATCTCCCTTTTCTAGTCTGGGGCTTGGTGAGAGCCCGGCCAATGGGTCAGGTGGCCAGAGGCCTGGGGAGGGTGCGCCGGAGGAGGGCTCCCTGGCGCGCAGTCCCGCACCTCCTGCTGGCCTGGGCCCCTGGGCCTGGGCTCCTGGCCTGGGTGAAGAAGGTGACCATCTTGGTTTGTCATGCGTTTGCAGCTTCTGGCCTGTCTGCCCGGATGCGGCTAGATGGCTTGTGTTCAGCCTCCTGGTCTGCCTCCTCCATCTGCCGCTGTGTCTTGGTCCCATTCTGGCTGTGGGTCTCAGTCTCGCCCCCCTGCGCGGCCCACTGCTCCGCTCTTGGGCTCCTTGGCTGTATGGCCTGAAAGGCCTCCTTGGCTTGGGAGATTCTTGGAGAGCAGGTTGTTCGGGTTGCATCAGCTGCATAAGGTAATGGCCCCGTGGTTTGGCAGGTGAACATCCCACGCGGCCCACGTAGATCTTGGGAAAGGAGGAGCCCTCTGGCCATTCCTGCTGGAGAACTGGCCTCCTGGGACTCCGCGACAGGCGCCTTGAATCCAATTCTGACAGGCCAGCTGCACTTCTGGTCAGTCTGGCCCCAAGAGGGCTCCGGGACCCTCAGGTAGCGGGCGGGTCGAGCTGGGGCCCCCAAAGAGCCGGGCGCCGCCATCCTCCTGGGACCCGCTGAGAGCGCCCTGTCTGCACCTTCGATCTTCTGGCTGGCCTGCGCTTTCACTGCAAGCCGCCCCTTGCCTCTGGCCTCTGCATGCTTGGGCTTCCTGCTGGGGCCTGGCCTGCTGCTGCTCAGCTGCAAGGCCTCTGCCCGCTTGTCCTGGGCTCCTCTGGACGGATGCTTGGGTCTCCTCTGAGATGTCTCTTCCTTGCTCTGCCTTCTCGCCAGCACCAAGGCAGAGTCAGAGTGGGTCCTGGCCAGACCTGGGACCCAGCGGGAACTCTCCCATCACGGTCAGCCAAGTCCCTGGCGATAAGGGCACTAGTAGGCAGCTGCTGCTCTCAAGATCTTGATGGTCTGCCTGAAGCCTATCTCTGCCAGAGGTCACAGACAGGCTGGGCACGGAGGCGAAGCCTTTCAGGGCCTTGTAGAGCTTATGGTTCTGTCTCCGTGAACAGGCGATCACACAGCTTCTTGGTAGGCTGCCTGGGAAGAGCCAGCCTCCATGTCCACGCCAGGACAGGACTGGGCCCCACCGGGCAGACAGGGACGGGGCTGGACTGCTCTTTCCTCTTCCTCTGGTGGTGGCTACCTGTGTCTCTTCAGCAGATTCTGGGCCAGGCTGCTGAGTCTTCTTCCAGCCTGCTGCCTCTCTTTGCCTCACTGTGGAGGGGCGATCCCCTTACTCCTAGATATATACAGGGGGCTGGACCACGCTTTGGGCTCAATCTGCCCAGTCAGCGGCCGGTACTGCTGGTTCTGGGCCCGCCCCTCTGACTTCTGGCTTGCCTGGGCCACGCTGGCCCACTGCTTCAGGAAACTGGAGCTTGACGCCAGAGCCCACTCTGGCCAATCCTGGGTTCACAGCCCTGCCTTGCTCAGGCGTAGCTCTGGCAAATGGGGCTTCTCAAGGTCTTTGTTGGGGCCTCGGGATAGCCTGCTCCTCCAGGACGCCAACTTCAGGAGCCTGCCAGAGACTGCACATGCTCACAAAAGCAGAGGGAAGTCAAATCAATCAAGTCAATCAATCAATCAATCAATAAGTAAATAAATAAATAAGCTGAGAATCTGCTCTGGCCCAATTTGCAAAGTGCATGGAGGGTGGGGGAGACACATTCCTTTCAATTGTTTGGCAGCAAGTTGAGCCTGTCGGGAAAGTGGATTGCCTGAGCCTGATATACTGTCTTGCACGCCTGCCATACCGCCTTGACGGCCTGGGCCCTTCTTTTCACCAACTAGGCGCTCACAGGTGTTCACACTGGTGCAGATCCCAAAAGCCGCCCACAGCTTTCCATTTCTCTTCTGATCCAGGGCAATGGGGTTCTAGCTTTGGGCGTAAGGATCCCTTTTTGCTCTGGTTTATTTCCCACTGCACTCTCTCTGTCTCTCTCTGTCTTCTCTCTGTCTCAAACACACACATAGACTCACACACACACGCACGCACGCATTAATAAGACACACACACACACACACACACACACACACACACACACACACCTCTTGCACACACATGCCACTCACACAGAGGCTATCAACTCTCTATGGCTATGCATATGAGTGACTTTCTTCCAATCATATGTATATACACACAAATGTTTATTCAGAACATCTATGTATACAAAGGAGAGAAATGAACACAATATTCATTAGTGCTGAAGTTAACACACCTGACAATTTATCCTAAGTAGTTCTCGGGCAGTGGTGTACTCATGCGGGCTAAGCCCTACATGTGGAAAACTAACCTGAAAGAAGATCTGTCCAAGCACTGAGAAGTCAGTGAATAGAAGTGAGGTCAATGATTGCTTCCACACAGTCCTCCAGAAGAGGGGTGAGAATTCCAGAAATCCATCCTTCCCTTCCAAATCACAAAGGTGTGCATCAGTAAGGGGCGTGTCTAAGTGAGTCCGTGGAGGTGGCGTAGGTGGAGTTGGAGGTGTGGGTGCTGGTCTTTCTCTTCCTGAAGCCTAGACCTGAGCCTTGGCCAGAGTCGCGGCAGTGGATGTCTGGTGAGCCGAAGGGAGGACGGAGGCTTCTCTGGGAAGATGGCTGCAGCCCAGGCTCCCACGGGTGGGTGGAACCCGCCAAAGGGTGTGGAGATTAGCCACGAGGCTCCAGAGAGGTCCCCAGAGCCCAAGCGGATCCCAGGTGCAAGCTCTGGAAAGCTTGGGCCTTCCAAGAGGGAAGCGTGGTGTGTCCATTGTCAAGGCCCCAAGACATGCCTGAGCAGAGAGTGTCCTTTCAATTCACTGCAGAGAACTGGGTTGTGATAATCCGAGAGCCTTGGGTTATAGAGGGGGCGGCCTTCAGCCTGGGGCTTGGTAGAGAGCCCGCTGGATGGGCTGGGCTGTGAGGCCTGGGGAGGAGGTGCGCTGGAGGTGAGGGCCCTCGCGTGGGGTCCGCACTCCGGGCTGGCCTGGGCTCCTGGCCTGGGTGGGAAGAAGCGTGACCATCTTGGTTTGTCGGCGTATTTGCAGCTTCTGGCCTGTTCGCCCGGATGCGGCTGTGATGGCTTGCAGCCTCAGCTCCTGGTCTGCCTCTCCATCTGCCGCTGTGTCTTGGTCTCATTCTGGCTGTGGGTCTCAGCCTGCCCCCGCGTGCCCATCGCCCGCCTCTGGGCCTCCTGGCTGTGGCGCCTAAAGGCCTCCCTTGGCTTGGGAGATTCCCTTGGAGAGCAGGTTGTTCGGGTTGCATCAGCTGCATGGGCTGCAATGGCCTCCGTGGGCTTGGCAGTGAACATCCCACGTGCCCACGAGATCTTGGGAAAGGAGGAGCCCTCTGGCCATTCCTGCTGGAGAACGGGCCTCCTGGGACCTGGGCGACAGGCGCTTTGAACTACTCCTGACAGGCGCCAGCTGCACTTCTTGGTCAGTCTGGCCCCAAGAGGGCTCTGGGACCCCAGGGGGGTAGCGGCGTGGAGTCAGAGTTGGGGCAAGCCCTGTGCCAGAGCTGGCGCTGCCATCCTCCTGGGACCCATGGAGAGCGCCCCTGTCTGCACCTTCGGATCTCTCTTGGCTGCTGGCCCAGGCTTTCACTGCAAGCGCCCTTGCCTCTGGCCTCGCAAGCCGCTTCCCTGCTGGGGTTCAGCCCACGTGCTGCTCAGCTGCAAGGCCTCTGCCCTGTCCTGGGCTCCTCTGGACGTGGATGCTTGGGCCCTCTGCCGGAGATGTTCTTTCCTGCTCTGCCTTCTCGCTTCACCAAGGCAGAGTCAGGGGAGAGGGGTCCCGCTCAGACCTGGGACCCAGCGGGAACTCCCACCATTTGGCCGCCAAGTCCCTGGCGAAGGGCACTCAGCAGCTGCTGTTTCCTCAAGATCTTGATGGTCTGCCTGAAGCCTATCTCTGCCAGGGAGGTTCAGAAGGTGCTGGGCACGGAGGCGCAGTTTCTTCAGGGCCTTGTAGAGCTTATGCGCAATTTCGTCTCCGTGAACAGGCGATCAATAGCTTCTGCAGGGCTGCCTGGGAAGAGCCAGCCTATGTCCACGGCCGAGGACAGGACTGGCCCTGCACCGCAGACAGCACTGACTGCTCTTTTTCCTTCCTGTGGTGGCTACCTGTGTCTCTCTTCAGCAGATTCTGGCTAGGGCTGCTGGGAGTCTTCCAGCCTGCTGCCTCTCTTTGCCTCACTGTGGAGGGGCGATCCCTACCCTAGATATACAGGGGCTGACCCACGCTCTTGCTCCACCCGCCCAGTCAGCGGCCGAGGCTGCTGGTTCTGGGCCCGCCTCTTCTGACTTCTGCTTGCCTGGGCCACGCCCCATCCAATCGGCCAGAAACCTTGCTTGACGCCAGAGCCCACTGGCCGACCCTGGGGTTCACAGCCCTGCCTTGCTTCCAGGCGAGCTCTGGGCAATGGGGCTTCTCAAGGTCTTTGTTGGGGGCTCGGATAGCCTGCTCCTCAGGACTGCCAACTTCAGGAGCCTCCTCTGCCAGAGACTGCACATGCTCACACAAAAGCAGAGGGAAGTCAAACTAACTGCCAATCAATCAATCAATCAATAAGTAAATAAATAAATAAGCTGAGAATCTGCTCTGGGCTCCAATTTCAAAGTGCATGGAGGTGGGGAGACACATCTCCTTTCACCCCAGCAAGTTGAGCCTGTCGGGAAAGTGGATTTCTGTTCGAGCCTGGATATACTGTCTTGCACGCCTGCCATACCGCCTTGACGCCTGGGCCCTTCTTTTCACCAACTAGGCATTCACAGGTGTTCAAGACTAGCAGATCCCAAAGCCACCAGCTTTCCATTTCTTCTGATCCAGGGCAATGGGGTCTTTAGCTTGCTGCTAAAGGATCCCCTTTTGCTCTGGTTTACTCCCACTGCACCTCTCTGTCTCTCTCTGTCTCTCTCTCTGTTTGTCTCAACACACACACAGACTACAATCATATGTATACACACATACAATCATATGTATACATCATATGTATACAATCATATGTATACAATCATATGTATATACACACAAATGTTTATTCAGGAACATCTATGTATACAAAGGAGAGAAATGAATGCCAATATCTCATTAGGTGCTGAAGCTAATACACCTGACACTCTATCCTGGCGGTTCTCCCCGGCAGTGGTGTACTCCTACGCAATAAGCCCTACAGGAAACTAACTCTGAAAGAAGATCTGTCCAAGCACTGAGAAGCCGTGAATGGGAAGTGAGGTCAATGATTGTTTCCACACAGTCCCTCCAGAAGAGGGGGGTGAGAATTCCAGGAAATCCATCCTTCCCTTCCAAATCACAAAAGGTGTGCATCAGTGGGTGGGCGGTTCGGCAGTGAGTCCGTTAGAGGTGAAGGCGAGGTGAGTTGAGGGGTGCTAGTCTTTCTTCCTGAAGCCTGTGACCTTGGCGCCCTGGCCAGGAGTCACTGGGCAGTGGATGTCTGGTGAGCCGATGGAGGACGGAGGCTTCCCTCTGGGAAGATGGCTGCAGCCTAGGCTCCCACGGGTGGGTGGAACTGCCAAAGGGTGTGGAGATCAGGCCACGAGGCCTCCAGGAGAGAGTGTCCCCAGAGCTCCAAGCTGGATCCTAGGTGCAAGCTCTGGAAAGCTTAAGCCTGTGAGGGAAGTTGCAGTGTGTCCATTGCCAAGGCCCCAAGACATGCCTGAGCAGAGAGTGTCCTTCAGTTCACCGTGAGAGAACCGTTGTGATAATTCCGGAGAGCCTTGGCCATGAGGGGGCGGGGTCTCTTCTTAGCCTGGGGCTTGCAGAGAGCCCACTGATGGGCCGCGGGCTGAGGCCTGGGGGAGGAGGTGCGCCGAGGAGGCCCCAAGGCCGGGGGGTCCGGGCACCTCCGCTGGCCTGGGCTCCTGGCCTGGGTGAAGAAGGTGACCATCTTGGCTTGTCGGCTGCTTGCAGCTTCTGCCTGTCTGCCCGGATGCGCCAGATGGCTTGCAGCCCCAGCTCCTGGTCTGCCTCTCCATCTGCCGCTGTGTCTTGGTCTCATTCTGGCTGTGGGTCTCAGTCTGCCCCTGGGCGTGCTCCACGCCCGCTTCTTGGGCTCCTTGGGCCGTATGGCTTCCAAAGGCCTCCTTGGCTTGGGAGATTCTCGAGAGCAGGTTGTTCGCTGTATCAGCTGCATGGGCTGGGTAATGGCTCTGCGGGCTTGGCAGTGAACATCTCCACGTGCCCACGGCAGATCTTGGGAAAGGAGGAGCCCTTCTGGCCATTCCTGCTGGAGAACGGGCCTCCTGGGACCTGCGACAGGCGCCTTGGAATCCACCCTGATACGCCAGCTGCACTTTGGTCAGTTCATCTTCAAGAGGGCTCGGACCCAGGGGTAGCGGGCGGGTCAGAGCTGGGGCAAGCTCCCCAAAGAGCCGGGCGCGCCATCCTCCTGGGACCCCGGAGCGCCCTGTCTGCACCTTCGATCTTCTTGGCTGTTGGCTCCAGGCTTTCACTGCAAGCGCCCTCGCTTGTAAGCTGGCCTGCTGGGGCCTGGCCGCTGCTGCTCAGCTGTGCGCCTCTGCCGCTGTTCCGGCTCCTCTGGACGTGGATGCTTGGGTCTCTCTGCCGGAGATGTGCCTTCTTCCTGCTCTGCCTCTCGCCAGCACCAGCAGAGTGTCAGGGGAGAGTGGGTCCCGCCAGACCTGGGACCCAGCGGGAACTCTCCCACCATTTGGTCACTGTCCCCGGCGTAAGGGCACTAGCAGCTGCTGTTTCCTCGATCTTGATGGTCTGCCTGAAGCCTATCTCACAGAGGTTCAGACAGGCTGGGCACGGAGGCGAAGTTTCTTCAGGGCCTTGTAGAGCCATGCGGGTTCTGTCTCCTGAACAGGCGATCACACAGCTTCTGCAGGGCTGCCTGGGAAGAGCCAGCCCCATGTCCACGGTGTGGCCGAGGACAGGACTGGCCCCAATCGGGCAGACAGTACGTCGGACTGCTCTTTCCTCTTCCTCTGGTGGTGGCTACCTGTGTCTCTTCAGCAGATTCTGGGCTAGGCTGCTGGGAGTCTTCCAGCCTGCTGCCTCTCTTTGCCTCACTGTGAGGGGCATCCCCTACCCTAGAGATAGTGAGGCAGGGCTGACCACGCCCAAGCTCAAATCTGCCCAGTCAGCGTCGAGGCTGCTGGTTCTGGGTCCGCCTTCTGGACTTCTGTTTGCCAGCCACGCCCCGCCCACCGCTCAGGAAACCTGAGCTCTGACGCCAGAGCCCACTCTGGGTCAATCCCGGGGTTCACAGCCCTGCCTTGCCTTTTCCAGGCCAGCTCTGCAAAATGGGGCTTCCCAAGGTCTTTGTTGGGGGCTCGGGATAGCCTGTCTCTCTGTAGGACGCCAACTTCAGGAGCCTGCCAGAGACTGCACATGCTCACACAAAAGCAGAGGAAGTCAAATCAATCAAGCCAATCACCCAACAATCAATAAGTAAATAAATAAATAAGCCGGTGAATCTGCTCTGGGCTCCACTTGCAAAGTGCATGGAGGGTGGGGGAGACACATTCTTTCACCCCAGCAAGGAGCCTGTCGGGAAAGCGGATTTTGCTCGAGCCTGGATATACTGTCTTGTACGCCTGCCATAATACTTTGACGTGTCTGGCCCTTCTTCACTAACCAGGCGCTCACAGGTGTTCACACTGGTGCAGATCCCAAAAGCCGCCTGGCCAGCCTACTTTCTTCTGATCCAGGCAATGGGGTCTTAGCTTTCTGGCTAAAGGATCCCTTTGCTCTGGTTTATTTCCCACTGCACTCTCTCTGTCTCTCTCTCTGTCTCTCTCTGTTTGTCTCAAACACCACACACAGACTCACACACACACGCACGCACGCCACACACGCACACACACACACACACACACACACACACACCCTGCACACATGCACACTCACACAGAGGCTATCAACTCTATGGCTATGCATATGAGTGACTCTCTCTTTCCAATCATATGTATATACACACAAATGTTTATTCGTGAACATCTATGTGTATACAAAGGAGAGAAATGAATACAATATTCATTAGTGCTGAAGTTAACACACCTGACACTTATCCTAAGTGGTAGTTCTCCTCGGGCAGTGGTGTACCTTTATGTATGAAGCCCTGCGGCGTGGTTGAACTTTGAAAGAAGATCTGTCCAAGAATTGAGAAGTTTCGCAATGGGAAGTGAGGTCAATGATTGCTTCCACACAGTCCTCCAGAAGAGGGGTGAGAATTCAGGAAATCCATCCTTCCCTTCCAAATCACAAAGGTGTGTATCAGTGGGTGGGCGGTCTGGCAGTGAGTCCTGGGAGGTGAAGGCGTAGGTGTGAGTTGAGGTGTGGTGCTGGTCTTTCTTTCCAGCTTCTGCACCTTGAGCCTTGGCCAGAGTCGTTGCAGTGGATGTCTGGTGAGCTGCATGGAGATTTGAGTGCTTCCCTTCAAAGATGGCTGCAGCCTAGCTCCCACGGTGGGGGTGAACCCACCAAAGGGGTGTGGAGATCAGGTCGCGAGGCCTCCAGGAGAGTGTCCCCAGAGCTCCAAGTGGGGGATCCCAGGTGCAAGCAAGCCTGGAAAGCTTAAGCTCCGTGGAGGGAAGGTGGGTGTGTCCATTGCCGGGCGCCCAAGACATGCCTGAGCAGAGAGGTCCTTCTGGGTCTTTTCACCTGTGAGAGAACTGCTGTATAATCCCGAGAGCCTTGGCTATGAGGGGGCTAACTCTTCTTAGCCTGGGGCTTGGTGCAGAGAGCCCGCTGGATGGCTGCGGGCCAGAGGCCTGGGGAGAGGTAGGCCGGAGGAGGGCCCCGCCGCTGGGTCCCGGCACCTCTGCTGGCCTGGGCTCGGCCTGGGTGAAGAAGGTGACCATCTGGTTTGTCGGCGTGTTGCAGCTTCTTGGCCTGTCTGCTCCGGATGCGGCTGTGATGGCTTGCAGCCTCAGCTCTCGGTCTGCCTCCTCCATCTGCCGCTGTCTGGTCTCATTCTGGCTGTGGGTCTCTAGTCTGCCCTGGGCGTGCTCACTGCCCGCCTGGGCTCCTTGGGCCGGCGGCTTCAAAGGCCTCCTTGGCTTGGGAGATCTCTTTGGAGAGCAGGTTGTTCGGTTGCATCAGCTGCATGGGCTGCAATGGTCTCCCGTGGCTTGGCAGTGAACATCCCACGCCCACGAGATCTTGGGAAAGGAGGAGCCTTCTGGCGCAAATTCCTGCTGGAGAACGGGCCTCCCAGACGCAAGGCGTAGACAGGCGCCTTTGGAATTCATCCTGACAGGCGCCAGCTGCACTTTGGTCAGTCTGGCCCCAAGAGGGCTCCGACCCAGGGGTAGCGGCGGGTCAGAGTTGGGGCAAGCCCCAAAGAGCAGCGCCGCCATCCTCCTGGGACCTCGGAGAGCCGCCCTGTCTGCACCTTCGGATCTTCTTGGCTGCTGGCTCCAGGCTTTCACTGTAAGCGCCCCTGCCTCTGGCCTCTGAAGGTGCTTTGCCTCGCTGGGGCCTGGCCTGCTGCTGCTCAGCTGCAAGGCCTCTGCCCGCTTGTCCTGGGCTCC
>JAEOAE010004239.1:0-10189 GCA_036365155.1 Meriones psammophilus | reverse complement strand
CGATGGAAATTTCTTTCTGTGCCATAAAGTACGAGATAACACTTTTCAGTTTTCCTGTATTCCTAATTGAGCGAAGCAACACACATGTGATTCCATTAAAAAGCAGTGCTTTGCTTTTCTGTTCTTTTGCTCAAAACTTGTTCCTGGGCTGTACAGTGCGTTTTATCTCTTTCAGTTTTTCTCCTATTCCTAATTGAGCGAGTGGCAAACATGCGATTTAGAGGAACAATTTAGGGTTAGGATTAGGTTAGGTTAGGGTTAGGGGAGGTCAGGTTAGGTTAGGTTAGGTTAGGTTAGAGTTAGGTTTAGGTTAGTGTTAGGCTAGGTAAGGGGCTTAGGTTAGGATAGGGTTATATCATTTTTCAGTTTTCCTGTTATAATAATTGAACAGGTGAAACGAATGTGAATTAGTGTACAAGTTGTGCTTTATGCTTGTGTTCTTTCAACGAAAACTTTTTCTTTGACATACATTTCGATATATCGCTTTTCAGTTTTCCTGCATTCCTAATTGAGCGAAAAACACACATGTGATTTAGGTTACAAAGTACTGCTTTATGCTTCTGTTCTTCTGTTGGAAACTTGATTCTGTGCTGTACAGTGTGATATATCACTTTTCAGTTTTCCTGTTATAATAATTGAACGGGTGACACGTATGTAAATTAGTTTACAAGTTGTGCTTTGTGCTTTCTTTCTTTCGATGGAAACTTGTTTCTGTGACTTACAGTGCGAGATAACACTTTTTCAGTTTTCCTGTATTCCTAATTGAGCGAGTGACACACATGTGATTCCGCTTAAAAGTAGTGCTTTGGCTTTTCTGTTCTTTCGCTCAAAACTTGTTCCTGTGCTGTACAGTGTGTTATATCTCTTTCAGTTTTCCTGTATTCCTAATTGAGCGAGTGGCACACATGTGATTTAGTTTACAAAGTAGTTTTTTGCATTTCTGTTCTTTCGTTGGAAACTTGTTCCTGTTAGGAACAACTTAGGTTAGGATTAGTGTTAGGTTAGGTTAGGGCTTAGTGTTAGGTTAGGTTATATCACTTTTCAGTTTTCCTGTTATAATAATTGAACGGGCTACACAAATTAGTTTACGAATTAGTTTACAAGTTGTGCTGTGCTGCTTCTGTTCTTTCTTTTAATGAATACTTGTTTCTTTGCCTTACATTTCGATTTATCGATTTTCAGTTTCCCTGTATTCCTAATTGAGTGAGCAACACACATGTGATTTAGTTTACAAAGTAGTGCTTTGCTTTTCTGTTCTTTCTGTTGAAACTTGTTTCTGTGCTGTACAAATTAGTGATATATCACTTTTCAGTTTTCCTGTTATAATAATTGAAAGGGCTGCAAACATGTGAATTAGTTTACAAAGTTGTGCTTTGTGTTTCTGTTCTTTCGATGGAAACTTGTTTCTGTGCCATAAAGTGCGAGATAACACTTTTCAGTTTTCCTGTATTCCTAATTGAACAGGCGACACACATGTGATTTAGGTTAAAAGTTGTGCTTTGCTTTTCTGTTCTTTGTTCAAACTTGTTCCTCTGCTGTACAGTGTGTTTTATCACTTTTCAGTTTTCCTGTATTCCTAATTGAGAGCGAGGCACACATGTGATTTAGTTTACAAAGTTTTGCTTTGCTTATGTTCTTTCCTTGGAAAAGGTTCCTATTAGGAACATTTAGGTTAGGTTATCGTTAGGTTAGGGGGCAGGTTAATTAGGGTTAGGGTTTTAGGTTAGGTTAGGCTTAGGTTAGGTTAGGTTAGGTAAGGCTTAGGTTAGGATAGGGTTATATCACTTTTCAGTTTTCCTGTTATAATAATTGAACAGGTGAAACGGTGAATTAGTTTACAAGTTGTGCTTTGGGCTTGTTCTTTCAATGGAAAACTTGTTTCTGTGCCATACAGTTCGGATATATCACTTTTCAGTTTTCCTGTTATTCCTAATTGAGCAAAGGCGAAACATGTGAATTAGGTTACAAAGTTGTGCTTTATGCTTGTTGTTCTTTCAATGGAAACTTGTTTCTGTGCTGTACAGTGTGATATATCACTTTTCAGTTTTCCTGTTATAATAAGCGAAAGGGCACACATATGTAAATTAGTTTACAAAGTAGTGCTTTTGCTTGTGTTCTTTTGTTCGATGGAAACTTGTTTCTGTTTGGAACAAATAACACTTTTCAGTTTTCTTCCTTCACAATTAGAGCGAGTGGCACACATGTGATTTAGCTTAAATGTAGTGTGCTTATGCTTCTGTTCTTTCAGTTTGTTCCTATGCTATTAGGTTATATCACTTTTCAGTTTTCCTGTTATAATAATTGAACAGGCGGCACACATGTGAATTAGTTTTTACAAAATTAGTTTTTTTGCTTCTGTTCTTTTTCTATGGAAACTTGTTTTGTGCTATACAGTTAGGGTATATCACTTTTCAGTTTTCCTGTTATAATAATTGAGCAGGTGACACACATGTGATTTAGTTTACAAAGTGCTTTGCTTTTCTGTTTTTCCTGTTGGAAACTTGTTTAGTGCTGTACAGGATATATCACTTTTCAGTTTTCCTGTTATAATAATTGAACAGGCGACACACATGTGAATTAGTTTACAAAGTTGTGCTTTTATGCTTTGTTCTTTCAATGGAAAACTTGTTCCTGTGCCATACAGTTTAGATATATCACTTTTCAGTTTTCCTGTTATAATAATTGAACGGGTCGACACACATGTGAATTAGTTTACAAAGTTGTGCTTTATGCTTTCTGTTCTTCTGTTGGAAACTTGTTTCTTAGCTGTACAGTTTGATATATCACTTTTCAGTTTTCCTGTTATAATAATTGAACAGGCGACAACACATGTGAATTAGTTTTACAAAGTTGTGCTTTGTGCTTTCTGTTCTTTGTTGAAAACTTGTTTCTGTGCCATACAGTGCATTATATCACTTTTCAGTTTTCCTGTTATCCTAATTGAGGGAGTGACACACATGTGATTTAGTTTACAAAGTTGTGCTTTATGCTTTTCTGTTCTTTCTGTGGAAACTTGTTCCTGTGCTGTACAGTTCTTATATCACTTTCAGTTTTCCTGTTATAATAATTGAACCACACATGTGATTTACACGTTTTGTGAATTAGTTTACAAAGTTGTGCTTTAGGAATTTTCTTTTTAGATGGAAAATTGTTTCTGGGCCGCATTAGGGTGAGATAACACTTTTCAGTTTTCCTGTTATTCCAAATTGAGCAAGCAACACACATGTGATTCCATTAAAAGTAGTGCTTTGCTTTTCTGTTCTTTGTTCAAAACTTGTTCCTGTGCTGTACAGTGCATTATATCACTTTTCAGTTTTCCTGTATTCCTAATTGAGCAGAGTGGCACACATGTGATTTAGTTTACAAAGTAGTGCTTTGCATTTCTGTTCTTTCATTGGAAACTTGTTCCTGTTAGGAAACAAATTAGGTTAGGATTAGGTTAGGTTAGGTTAGGTTAGGTTAGGTTAGGTTAGGTTAGGCTTAGGTGTTTTAGGTTAGGTTAGGGCTTGTGGGTTAGGATAGGGTTATATCACTTTTCAGTTTTCCTGTTATAATAATTGAACAGGCTTACACGAATGTGAATTAGTTTACAAAATTTGCTTTTATGCTTCTGTTATTTCAATGAAAAATTGTTTTGCTATACATTTCGATATATCGCTTTCAGTTTTCCTGTATTCCTAATTGAGCAAGTGACACACATGTGATTTAGTTTACAAAGTATTGCTTTTGCATTGTTCTCCTGTTGGAAACTTTTTCTGTGCTGTACAGTATGATATATCACTTTTCAGTTTTCCTGTTATAATAATTGAATGCGCCACATGTATGTGAATTAGTTTACAAAGTTGTGTTTTGCATTTTTGTTCTTTCGATGGAACCTTGTTCCTGTGCTGTACAGTTCGATATATCACATTTCAGTTTTCCTGTTATAATAATTGAACGGGCGGTTAGGGTGTGAATTAGTTTACAAAGTTGTGCTTTATGCTTCTGTTCTTTCAATGGAAACTTGTTTCTGTGCCAAACAGTGTGATATATCACTTTTCAGTTTTCCTGTTATAATAATTGAACGAGCACACACATGTGAATTAGTTTACAAAGTAGTGCTTTGCTTTCTGTTCTTTCTTGGAAAATTGTTCCTGTGCTGTACAGTGCGATATATCACTTTTCAGTTTTCCTGTTATCCTAATTGAGCGAGGTGGCACACATGTGATTTAGTTTACAAAGTAGTGCTTTGTGCTTCTGTTCTTTCGTTGGAAACTTGTTCCTTTGCTAGTACAGTTCATATATCACTTTTAGGTTTTCTTTAGTTATAATAATTAGAACCAGGTGAGGGTGAATTAGTTTACAAAGTTGTGTTTATGTTAGTTTTATTCGATGGAAAATTGTTTCTTAGGTTAGGGAGATATCACTTTTCAGTTTTCCTGTTATAATAAATTGAACAGGCAACACACATGTGTATTAGTTTACAAAGTTGTGCTTTGCTTTACTGTTTTTGTTCGAACTTGTTTGTGCCATACATTTCTTTATCGCTTTTCTGTTTTCCTGTATTCCTAATTGAGTGAGCACACATGTGATTTAGTTTACAAAGTACTGCTTTGCATTTCTGTTTTTCTGTTGGAAACTTGTTTCTGTGCTGTACAGTGTGATATATCACTTTTCCATTTTCCTGTTATAATAATTGAATGGGCACATGCACACATGTGAATTAGTTTACAAATTTGTGCTTTGCATTTCTGTTTTTTTTCGATGAAAAACTTGTTTAGCAACAGTTCCGGTTATCGCTTTTTCAGTTTTCCTGTATTCCTAATTGAACAGGCGACACACAAATTTAATTTACAAAATAGTGCTTTGGGTTTCTGTTCTTCTGTTGGAAACTTGTTTCTGTGCTGTAGAGTGTGACATATCACTTTTCAGTTTTCCTGTTATCCTTATTGAGCAAGGGTTAGGGATTAGGTATGTGAGGTTAGTTTACAAAGTATTGCTTTTGCATTTAGGTTGGAAATTTGTTAGGTGCTTAGGTTAGGTTATATATCACTTTTCAGTTTTCCTGTTATAATAATAGAACAGGCAACACGTATGTGAATTAGTTTACAAAGTTGTGCTTGCATTTCTGTTCTTTCGATGGAACCTTGTTCCTGTGCTGTACAGTTCGATATATCACATTTCAGTTTTCCTGTTATAATAATTGAACGGTCGACACATATGTGAATTAGTTTACAAAGTTGTGCTTTATGCTTGTTCTTTCGATGGAAACTTGTTTCTGTGCCATACAGTGTGAGATAACACTTTTCAGTTTTCCTGTATTCCTAATTGAGCGAAGCGACACACATGTGAGTCCGCTTAAAAGTAGTGCTTTGCTCTTCTGTTCTTTCGCTCAAAATTTTTCCTGTGCTGTACAATGCGCCATATCTCTTTTTCCGCTTTCCTGTATTCCTAATTGAGCGAACTGGGCACACATGTGATTTAGTTTTTAAAGTAGTGCTTTTATGCTTGTTCTTTCTTCGGAAACTTGTTCCTAAGTGTTAGGAACAAGTTAGGGTTAGGTTAGGTTAGTGTTAGGTTAGGGTGAGGGTGAGGGTTAGGTTAGTGTAGGGTTAGGTTAGGTTAGGTTTATGTTTAGGTTAGGGCTTAGGCTTAGGTTAGGGTTATATCATTTTTCAGTTTTCCTGTTATAATAATTGAACAGGCGACACTAATGTGTATTAGTTTACAAAGTTGTGCTTTTATGCTTCTGTTCTTTCAATGAAAAACTTGTTTTTTGCCATACATTTTGATTTATCGCTTTCATTTTCCCTGTATTCCTAATTGAGTGAGCGACACACATGTGATTTAGTTTACAAAGTACTGCTTTGCATTTCTGTTTTTCTGTTGGAAACTTGTTTCTGTGCTGTACAGTGTGATATATCACTTTT
The DNA here is from genome assembly GCA_036365155.1 of Meriones psammophilus. Lineage (NCBI taxonomy): Eukaryota > Metazoa > Chordata > Mammalia > Rodentia > Muridae > Meriones > Meriones psammophilus. Next base: position 4,280 of record JAEOAE010004239.1, on the reverse strand, counting down.
CCGCTTTCCTGTTATAATAATTCAACGGGCAACACGTATGTGAATTAGTTTACAAATTTGTGCTTTGCATTTCTGTTTTTTCGATGAAAACTTGTTTCATTGCCGTTACAGTTCGATATATCGCTTTTCAGTTTTCCTGTATTCCTAATTGATCAAGCGACACACATGTGATTTAATTTACAAAATAGTGCTTTGGGTTTCTGTTCTTCTGTTGGAAACTTGTTTCTGTGCTGTAGAGTGTGACATATCACTTTTCAGTTTTCCTGTTAGGGCTTAGGTTAGGTTAAGGGTTAGGATTAGGTAATTTTAGGTTAGGTTAGGTTAGTTAGGTTAGGTTAGGTTAGGTTAGGTTAGGTAGGGTTAGGTGCTTAGGGTTAGGTTAGGGGTTATATCACTTTTCAGTTTTCCTGTTATAATAATAGAACAGGCAACACGAATGTGAATTAGTTTACAAAGTTGTGCTTTGTGTTTCTGTTCTTTCGATGAAAAATTGTTTCTTTGCCGACAGTTCGATATATCACTTTTTAGTTTTCCTGTTATAATAATTGTATGGACAACACTTATGTGAATTAGTTTACAAAGTTGTGGTTTATGCTTTCTGTTCTTTTGATGAAATCTTGTTTCTTTGCTGCACATTTCGATATATCGCTTTCAGTTTTCCTGTATTCCTAATTGAGCAAGCAACACGATATGAAGTAGTTTACAAATTTGTGCTTTATGCTTGTGTTCTTTTCATTGGAAACTTGTTCCTATTAGGAACAAGTTTGGGTTAGGTTAGGTTAGGTTAGGTTTAGGTTAGGTTAGGGCTTAGGTTAGGGGTAAGGGCTTAGGATTAGGTAAATGTTAGGATAGGGTTAGGTTAGGGCAGGGTTAGGCTAGGTTAGGGTAGGGGGTAGGTGCTTAGGTTAGGTTAGGTAATATCACTTTTCAGTTTTCCTGTATTCCTAATTGAGCAAGCAACACGTATGTGAAGTTGTTTACAAATTTGTGCTTTATGCTTCTGTTCTTTCTGATGGATACTTCTTCCTGTGCTGTACAGTGTGATATATCACTTTTCAGTTTTCTTGTTATAATAATTGAACGGGTGACACGTATGTGAATTAATTTACAAAGTTGTGCTTTTTATGCTTCTTTTCTTTCATTGGAAACTTCTTCCTATTAGGAACAAGTTTCATGCTAGGTTAGGTTAGGTTAGGTTTTAGGTTAGGTTAGGGCTTAGGTTAGGTAAGGGTTAGGATTAGGTAAGGTTAGGATAGGGTTAGGTTAGGTTAGGGTTAGGCTTAGTGTTAGGGTAGGGTTAGGTGCTTAGGTTAGGTTAGGTTATATCACTTTTCAGTTTTCCTGTATTCCTAATTGAGCAAGCAACACGTATGTGAAGTTGTTTACAAATTTGTGCTTTATGCTTCTGTTCTTTCGATGGAAACTTGTTCCTGTGCTGTACAGTTCAATATATCACTTTTCAGTTTTCCTGTTATAATAATTGAACGGGCTACACGTATGTGAATTAGTTTACAAAGTAGTGTAGTGCTTTATGCTTATGTTCTTTCTTCTCTTGGAAACCTGTTCCTGTTAGGAACAAATTAGGTTAGGTTTAGGTTTACGTGTTAGGTAGGGCTGTGAATTAGTTTACAAAGTAGTTAGGTTAGGTAGGGTTACAAATTAGGTTAGGTTTAGGTTAGGGTATAGAGTTAGGGGGTTAGGTTAGGTTAGGGTTAGGTTAGGTAGGGTTAGTGGCAGGTTAGGGTTAGGTTATGGTTATATCACTTTTCAGTTTTCCTGTTATAATAATTGTACGGGCGACACGTGTATGTGAATTAGTTTACAAAGTTGTGCTTTTCATTTCTATTCTTTCAATGGAAATTTGTTCCTGTGCTGTACAGTTCGATATATCACTTTTCAGTTTTCCTGTTATAATAATTGAACGGGAGACAAGTATGTGAATTAGTTTACACAGTTGTGCTTTATGCTTATATTCTTTCGATGGAAATTTGTTCCTGTACTGTACAGTGCGATATATCACTTTTCAGTTTTCCTGTCATAATAATTGAACAGGCGACAAAATGTGAATTAGTTTAAAAAGATGTGCTTTGCCTTTCTGTTCTTTCGATGAAAACTTGTTTTTTGCCATACATTTCGATATATCGCTTTCAGTTTTCCTGTATTCCTAATTGAGCGAAAGTGGCACACATATGATTTAGTTTACAAAGTACTGCTTTTTGTGTTTATGTTCTTAACTTGGAAACTTTTTCCTGTTAGGAACAAGTTAGGGTTAGGTTTAGGCTTTAGGTTAGGTTAAGGTTAGGTTAGGTTAGGGTTAGGGCTTATGGTTAGGTTAGGTTAGGTTAGTGGCTAGTGTTAGGCAGGGTAGGGGTTAGGTTAGGTTAGGTTAGGTTAGGGAGGGTTAGGGGCTTACGGTTAGGTTAGGTTATATCACTTTTCAGTTTTCCTGTTATGATAATTGAACAGGCGATTACGAATGTGAATTTGTTTACAAAGTTGTGCTTTATGCTTCTGTTCTTCGATGAAATCTTGTTTCTTTGTGCACATTTCGATATATCGCTTTTCAGTTTTCCTGAATTCCTAATTGAGCAAGCTTACACACATGTGACTTAGTTTACAAAGTAGTGCTTAGCGCTTGTTCATCTGTTGGAAACTTGTTTCTGTGCTGTACAGTGTGATATATCAATTTTCAGTTTTCCTGTTATAATAATTGAATAGGCGACACGAATGTGAATTTGTTTACAAAGTTGTGCTTTATGCTTCGCTTTTTTCAATGGAAACATGTTCCTGTGCTGTAGAGTTTGATATATCACTTTTCAGTTTTCCTGTTATAATAATTGTACGGGCGACATGTATGTGAATTAGTTTACACAGTTGTGCTTTATGCTTCTGTTCTTTCGATGGAAACTTGTTCCTGTACTGTACATTTCGATATATCACTTTTCAGTTTTCCTGTTATAATAATTGAACAGACGATATGTATGTGAATTATTTCACAAAGTTGTGCTTTGCATTTCTGTTATTTCGACGGAAACTTGTTCCTGTGATGTACAGTTAGATATATCACTTTTCAGTTTTCCTGTTATAATAATTGAATGGACGACACGTATGTGAATTAGTTTACAACGCTGTGTTTTATGCTTGTTCTTGATGGAAACTTGTTCCTGTGCTGTACAGTGCTATATCACTTTTCAATTTTCCTGTATTCCTAATTGAGCAAGTGGCACACATGTGATTTAGTTTACAAAGTAGTGTTGTTGGAAACTTGTTCCTGTTAGGAACAAATTAGGTTAGGCTTAAGGTTAGGTTAGGCACGGTTGGTTTTAGGTTAGGTAGGTTTAGGTTAGGTGAGAGTTACGGTTAGGTTAGGTTAGGTTAGGTTAGGTTAGGGTATGGGTTAGAGTTAGGTTTTGGGTTAGGGGCACGGATAGGGGCTTACGGTTAGAGTTAGTGTTATATCACTTTTCAGTTTTCCTGTTATAATAATTGAACGGGCGACACGTAATGTGAATTAGTTTACAAAGTTGTGCTTTATGGCTACTTTCTTCGATGGAAACATGTTTCTGTGCCGTACAGTGCGAGATAACACTTTTCAGTTTTCCTGTATTCCTAATTGAGCGAGTAACACACATGAGATGTAGTTTACAACGAGTGCTTTATGCTTGTGTTCTTTTGTTGGAAAGTTTTTTCTGTGCTGTACAGTGATATATATCACTTTTTTCAGTTTTCCTCTTATAATAATTGAACGGGCGACAAGTATGTGAATTAGTTTACACAGTTGTGCTTTGTGTTTCTTTTCTTTCGATGGAAACTTGTTCCTGTACTATACAGTTCGATATATCACTTTTCAGTTTTCCTGTCATAATAATTGAACAGGCGACACAAATGTGAATTAGTTTACAAAGTTGTGCTTTGCCTTTCTGTTCTTTCTCGATGAAAACTTGTTTTTGTGGCCGCACATTTGGATATATCGCTTTCAGTTTTTCTGTATTCCTAATTGAGCGAAAGCACATATGTGATTTAGTTTACAAAGTAGTGATTTGGCGCTTTTGTTCTTTCATTGGAAACTTTTTCCTGTTAGAAAAAGAAGTAGGGTTAGGTTAGGCTTAGGTTAGGTTAGGTTAGGTTAGGTTTAGGTAGGGTTAGGGTTAGGGCCTTGGGGGGTTTAGGTTTAGGGTCTTTAGGTTAGGTTAGGGTAGGGCAGGGTTAGGGCCACGGGTAGGGTTAGGTTATATCACATTTCAGTTTTCCTGTTATAATATTTGAACAGGCTACACTAA
>JAEOAE010001287.1:0-10235 GCA_036365155.1 Meriones psammophilus | reverse complement strand
GCTGGAAGAGACAGGTCTTAGCTGGGAGCCAGAATGCAGTACGACTCTCTGTCTGCCGGGGAATTGGAGGAGACTCAATCCGCATCAGGGAGGAGGTGGCAGGCTAGACCTGCAGGATGGGAGCCTTGTGAATCAGGAATCTGGCCTATAGAAGTGGTGCAGAGGAACCCCAGTGGTGGAATGATGCTTATGGGATGACTCTAAGGGGAGAGAGAGAGTTATCAGGCAGGCAAGGAGGAGCAGAGGCTGACCCACATCCAGGATGAGCTGGGCGTAGATACGATGCCTGGGAGCCAGTGGCTCGGGAGCCATAGAGGAAAGGGACTCACAGCTGGCTGCTGCCCAGCAGCGTGAGACTGGGCTCCAAGGGGCCAGATAGAGCTCCTAGGGCAGGCCGCCCACAGAGGGTTCTCCTGGCACGACATCCAAGAGCAGAAGCCACGGACAACTTTCCTACACCTAAGCCAGCCCTGCCTACCCCTCCTAGAGAAACACAGACACATCTCATTTCCTGGAATGTACATACTGCATGCAGGGCCCTGCCATGCCTCTGAAAAGAAGGGCCAGAGAAGTCCCCCTGCAAACCCAGCACTCAGGCTTGGAATGGGGAGGCACTCTCGCTGCTTCGCGGTGCTAAAAACCCCAGTGAGGTCCCTTTGTATTGCCTCTCAGAACCCTGTGGCTGCTAGGGACCTGCTGCCCAAAGCTACCTCTCAGCCTTTCCAGCAGCGAAGAGGAGCGCCCCAAGGCTGAGTGCATCTGGGCGGGTTTCAGCCCCTGTGGATCTTGCTGGGTACAGCACTTGGAACCCCCAGCTGCCCTGGATTCTTCCAGCTGAGGCCCGCTCATGGGCCTGGGACCCTGCAAGGCCCAGATGCGCACGAGGCCCACGCTGAGCTGGAAGGCGGTTCCTTCCTTTTCAAATGCTGCTTTGCCTGGCGCATGTGCAGGAGCGCCTGGGAAAATGGGGTCCTTGTAGCACCCAGCCGAGAGGGTGTAACTCGAGCCTGCTGCTGCTGGCTCAGGCTTCCTGGTGAAGGCGCCGCTCTGCTACTCCCAGAGGACCTCCAGGACGACCTGATTCAGTCTCAACCTGGGCAGGAGGACTCTGAGCCGTCTGGCCAGATCTGGGGGCTTTCTTTGTGTTCTTTAATTGTCTCTTCGAGTTACGCCTGCTTGCCTTTGTGGCTGGAGGTGGTCTCAGGTGATCATGAAAGCCAGCGCTGCCCTAGACCTCAGCTCCCATTCCACGCTGCCCTGAACTCAGGCAACTGCCTCTGCCTCCCGCTCTGAGAGCCAAGGGCATGTGCTACCCGCATGGATGAAAAAGCCCTGATTCTCCTCTGCAGACGGCAGAAGATTCTACCCCAGACAGGGTCCAGAAGGTCCTTCTTCGCAGCGACACCACCATACCTCAGCCTCCGATCGATGCAGCCACTGTCCAGGGACAATGGCGGACATGGGGAATCGCTTCCTCCCTGGGAGGCCAACCTGAAAGAGGGTCTGTTCTGGGGCACCAGGGGTCACCTGGCAGGATCGAGTTCTCTACTCTAGGCTGGCCTGGAAGGCCAGGCCAGGTCCGCCTCAGCTTCCTCTGCTCAGTGTCCAGGTTTTTGGCTACCAATGTCCGCTCATAGTGCCTTGCCCTGGCCAGGCAGCCCTGGTCCCTGGAACGAGGCTCTAGGGATTGATTCACTCTGTGGGCATTAGCTGAATTTAGTGAGACAAAGGCCTCAGAGCGCCGCCATTGAGACTAGTAGACACAGAATGAGGTGCCCAAGATGAACCAGACATGTGCTCTAGTTGGAAGAGATAGGGTCTTGGAGCCAGAATGGCAGCACGACTCTTCTGTCTTGGGAATTGAGGACCAACCAAGACTCAGGGAGGAGGGCAGGCTAGGACCTGGCAGGATGGGAGCCCAGGAATCAGAAATCGGGCCCATAGAAGTGTTAGAGAACCCAGTGTGAATGATGCCGAGGATGACTCTCTAAGGAGAGAGAGTTGGTTTGCAGGGGCATGAGCAGAGGTCGACCTGAGACCATAGGATGAGAATCATGTGCAGACACGCATGCCTGGGAGCCAGCACTGTGAGCCATAGGAGTGAAAGGACCCAGGGGCGCAGCCAAGGTCCAGCAGCTGAGATCGGGCCCAAGGGTCAGATAGTACTGTAGGGCAGGCCGCCCCACAGAGAGGGTTCACACCCATCGCATCCTAAGAGCAGAAGCCATGACAATCCTTCTCTACACCTAAGCCAGCCCTTGCTCTACTCCTCTCCTAGAGAAACACAGACACACATCTCTGCTTCCGGGAATGCATTGTGATGGCCCGCTTCCTCCCCTGGAAAGAAGAAGGCCAGGGAGAGGTCTCCCTGTGTAAACCCAGCACTAGGCTTGAATGGGAGCACCTCTCGCTGGGCTCAAGTGTTAAACTCCAGTGAGGTCCCTTTTACTGCTCAAAGAACCCTAAAAGGGCTGCTAGGGGACCTGTTGCCCAAAGCCACCTCTCAGCCTTTTCCAGCGAAGAGGAGCTGCCAAGGCCGAAAGTGCAGCATCTGGGCTGGGTTTGCCTTAGATCTTTGCTGGGCAGGGCATCCCTGAACCCCAGGCTGCCCTGATTCTCTCCAGCTGAGGTCTGCTCCATGGGCCTGGGACCCTGCAAGGCCTAGATGCAAGGCACGAGGCCTCACGCTGAGCTGCTGGGCCGGCTCCTTTCAAATGCTGCTTTGGGCTCATGCACATGCAGGAGCGCCTGGGAAAATGGGTCCTTGCACCTAGCCGAGAGGGAAGGAACTCCGAGCCTGCTGCTGCTGCTAATTAGCTCCTGAGGAAGGCGCTGCCTCTCATGAAGGGATCTAGAGGACCCCAGGACGACCTGATTCCAGTCTCAACCTGGGCAGGAGGACTCTGAGCCGTCTGGCCAGATCTGGGGGGCTTTCTTTGTAAGTTCTTTAATTGCCCTTCGAGCAGCGCCTGCTTGCTTGCGGCTGGCAGTGGTCTCAGGCATCATGGAAAGCCACACGCCCTAGACCTCAGTCCTATTCCACGCTGCCCTGAATCACAGGGTGCGGTTCGCTCCCTGCCTTCCCGCTTCTGAGAGCCAAGGCATGTGCCACTCCATGGATGAAAGCCTCGATTCCTCCCAGCAGAGACGAGGAAGATTCCGACTCCAGACAGGGTCCAGAAGGTCTTTCTTCGCAGCGGACACCACCTAAGGCCTCAGCCTGGATCGATGCAGCCACCGTCCAGGGACAATGGCGGATATGGGAATCGCCCCTCCCTGGGAGGCCAATCCTGAAAGAGGGTCTGTTCTGGGCACCAGGGGTCACCTGGCAGGACTGTAGTTCTACCCAGGCTGGCCTGGAAGCACAGGCCAGGGTCCTGCTTCCCTAGCCCCTCTGCTCAGTGTCCAGGCCTGGGCCACTACTGCCGCCCGCTCACAGTGCTTTGCCCATTGGGGGCAGCCCTGGTCCCTGGAATCGAAATCAGGGATTGATTCACCTCTCTGTGGGCATTAGCATCTGAAGGGAGACAAAGGCCCCAGAAAGCCGCCATTGAGACTAGTGCAGACACAGAGCTGAGGTGCCCAAGAGATGAACCAGGACATGTGCCTGCTGAAGAGATAGGTCTCTGGAGCCAGAACAGCACTCCACTCTTGTCTTGGGAATTGAGGACTAATCCAAGACTCTAGGAGGAGGTGGCAGGCTAGACGGTAGGATGGGAGTCTAGAATCAGGAAATCTGGGCCCATAGAAGGCAGAGGAACCCAGTGGAATGATGCCGAGGGATGGACCAAGGGGAGAGAGGAGCATTGTGGGCAGTAAGGAGGAGCTAGAGGTCAGACCTGAGCATCCAGGGGATGAGAGCTGGGCGTGTGACACGATGCCTGGGAGCCAGCACTGGGAGCTGGCAGAGTGAAAGGACCTATGGGTCATGCCATCCAGCAGCTGAGACTGGGCTCCAAGGGTCAGATATACTCCCAGGGCAGGCCGCCCCACAGAGAGGGTCTTTACACCCATCGATCCAAGAGCAGAATACTGATTAACTTTCCTTACACCTGGCCAAATTCTGCTCTACCTCCGTAGAGAAACACAGACACACACATCCCCATTTCGAATGCACACATTGCATGCAGGGGGCCCTGGCTGCTGGCTCTCCTGGAAGAAGGGCCAGGAGAGTGTCTCCCCTGTGTAAACCTGGCACTCCAGGCTGGAAAATGGGAGGCACCGCCCCTGGGGCCTCGGGCGGTGCTAAACCCAGTGAGGTCCCTTTACTGCCTCCTCTCACAGAACCCTGTATGGGCTGGTTAGGACTCTGTTGCCCAAAGCTACCTCTGGCCTTTTCCAGAAGCGAGAGGAGTGCTCTAAGGCCGAGTGCATCTGGGCGTGGGTTTTGGCCTTAGGATCTGCACAAATCCTGAAACTCCTCAGGCTGCCCTGGATTCTCTCCAGCTGAGGTCTGCCCTATGGGCCTCTTGGGACCCTGCAAGGCCTAGGATGAAGGCACGAGGCCCACGCTGAGCTGGGAAGGCGCCCTTCCTTTCAAATGCTGCTTTGGCCTGGCGACGCGGTGAGGGAGCGCCTGGGAAAACGGGAACTCAGCACTCCAGCTGAGAGGGTGTAACCTCGAGCCCGCTGCTGCTGGCTCAGGCTTCCTGCAGGAAGGCGCTGCCTTCCTGCCAGCGGGACCCAGAGGGTCCCAGGACACCTGATTCAGTCTCAACTCCAGCAGGAGGACTCCTGAGCCATCCGGGCTGAGATCTGGGGCCAGTTCTTGACTGCCTCGAGCAGCGCTGTTTGCCTCTGTGGCTGGAGGCAGGCTCCAGGTATCATGGAAAGCCAAAGGCTGTCCCAGACCTCAGTCTCTATTCCACGCTGCCCTGAATCAGGAGGCACCCGCCTCTGCCTCCCCGCTCTGAGAGCCAAGGCATGTGCCACCTGTATGGATGAAGCCCTGACCTCCCAGCAGAGACTTAGAAGATCTCGACCCAGACAGGGTCCAGAAGGTCCTTCTTCGCAGCGGATACCACCCATACTCTCTCAGCCTGATCGATGCAGCCACTGGTCCAGGACAACATGGACATGGGGAATCGCCTCCTGGGAGGCCAACCGAAAGAGGTCTGTTCTGGGTACCAGGGTCACCCAGGATCGAGTTCCTACTCTAGGCTGGCCTGGAAGCACAGGCCAGGTCCTGTCTAGGCCCCTCTGCTCAGTGTCCAGGCTCTGGGCCACTACGCCCGCTTCCACAGTGCCTTTGTCTCCTGTCAGGGGTGCAGTGCCCTGGTCCCTGAACGAGGCCTAGGATTGATCTACTTTCTGTGGACATTAGCATTCAGTGAGACAAAGGCCCCAGAAAGCTGCCATTGAGACTAGTAGACACAGAGTGCTAGAGGTGGCCTAAGAGAGAATCTGTGACATGTGCCTAGTTGGAAGAGACAGGGTCTTGAGCCTGTGGAATGGCAGCAATGACTCTTCTGTCTTGGGAATTGAGGACCAATCCAGCACTCAGGGAGGAGGGCGCAGCTAGACTGGGTAGGATGGAGCCTTGTGGAACTGTAAAATCTGGCCCCATATGGGCAGAGGAACCCAGTGTGAATGATGCTGAGGGATAAATTTTAAGGGAGAGAGGAGTTATCAGGCAGGCATGAGGAGCAGGAGGCTGGGACTCTGGAGCATCCAGGATGAGAGCTGGCGTGCAGACACGCCTGCCTGGGAGCCAGCACTGTGAGCTGAGAGTGAAAGGACCTGAGGCCACAAGGTCCAGCAGCGTAAGAACGGGGGCTCCAAGGGGTCAGACAGGACTTAGGCAGGCCGCCCCACAGAGGGTTCCCAAGCACTGACGAATCTGGAAGAGCAGAAGCTAATGGATAAATCCTGCTCACACCCAAGCCAGCCTCGTTTACCCCTCCCCAGAGAAACACAGAGGCAAATCTCATTTCGAATGCACACATTTCATGCAGGGGCCTCTGCTGCCTCCCTCTGGAAAAAGAAGGGCCAGGAGAGTGTTTCTCCGTGTAAACCAGCACTCAGGCTTTCAAAATGGGAGGCACTCGGGCTTCTGAATCCCCCAGCGTGTGCTAAACCCAGTGAGGTCCCTTTTACCGCCTCACAGAACCCCAAAAGGGCTGCTAGGGACCTGTTGCTCCAAAGCCACCTCTCAGCCTTTTCCAGCAGCTTAAGAGGAGCGGCCTAAGGCCGAGTGCATCTGGGCGGGTTTTGCCCTAGGATCTTGCTGGGCACAGCATCCTGAAACTCCCTAGGCCGCCTGGATTCTCTCCAGCTGAGGTCTGCCCTATGGGCCTGGGACCCTGCAAGGCCTAGATGCAAGGCACGAGGCCCCACGCTGAGCTGGAAGGCGGTTCTTCCTTTTCAAATGCTGCTTTGGGCCTGGCGCATGCGCAGGAGCGCCTGGGAAAACGGGTCCCAGCACCTAGCCGAGAGGTGTAACCTGAGCCTGCTGCTGCTGCTGGTTCAGGCTTCAGGAAGGCGCTGCCTTCCTGCTAGCGACTCCAGAGGACCCCAGGACGACCTGATTCAGTCTCAACCTGGGCAGGAGGACTCTGAGCCGTCTGGCCGAGATTCGGGAGGCTTTCTTTGTGTTCTTTAATTGCCCTTGAGCAGCGCTGCTTGCCTTGTGGCTGGAGGCAGTGGTCTCCCAGGCATCATGGAAAGCCAGCGCTGCCCTAGACCTCAGTCTCTATTCCACGCTGCCCTGGAACTCACAGGGAGGCACCACCTGCCTCTGCCTCCCCGCCGTCTTGAGAGCCAAGGCATGTGCCACCTGCATGGATGAAAAGCCGACTGATTCTCCGGCAGAGACGAGGATCTCGCACCAGACAGGGTCCAGAAGGTCCTTCCCCGCAGCGGACACCACCCATCCCTCGCCTGATCGGGATGCAGCCACTGTCCCGACAACGGCGGACATGGGGAATCGCCCTCCCTGGGAGGCCAACCTGAAAGAGGGCCCGTTCTGGGTACAAGGGGTCACCAGATCGAGAGTCTCTACTCTAGGTTGGCCTGAAGCACAGGCCAGGGTCCTGCTCAGCTCCTCTGCTCAGTGTCCAGGCCTGGGCCACCGTGATCACGCCACAGTGCCTTAAGCCATGGTCAGGGCAGCCCTGGGCCCTGGAACCAGGTCTAGGATTGATTCACTCTCTGTGGGCATTAGCTGAAGTGAGACAAAGGCCCCAGAAAAAGCAGCCATTGAGACTAGTAGACACAGAGAAGTGAGGTGCCTGGAAGAGATGAACCAGACATGTGCCTAGTTGAAGAGACAGGGTCTTGGAGCCAGAATGGCAGCAAGACTCTTCTGTCTTGGGAATTGAGGACCAACTAGACTAGGAGGAGGTGGCAGGCCAGACCTGCAGGATGGGAGCCTTGGAATCAGAAATCTGACCCATAGAAGTGCAGAGGAACCCAGTGGGAATGATGCCGAGGGATGACTCCTGAGAGAGAGAGTTATCACGCAGGCATGAGGAGCAGAGTCGACCTGAGCATCCAGGATGAGAGCTGGCGCGCAGACACGCTTGCCTGGGAGCCAGCACTGTGGGGAGTCATAGAGGAAGGACCCAGGCTGGCTGTGTCCAGCAGCGGGAGAACGGGCTCCAAGGGGTCAGGACAGGACTCCTAGGCAGGCCACCACAGAGAGGGGATCTACACTTATCGATCCAAGAGCAGAAGCCACGGACAATCCTCACACCCAAGCCAGCCCTGTTCTACTCTCCTAGAGAAACACAGACACACACATCTCATTTCGGGAATGCACACATTGCATGCAGGGGGCCTGCCGTGCTGCCTCCTGAAAAGAAGGGCCAGGAGAGGTCTCCCTGTGCAAACCCAGCACTCAGGCTTGGAAATGAGGCACCCTCGCTTCAAGCCTCGGCGGTGCTAAAACCCAGTGAGGTCCCTTTACTGCCGCCCTCACAGAACCCCAAAAGGGCTGTTAGGGGACCTGCTGCTCCAAAGCTACCCTCTCAGCCTCTTCCAGCAGCGAAGAGGGAGCGGCCTAAGGCCGAGTGCATCTGGGCTGGGTTTTGCCTTAGGATCTTGCTGGGCACAGCATCCTGAAACCCCTAGGCCGCCCTGGGATTCTTCCAGCTGAGGTCTGCCCATGGGCCTGGGACCCTGCAAGGCCTAGATGGAAGGCACGAGGCCCTACGCTGAGCTGGAAGGCGGTTCTTCCTTTTCAAATGCTGCTGCTTAACCTGGGCGATGCGCAGGAGCGCCTGGGAAAACGGGTCCCTAGCACCCAGCCGAGAGGGTGTAACCTGAGCCTGCTGCTGCTGCTGGCTCAGGCTTCTCAGGAAGGCGCGCCCTTCCTGCTAGCGACTCCAGAGTGGACCCCAGGACGACCTGATTCAGTCTCAACCTGGGCAGGAGGACTTGAGCCGTCTGGCCGAGATCTGGGAGGCTTTCTTTGTGTTCTTTAATTGCCCTTGAGCAGCGCCTGCTGCCTTGTGGCTGGAGTGCGTGGTCCCCAGGCATCATGGGAAAGCCAGCGCTGCCCTAGACCTCAGTCTCTCATTCCACGCTGTTCTGAACTCACAGGGAGGCACCTGCCTCTGCCTCCCCGCTTGAGAGCCAAGGCATGTGCCACCTGCATGGATGAAAAAGCTCGATTCTCCCAGCAGAGACGAAGATCTCACACCAGACAGGGTCCAGAAGGTCCTTTCCCCGCAGCGACACCACCCATCCGGCCTGATCGATGCAGCCACCGTCCGGGACAACGGCGACATGGGGAATCGCTTCCTCCCTGGGAGGCCAACCTGAAAGAGGGTCTGTTCTGGGTACAAGGGGTCACCAGGTGATCGAGTTCTCTTACTTAGGCTGGCCTGGAAGCACAGGCCAGGGTCCTGCCCCTGCTTCCCTCTGCTCAGTGTCCAGGCCTGGGCCACCACAATCACAACACAGTGCCTTGCCCTGGTCAGCAGCCCTGGTCCCTGGAACCAGGTCTAGGGATTGATCTTACTCTGTGGGCATTAGCGAGCTTGAAGGGAGACAAAGGCCCCAGAAAGCGCCATTGAGACTAGTAGACACAGAGAAGGAGGGTGCCCAAGAGATGAACCAGACATGTGCCTAGTTGAAGAGACAGGGTCCCGGAGCCAGAATGGCAGCAAGACTCCTTCTTTTTTTTTTTTTTCTTTCTGCTCTGGGAATTGGAGGACCAATCCGCACTCAGGGGAGAGGTGGCAGGCTAGACTCCAGGTGGGATGGGAGCTTGTGGAATCAGAAATCTGGACCCACAGAAGCGGCAGAGGAACCCAGTGCGACCGTAGATGCCGAGGATGACTCAAGGAGAGAGAGAGTTATCACGCAGGCATGAGGAGCAGAGGTCAGACCTGAGTATCCAGGATGAGAGCTGGGCGTGGCAGACACGCTTTGCCTGGGAGCCAGCACTGTGGAGTCATAGAGTGAAAGGACCCAAGGGGCTGGCTGCTGTCCAGCAGCGAGAACGGGCTTCAAGGGTCAGACAGGACTCCTAGGGCAGGCCGCTTCCACAGAGAGGGTTCTACACCTATCGATCCAAGAGCAGAAGCCACGGACAATCCTTCACACCCAAACCAGCCTCTGCCTCTTCTACTCCTCCTAGAGAAACACAGACACACACATCTCATTTCGGGAATGCACATATTTCATGCAGGGGCTCCCTGCCGCTGCCTCCTCCTGAAAAGAAGGGCCAGGAGAGTGTCTCCCCGCGTAAACCTCCAGCACTCAGGCTTGAAATGAGGCACCGCTTAAGCCTCGGCGGTGCTAAACCCAGTGAGGTCCCTTTACTGCCTCTCACAGAACCCCAAAAGGGCTGCTAGGGACCTGCTGCTCCAAAGCCACCTCTCAGCCTCTTCCAGCAGCGAGAGGGGATGGCCCAAGGCCGAGTGCATCTGGGCGGGTTTTGCCCTAGGATCTTGCTGGGCACAGCATCCTGAAACCCTAGGCCGCCCTGGATTCTCTCCAGCTGAGGTCTGCCCTATGGGCCTGGGACCCTGCAAGGCCTAGATGCAAGGCACGAGGCCCCACGCTGAGCTGAAGGCGGTTCTTCCTTTTCAAATGCTGCTTTGGGCCTGGCGCATGCGCAGGAGCGCCTGGGAAAAACGGGTCCCAGCACCTAGCTGAGAGGGGTGTAACCTGAGCCTGCTGCTGCTGCTGGCTCAGGCTTCTCAGGAAGGCGCTGCCTTCCTGCTAGCGACTCAGAGGACCCCAGGACGACCTGATTCAGTCTCAACCTGGGCAGGAGGACTCTGAGC
>JAEOAE010000560.1:0-10111 GCA_036365155.1 Meriones psammophilus | reverse complement strand
TGAGACGAGTTTTTCTTGTCTTTCTCTGATCTCTTTTTGCAAGCGCTGCTAGACGGTGCGAGTCAGCTCATGAGCGCATTTCGTCAGCTTTTTCCGGATGTTCCACTTGTTTCTGTTTTTATGGATTCTCTGCAACGATGTCTGGATATGTACCTCGATTAAATACACGTTGGGGGCTTTTCTTGGATAGAAAATATATGTGGCTCATACAGGTATCATGCCGACATGTGAGTGCCGATGCGTGCGGTGCAGCTAGACTTGTACTTCTGCCACATTCGCAGTTGACTCTTGTTTTTTCTTCTATGTCGTTATTCTGTTTGTAATATTATATTATATATCTTTCTCCATATAGATGTCGAGATGTGCAAGTGTTTCACACACACTCTTTGTGTGATGTTTGCGGTTGTCTTTGCTGTTTATCGGTCTCCTGCCGTACTGCAGGCTCCTGTTACGCATCGCCCCACGTTCATTAGCAGTGAAGAACCCTTGCCTACTGCGACCGCTGTGCCCGTATCGGAGCACTCCGTCCACATCTCCTTTTCTTCAGAAATCGCAGCGAGAATGTTTTTCTTCAAAGGCTCACACAGAAAATGACTAAGAACACATCGGCATTTTAATCCACAATCCCCTTCCCTGTCAACCACCGCTCCCACGTTATAACTTCTCTCCACAAGTGCAGATGTGATCGGTGGCACTGCGGTGCTGGTTGAAGAGGATGGCGCAGCCGAGTCTGCTCTTCTTGTAACGTTGTTGCTGCTACGATTGTTGCGGAAGAAAGCGGAATGTGGTGGTTTCCGTGCTGCTAATTTCCAGACGTGCGCACCTGCCAGCAAACGTATTTTCTATTTGCACGACACGCAGAAATTTCTCAACACCGTATGAACGGGAGACATATGAACGTGTATGCCGTGCGAACAGGAGGCGTGGCGTTCATTCGTCGTGAACGAAAATTCGGTGTAAGTCTTCTCATCACAATTGCGGACGTCACTGTATCATTTGCCCTCAGTGCGCTTTGACTTCAAGAAATAGTGAAAAGGTTTATACTTTGGAAACTTGCAGTACGGGTGTGCAGCCAGTCCCTGTACCTCTTTGCAAATTAGAAAGAGCGCTGAGTCAAATACAGCGTGCACGAAGAGCACGTGTAAGAATCTACTTATGGGACAAATACAGTGTTTCTCGTTTACTTCTGTGGAGAAATTTGAGCACACTACACCTCTTCAATAAACGTCATCGTTTGCGAGAACACAGGAGAGACACATTCACAGCATTCAGCCATTGTCGTTATTTGCACCGAAATCAAAGCAAGTGACGGTACGGATATCCACTCGGTTGAGTTCGCGTATAAAGAATAAAACTCTTCAACCGTAATATCGGAATCAGGAATAAAACCGTAACACAACAACCGTGCATCATTAAATCGCCTCTAAGAAAAATATTGTACTTTTTTCTAGGTGAGACAACGCTACCTCCTCTTTTCCGTGGTCACTAGAAAGTCTATGGTCAGTAATTCCATGCACTGGGACGCTGTCCGGTCAATTCGCTTCAACAGTAGCAGCTACGTGACCTTATATTCCTGATTCAGTGCGAGCAAATGACGATACGACAGTGCTGGTCCAATCGTTTTCAGGGAGACTCTGGTTTAAAGCGAAACGACTTCTTCACAGCAGGCAGAAGAGACAATAATTACATGTAAGTCGGCGTCTGTACCATGTACTTTTGTTAAACGGGAGCTGTTCAAACGATTCCTGCTTGATTATACGCCTTCCACCACGATTCCGTTCGCAAACGCAAAGCAATCATCTCTGAGCGGCCTTCTGAATTAGGCAGGGAATAAATAAAGCAATGTTTACGTTGTTCGTTATGCTAGCGCTACAGTTACCTACTTCAAAAAAGTAACGCAGAATTGTCCTTAGCATTAATATTTGAACTGAGAGCTCTATCTCGCCAGTACACGATAATTCAACGAGTCTGTCTTTCCCGTGCCTACTTTTCATTAAGCAAAAAACTACACCACGGCCGGTGGTGCTATCAGGACGGCTTAGTACTATTTTTCTACCGGCCGCAGTAGGAAGATAAAACGAGTTGGAAAGTGTCTTTCTCTAATTGACACAGTGCAGGACAACAATATATATTAACGTGCGAAAACCGTCTTTTCGACTCGCACATTACTAGTAAGGAATAGTAATAGGAGTGGCAAGTAGTTTTCAACAATGATCAAGAGGAGGAGCCTTACAATGCAAATGATCATGTGCTCTGTTGTCGTTGACTTACAAAGAAATCTTTTCGATTACTGTCGTAATATATTCTTGTGCGGCGTAAAAGTATTCAATGCCAATTTAGCGAGTGGCGGCAGCACGGTTTGAATGATACAAGTAATAATCAGTAAAGCAACCAATTGAAACCATAATAATGATCCAGGTCGTACCCAGTCATCTTTTTAACAAACGTGTTAATATAAAATCATACACAAGCGCTGCCCCGCCTGCGAACGTTGACGGAATGCATCACGAAACAGTCACAAATCTATAACAAAAATTAGCAATCTGTGATCAAACGACGATGAACCGCAGCTCTCAAAGAATAAAGCACTTAAGAGGGCAACCTTGTCGAAAGAAATTGCTTTACCCTGCTAAGCTACAGATGGTGGGAGAAGAGAACATGGCAACACCGTTGTACAGTCAGGTTCCCTCTTCCTCCCAAGCGATAAATTTCAGATGACAACGGAGCGATGGCTTGGTTTTTCACGTGCGTCATGTATATAGGTGGGGTTTAGTAGAGTTGGACTAATGTGGGCGGTAACGCTGCAAACGAGGTGTTTGTTCCGACAGTCGGAAAGACAGGGCAAAACAACCGCAAATTCGGGGCTATGTGGTGTGTCTTTGTTCTGAGAATGCTCCACTGCTGCCTGGTGGCAGGGAACAGAACACTGCCATTTAATTAGTTGGAACCGATGCCTCTTACCAGACTTTATTCCTTCTTTTCAAATGAAATTTTGATCAACCGGAGACCCACCAATGCAATAGTGTCCCTTTTTCGTGAGGGGACCATAATAGGGCCTCAGTACTGATAAGTGGATAATCATAGGCAGAGAGTGTAAGTATGTTTCCCTGTGTCGGTACGATTTCAGGAAACAGTACATCGTGAAGGATGGACATCCATCAACAAACGCACCACGTGGTTCAACGAAGCATTCGACGTCGAGGACAGCGCTGGCATTGTGCAGTTCTGCGTTTCAGTACTATTTACGGAGTTGAACAGCCAATAGTGGACGTTCAGCGAGCAAGTAGCAGATGCATTCGGTAAAAGTCAAGGCTGTGTTCACGTAAACGCCGCATCTCAGGATAGGCGCAGGAGTGTTTTCGATCACTAGAAAGCTATACAGCTCTTTTCTTCCTCTGTCCAGCCGGAATCTGAATATTCCCCAACTCTGTCCACCTACTTCCTCTTAACGTCTTCACAAGCACAGACGCTATTTAATGTTATTAAAGGACATCGTTATCGGGCTCTTGAGTGTATCTGTACGCCGCCCATTCTTGTAGCTCTTTACATACGCGTGCTCTTCGCCATACACTTGTGTAAGCCCATCGCTATGTGCGTGTAATGTTCATGTGTGCATGTATGGGTCATTCTCGCTCCTTGACAGGCACAGCCAGTCCATTCCCATTCACATTTTTATGTACAGTTAATATCAGCAGGCTTCCGGAAAGTGTATGCTGAAGTACAAGGGCTTTGACGTGTGGTGTTTGTGTGAGAACAAATATAGAGTTCATGTCTCATAGCAAGCAAAGACTACAGCAGTCTCGTGCTGTCGAAAAGGTTGTTTTCGCTGAGCAAAAGACCTGAAATACAATGGTGGAACCCCGTCTCCCAACTGTGCACTCGTTGCTCTTTTCGGGTACGCAGGCGCCTCGCGAGACCTTGGAAAACGCGCGTAAAGTCAGGGCGCAGGCACCTGCATAGTAAATATGCACAGGTAAGCATCTCTGTCCATGTAGAGACACATCTGTGTATGTATGTTTTCAAATATACTTACACAGAGTATGCGGGCACACAGGAAAAGGTATTGGTTGCGTACAACTGTTTTCTAAAGTGGCATGGAGTGAGGCGCATTGCAAGCAGTGAGACCTGAAAGGAGTCAGTGACCATACGTTGATGGCAGCGTGATGCGTTGGGAAGAAATGACTCAGTCTCCTCTACGTTTTTTTCTCTGTTAGATGCGATTAGATACATGTGTAGAATGGATATTCCAGTTTTCTATCATCGTGACTTGTTCAGTTGCTCGTTTTTCTATTGCACGGGTCAAGAAAATCAAGGGAAATAACACGCGGCCTGCTGTGTTCATACGTTGCTTGGAGGCGACGTGGCCATCCACACAGAAGCGAAACATAAACTAGCCTTTGTTTAGCTGGCGGTGACTCTTGCTGCGTCATTATGACTCAAGCTTCCGCCATCAACAGGTCACGCATCATTTGGTGAACACAACATCTGGGCATACACAAACATTCATACATACGGAGGATTTAAAGACGGAAAAATGTATTGGTATAGCCATTATTTGTTATCGAAGCATGCGCGTCTTTATGGATCTATATCCAGCGGTGTGTGTGTACGATGGACGCGCACACATATGAACAATAGATGATACGTAGCGTCAATGGACGTTTTGATGTCGCTCGTCTGTTCGAGTTCTACGTGAAGTGCGGTTAGAGCGTCTTGTTTGTATGTTTTTTCCATGTCTCTGCTTACAATTCTACTGTTTGTTACCAGCTCTACGTGGATTGTATACGCTGCAGAAGGAGAGCGTATCTGTTCGTTTGTTCTACCGATGTATTCGTTCGTCTACCACTCGCACATATTTTGTGAAGAGAGATTTTTTGACGTACCTGTGTAGTTGTAAGAAACATGTCATCCGTGCCAGTATCAGGTACGGCATACTGCAGAACATACACCTACACGGGCTTACTCCAGGCCTTTTGGGAGGTAAGTGCACGTGACACGGTAATGCATTTTCCCTTGTACATCGTCGTGGAAAGACAGAAAGTTTCTGTTTACACTCTCATTTCTACTCGATTGGTTTTATTTGTTCTTCTGTCGATTTTTCGTTCTCTCTGCGTCTCGCTGTGTCTACCGCTGTTGGTGTCGACGTAAGACGCAGTCCACAGAGCATAGAGTGCTCGAGCCCTCATTTCTGGATGATATACGTGTATATATAGTCAGGCTTGTAACCAAAGATAAAGCGCATATTGTTCGATAATGATCCTGTCTGTTGCCTTCTTTTTCGTTGCGGCTTGGCATGGCTGGGAACATGTATACTCTCATCAGAACAGCTAGACGGCTAAATACACAGCTGTCCGTAGAAATAATTCACACGCAAGTGTGTATGTGCATGAACATGTCATTGGCATCCCTTTGTTGGATCGTCCTGCACGTGTTTATTTATGTGCAACGGCTCTTCTATGGTGGAAGATTAGCCTCGTGCTTTCGGCAGTCTCTCTCAGATCCGCACTTCCAGGTCAAAAAAGTAGTTCTCAACTTTGTCTATAAAATTACTTAGTCTTTTTCGTGTCCATGTGTTGTCCTACTGTTGCTTGGGCTGTTCCTGCTTTCTGTGGATAGTGTTCTTCCTCCAGCAGCTGCTTCGTTGACCACCTGGCGGTCGCGCGTGTGCGGCTGGGCGTTCATGAGCGTGTCCAGGAGACGTGTGTGCGTGCGTCATCCGAGACGCATGCGGCTGAATTCCGCTTCCTCTCAGCATTCTCTGCACAGAGGATCCTTCTTTTTATCATCATCTTTCGTTTGCCGTGTTTGCTCCTTGACTCGTACATTACCGCCGGTCGTCTCATCGCTCAAGGGGATGATGTATATGTGGCTTTTATGTGCGGCGGCTGACGAGAGAGAAAGCGATTCCATCGTGATGATTGGGTCTCTTACGCGTGCGCACGTGTAGACAAAGTATAAACGCTTCCTTTTCCGCTTCTCCCTCTCTTTGGTACGGCATATTATTTGTTTACCATTTGTAGAGGTCAACGCTGATTCAAATACATCCTACATGCATTCTTCCGCTGCTGTTACTACTGCGTTTTCTCTCTGCAGGCACGATGAAAAAGAAAAGGAAAAATTCTGTCTCTACGTTGCTTTCTCATCTGCGCTGCACTCTCAAGCTTTGCTTCTGCACACTTCCTCTCACTTGTGTTACGGCCTCAATCCTCCTTCATCTAATCTGCGTCCGCTATCCTTGATGTCCAGCCCTGTGCTGCTGCTCTCTACCCATCACGTCCCCTGTTTCTCCTACGTATCTGCAGTTGCTGCTGCTCAATCGGCCACCTGTTGTTCGACTGCTGCAGAAACATTTTACTGCTGCTGCGGCATCTGCCCTGCTGCACTTCACCTTTGGCAGTCGTTGCGCGACAATCTCTTTGGCTTGGGGCAGCAGCAGCGGCAGCATGCTGCTTATGTAGCGCTTCTCAGCAGCACAGAAATTCACCAACAGGAAGCAACAATCGGATACCTTTTTGCAGGAGGAGAAATAGCAGCAGCAGGAGCAGCATGGAAGAACAGTAGTCTGACAACAGCAGCGGATGGAGGGACATATGCAGCTGGAGACGTTCAGCTGTTGCAGCAGCGTCTCCTGCTCCTGTTTATACGTGGTGCAGCAGGAACAACAACAGCAGCAGAGCCTCTGCAGACGTTTCTACCTCCAACAGCAGCAATACGACGGAGACGCGCCGTACCTGTGGGGCACGACCTGCAGGTGGACCTTCTCGGGAAACTTCAGCAGCAGCGAAGGACTATTTCATCTCTATCAAGCCTGCAGCAGCGGTACTGTCGGCAACGCAGGCAGCACGAGCAAATGCAGCAGATGCAGCGGCAACAGCCCAAACAGTGTGTGCTCAGTGGAGCAGCCGCTGCGTAGCGCTAGTAAAGGAAGCAGCGGCGAATTCTGATCCGTCATCCAGCAGCATCAACAGCAGCAACTCGATGCAGAAAAATCGTCTCACCTGGCAGCCACGAGCAGCATACCGGCCTGCACCAGAAGTTTTTTGGGGAAGCCACAGGAGAATCAGGAATAAAAAGCAACAGAAGAAGAAGAAAAAGAAGAAAGAGACGCACAGCAGCTGCCACTCACTCGTTGACGGTGTGACTCGTGGACCTCCTCTGCAACACCCAAAACGACGCCTGCCAACGGAAATAGCGACAGCAGCAGCAACAGCTACAGCAGTCATAACAGCAGCCACAACAGCAGCCATAACAGCAGCAGTACTTACAGCAACAGCAGTAGTAGATACACGAGAGCAGCACCGGTAGTCAGTCTTCCTCACGGACTTTCTGCAGCTTCTTTCCCTCGGCTACCGTCGCACGAGAGAGCTTTTAGCACGGGCATCGAACAGCGGCAGCAACAGCAACAGCAGCACCAACAGCAGCCTGAGCAGGAGACACAGCCACCAGCATACACCCGTTCAACTGCGGCAGCAGTATCTCCAGCAGCGGATGTCTTCCCAGCAGCAACAGAACCTCCGAGGAAGTTCTGCAGCAGGTAGAAGCTCTTCAAACGTCTGGCATCTCGACGGAAGCAGCAGGCCGCCTGTGTGGTGGCAGCAACGCGGCAGACAGCAACACATTCGCCTGCTGCTGCGGTTGCCGCGGACTCTTCACCGGGAGAGCAGCAGATTTTCAATGAGTTGCTGCTGTTGTTGCGCGAGCAGAACTCCTTCGTCGACCCCAGAGGTCTGCGTCTCGGCAACAGTTTCCCTGTGGGCTTCACCTCCGCCGATTTGCTGCAGGCGCCAGCGACAGCAAGAAGAAGAAGCAACAGATAGCAGCTGCAGAAGGAAGAAAAGCAGCAGGAGGGAAAAGCAGCAGCAAACAGCAAGAGGCAGAGAAGCAGCTGCAGTAGGAGGAAGAAGAAGGAGCAGCAACAGGAGGAAGAGAAGCAGGGCCAGTCTGTATTAGAGGATTGTTTGCTGCGAAGAGTATGAACAGGAGACTTGATTGCTTGATTCTCGAAGACTGTATTTCTCCGAAACCGCGGCGTACGTTTTTGCGCCGAGGTCAGCCTCCTGCGCCAGCAGCAGCTTCGCCTGCAGTAGCAGGAGCAACAGCAGCAAGAGCGATACGGACAGCAGTAGCAGGAGACAGCCATGTCGTAGCAGGTGCGGCAGAAACAGCAAGAGCGGCAGGGATGACATCATCAAGACAACCTCAAGTGCAGCGCGAACGCCGTCACCGCCACTTATGGCGGCAGAGAGCAAGAGGAGGCATCTGTGACTGCTGCACTTGTTGCCCTGAGAAACGGGTGTAGACGAGCTGCTGCATCTGATCCTGGAAGCAGCAGCAGCAAGCGCACGAAGGGAATGCGCAACTGCGACTGGCCCTTGCTGATGCTGTATTTTCATCTACTGTTCGCCGTCCAAAACGCTCTCTGCACGACGAGAGACACAGACTAGCAGCAACAGCAGCAATAACACCAGCAACAGCAGTAGCAAACAGCAGCGGCAACAGCAGCAGCAGCAGCAGCAGCGATGGCGAGGAAAGGATACAGTGAAGATGTGAGTTAGCAGGATGCTCGTTTGATAGCAAGACGCTGAAGGAGAGCGAACAGGTTGAGATAGGGAGGCGGCGGCTGGCGCCGCTTCCAGGAGATGTCAGGCATATGTTGCTGTTCTGGAGTGAAGGAGCTACAAGCGTTAGAAAAAATCGTTTAGCAAATGCAGTGTTCAAAGCGGCCGCTGTCTTAGAACAACTAGGATGCCCTGCTGGAAGCTCCTCTGAAGGATCGTTGACTTTTTGATGTACGCTAGAGCTGACTTGTCTTTTCCTCCTCCGGGTGCGTTGTCTTCTGCTGCTGTTTCTTCTTCTGCTTCTTCTTCTGTATGCCTTCCTTCTTCGACTCTTCTTTCTCTCAGTTTCAGAGAGACAGCAAATATGCAAGCAGCAAAAAGCAAAGCGGGAAGGAACTGCTGCGATGGGCGACGAGTCTCGTTTCTTCGCGCAGCATGCGGTTGCATGTAATGAAAGATGTTTCAGTGCTACTGTTTTGGACTCGTGCCCGCTGCTGAGGCATATAAACCATCGTGATGCAGCAGCAGCAAATTCCAGAGTCGTCACGTTCCCGTGAAATCGAAGAAATACGCCTCTCCAACAACGACGCTGCTCTGAAGAGCTCGCCGCGCCCGCTGCGACCTCATCAACCCAACGCACTTCAAAGCGGCGGCAGCAGCAGCGGTAACGGCGGCAGCGGTAACGCAGCAGTGACAGCAACAGCAGCAGCAGCGGTGACAGGGGTGACGGTAGCAACAGCTTTGGTTGCAGCGCCAGCAGCAGCACGTGGAGAAAAGTGAACGAGACAACGCGGGAACTTTTCTTGTGGGGGAGCATCGAGCTTGCGGAAGGAAGAGGAAGATGCGGTAATCGCTGAGATGGGAGACGGTGCACTGTAGCGAGTAGAAGTGCGCATGGAGACGGAACGCTGTTGCTGAACTCGAAGACCAGCGAGACGCTGAAAGTGAAGATAAGAGCAGTTTTGAAGAAGGAGTCGAGAGGAAGGGAGACCGAGAGAAGAAAACAGGAGGAGCAGCAACAGCAGCAGAGAAGAAGACAGGACGCAGCAGCAGCAGCAGGGGAGAAGGAAGGACAGAGCAGCAGTACCATTGAAGGGCGTGGACTTGTGGCGACTAAGGCCATTGACGCAGGCGAGGAGATCACTTTGTCCCTATGCCAATGAAAACGATTTGCTGCTGCTCAACTACGGATTCTTCGACACGCTTGCTAGGTGGGGAAGGCAGATATCAGTCTTATGGAGTTGCTGCTTTGCCTTTCTTCTTTCTTCTAAAATCTTCCATTGACAGATTCTCCTGTCGCTGCTGCTCTGCTCTGTTGTTGCATCCGCCTGTGGCACGACCCAGTGCTGCTGCAGCTGAGGCATGGCTGCGTGTGTCCGTGGTGCTGCTGCCTTGCCTGATGTGCTCTTGACATGCCGCTGCTGCCGCTTCGCATTTAAGGTGACCCCGCGCTGCTACGATGGCTTTTGGGCAAAAGCGACCTTTCGGGTTGCTGCCGCTGCGCCGTCATACCCATCTCCGCCCATCGCAGCATTGAACACCTCCCGTCACAC
>JAEOAE010001207.1:0-10063 GCA_036365155.1 Meriones psammophilus | reverse complement strand
TGTATGTGTCTATGCATATGTGTTCGCAGGTGTATATATGTATATGGATGTGGATATATGTGTATGATACGTATGTATCTTGTACGCCTTTGTGCTTTCTTCTATTCTCTTCTTCTTTGTTCGTCGATAGGCTTTTTTCAAATAGAAATCTATTAGAAGCCACAGCGTCTCTTTTGTTCCTCCCTGTACAGAGAGAGAAGAGTGCGATTGTTGGGGAGGCGTCAATTCACTTTTAAAGTAAGTGGACACGTGGCACTGACGGGGGTGTACCAGACATCGCAGAAATGGCGTTTCACTGTATCTCTTCTTCCGTCATCTGCATTTTCTTTGTCCTTTTCCTTCCAACGTGTCTCTCTTTACGTTTGTTGGATTTGGCTTTTGTTGTCACACACTTCTGCTGCTGCTGCTGCTTCCCGCATGCAAGAGACGATCTGCTGCCTGTGCGAGGTGCTCCTCTTCTTTTCTTCTGCTTTGAAATTTCGCTGCTGCTGTTTTTCCTCCTGTCGCGCTGTTCCGACTTCTCCTTGGGCTGCACAACCTCTGCTGTTGGTGCTTCGCTTTGCTGCTGTGGCTACTGGCTGCTGTTGCCGCTGTTGCTGTTGCTGCTGTTCTTGCTGCTGCTGGTGTTGCGATGCTTGCTGTTGCTGTTGCTGCTGTCGCTGCTGCTGCTTATTCCAACTTGCTGCTACTGCTGTTGCTGTTGCTGCTGCTATTGCTGTTGTTAAGTGTTGTTGCGGCAGTTGCGCCGCTGCATTGCTGCCTATTTGTACCTCTGTATGGCGGCGGCATCTTGACGTTCAGCAGGAGAGGATGTTTGCGAAGAAGCATCAGTCGGCAGCAGAGGCAGATAAAGATTTGACAGGTGCTTCCTTCGACAACGGATCGCTCCTGTTGCGTGCTGATCAACGGGCGAGGGTGGAGGTGCAGAGCCAACGCAGGAGTTTTAGATGGAAAATACATGAGTGATATGTTGCAGCAGCCACAGGAACAACACCAGAAACAGGAGGAGAGAGCAGCAGCAACAGGAACAACAGCAGCAACAGCAGCAGCAGCAACAGGAACAACAGTGCAACAACAGCAACAGCGGCAGCAGCAGCAACAGGAACAACAGTGCAACAACAGCAACAGCAGAAGCAGCAAACAACAGCAGCAGCAGCGAGTAATAAGAGCAGCAGAAGCAGCAGGAGGCTGTTGCAGATTGTCTCTCGAGCAACAGCGGGGGCTGTGAGCAGCACGGGCAGCAGCAGAACTCTCAGAGGAGTTCAGAAGAAGGGGAGGTGTCACAAGCAATTAAATCGTTGCACCGCTGCAGCAGCAGCGGCAGCACTGCAAATCTTTGTGAGCCCACCTCTGCTGCACTTCTCAAGAAGCGTCTGCTCTGCAGAAGCAGCAGCTTCTGGAGCTGCGACTGCTGCTCCTGCTGCTGCTGCTGGCTGGAGCGCAGTGGCCTGCAGATTTGTTGTCTGCTCAATGCTGCTGTCGCTTGCGCAGTTTGAAGTCGAAATGCTGGGTCTCTCCTCCGGCGCGTGGGTGGGCGTCTCTGCCTTGTAAACACGAGAAGAGAACGAGACGCAAGGCGACGGGAAGTGGCCACCGAAGAAGAAGTCCACCAGGTTCGCCTGCAACAAACGCTTCTTGTGGTGGCGTTTTCGCTGCCCTTTGCTGCTGGTGCTTAGGCCTTCTCTGCTGCCCTGATGTTGCTGCGCGTTGAATGCTGCTGCAGCTTCCTGAGGCTGCTGCTGTCAGTGAGTGACAGCTGTTGGTGCTGCTCCTCCTGGCTGCTGCTCCGAGGAGAACCCAAAAACAGAAAACGTGGCATCGAGCCGCTACTGGCTGCTTTGCTGCTGCCTTCGGATGCGGCCATCTGCGCCTTGCCGCGTCTGCCTTCATCTCCTGCTGCTGTCCCTGCTAAACTGTTAGCTGCTTGTTCTGCTCTGTTGCTGTCTGTGCTGCGCCGCTGCTGTGGCAGCGTTTGCTCCGTTTTGCAGCGGCTGCTC
Source organism: Meriones psammophilus (assembly GCA_036365155.1). Classification (NCBI taxonomy): domain Eukaryota; kingdom Metazoa; phylum Chordata; class Mammalia; order Rodentia; family Muridae; genus Meriones; species Meriones psammophilus. Next base: position 8,066 of record JAEOAE010001207.1, on the reverse strand, counting down.
TTGTTCTTCTTTGCAGCAGTTTGCTGCTCCCCTGTCGCGCTGCTGCTGTATCTGGAAAGACGCTCTTGGACCTGCAGCATGCATCATGCAGAACGGCACTGTCTTGTGAGAAAGAAGATGAAGAAAAGAGATATGTCTCTGCTTCTCTGTGTACGACGTCTATCCACTGCTTCTTTGTTTTTGTTTCTTTTGTCCTTCTTCCTCTCCCGCCTTCTGCTGCTGGAATTGTCAAACGCACGCTTTTTTCATTGCTGCTGTCGATGACGTTAGCGCAGCATATCGTGCGCGGAGAGGCTCTGAATGCACACTGCAGCGTCTGCATGCCCTGCTGATACAAATTGCTGCTAAGAACTACCTCCGATTTTGAAGAACATCTTCTATCTTTTTGTTATGTATCATTCTAGTCTGCTTTAAATCACCGCATGATATGCGCTGTTGCTGCAGCAGCTGCTGCGAACAATGCACTGCGCTGATGGAGGAGACACCGTCGGCAGCCTGTCTCCTCTCGCCAGCAGCGTCCAGCAGCGAGCAGCAGCGCTGTATGGAAGCATTTCTTGCTGTTTGCGCTGCTGGAAAACCGCTTGAGCAGCCAAAATTGTTACCTGCTGTCCTGAAGAACGCTGCCCCCTGTCCTGTCATCAATCCCAAAATTTTCGCTCCGTTGCTGACAGCGGATCCAGCAGACTGCAGCTGAGCACAGAGTTGCTGCTGCAGCAGCAGCAGCATAGAAGGGGGGTAGACAATAGCAGGACGCGGGAGCAGCAGACAGCAGACCGATTGCAGCAGAAGCATGCAAGAAGCAGCAGATTTGTGGGAACGTAATGCAGAAGACAGCCGACAGCAGCAGTGAGCAGCAGCGGTCGGAGCAGCAGCCCAGCGGGAGTCACATGTTTGGGAGGGCAGAAGCAACATGTAGGAAGCAAATAATAGCAGCAGCAGTCAGCAGCAGGGAGACAGCAGCAGCACTCCAGAGAAGACAGCAGGCTGTCGAGCAAAAGCAGCAGCAGCAGGGAAGCTGACAAGCGCCGCATCAACAGCAGCACCAGAGGAGAAGTTCCTTCTGCATGCCTTTGTTCCAGCAGGGGTCACAATGCAACAGACGACGCAGAGGAAGAGATGAGCGTCCAGAAACTCATTGACGTTGCTGCTGCAGGGATTTGCTGCATCATGTTGCGTGCTGTTGTGCTGCAGGCTGCTGACGCAGGTGCAGCCCCCCAAACTTTGCTGCTGTTGAAGTCTCTGAGTCAACTGTACCTCGGCTCTTTTAATTTCTGTGTTGGTGCTGCTGCTGAACAACTCGTTTCAGTAGTCAGGATGAAGACCAGCATGCAATACCGATGATGCGGCAGTGTTCCTGAACATGGTTCATCTGCAGCGATACAGCAGCAACGCTGCTGCTGCTCCTCAATATGCAGAAGCACGCCTTTTAACGGGCAGCCTGCTGGTGCCTGCCGCTGCTGCTGCCCTCATGCACTGGCGCTGCCTTGCTCTGTCATTCCTGCACAGCTCCTGCAGGACGCGTGGCTGCTGTTGCTGCTGTTGAGAAGGCTGCAAGGCTTTTGAGAAGGTTGCTGCAGCTGCAGTGTCTGCTGCTGCTCCCTGTTCTGCCGACAACGCCTGCGCCATTGCTGCATTTTTCAGTGGAAACGTTTGAACCTGCAGCAGCAACTGTTGCAAAATCTGCTGCTACGCTGCTGATTTCCACTTGGCGCCGCTGTTGCACTGTTGCTGCTGCTGTCGCTGCAGGTCCTGAAAAGACGCTGGTCTTCCCAAGATTCCGATCAGAATGTTGCTGTTTCCCAACGATAGCGCGATTCTGCAGTTTGCACACATTTGCTGCTGCTGTTGTTCTTTCTCTGCGTCTGCGGCTCCATTTTGTTCTTTTTTTTCCGTCAACGATTCTGCAGCTGTCTGCAAAAAGTCCGTCATCTCTTTACCTGCGCAAAAGTCAAAAGAAATCGGGTCTTTCTCGACCAGCTGCGCTTCCCTTCCCTGGCTGCCTCCTTCAACTGCTGCGCAGCTGGAACCGCAGCAGCAGTTCCACTTGTCTCCTTCCTTGGTTGCTGCTGCGAGGAGCAGCAGCAGCAAACCTTCTGGAAGAGGAGGAAAAGCAGCAGGAGCAAAATGCCTTATCCTCGAACCAGCCCAGCACCTTCACTGCAGACCGGCAGTTGCCTTCTCTTACGGGTGTTTCACTTTCTTCTCCTTTTCCAACGCGAAAAGTCCACATCTCCTCTCTCGCCCTTCTCCTCTTTTCTATAAAAGATCCACAATGCCATGTCTTCTGTAAACGTCATACCGCTTCTTCCTCCGAGTCTCTTCTCTATTCCATCCCATGGATACGTATATATATATATATATCGATGCTGCATGTATCTATCGATGTCTCATCATCCATATTTTATGTATGCTATCAGACTGTTTTGCCTGTTCTGTAGATGCACTCAACTGATAGCTTGTCTGCGTACGCTTCCCTGACTGCTACGTGGTGGTGGCACTGGAAACGCAACAGCAACACGTACGGTCGATCTGCAAATGTGACGCGTACAGTCCGATCATATGTATATCTCTGAGTTTGCTGTCCTGCTGTCTACATCGGTGAACTGTCTTTGACCCGGGACGGAAGTCATGAGTGAGGTCGAAACAGGCGCTGCCTCTTCGTGAATGCGATGTGGCATCTTTCGATGTCCTGTTGCTGCTGCTGCTTGCTTTGTTGCTGCTTCTCCTGTTGGAACCGCTCTTCGCAGCTGCTTCTCAAGTTTTTGCTATTTCAACAACGCTGCAGCTGATGTTATAGCCAGCTTCCGCTGCTGCAGCAGAGCTTATTGCTCCTGCTGCTGCTGCTGCTGATCACCAACAGCTCCTGACCGCGTGCCTGCTGCAGCAGCGCAGCCCGCTGCAGCACGCGCTGTTGCTGCTGCTGGTGCTGTTTCCAGCATGGTGCTGCTGCTGCTGCTTCTTGCGCTGCGTCCTGCTGCTGCTGCTGCCACTGCTGCTGCTGCCCTCCTGCTGCTGCTGCTGCTGCTGTTGCCCTTTCTGCTACTGCTGCTGCTGCTGCTGTCCTGCTGCTGCTGTTGCTGCTGCTGCTCTCTGTTTACATCGCTCCTGCTGCCTCTGTCTTGCTGTGCTGTTGTTGCAGGATGATGTATTTGAGCGCTCGCAGACAGGTGATGACACGTGCTGATCGACTGGCGGAGCCGAAGACTGCAACTTTCTGACTCTGCGTTGTCTAGCTCAGGGGCTGAACTTTCTTGTCTTCCCCAGTCGGGCATTGATGTTTGTTCTTTGCCTCCCTGCTGCTTCTTCGTCGCATTCGCTCCTCCTGGTACAGAATGCCTACTCTTGTCACTGGGCTTTTTGAGGACAACTCGCCCACTCCAGTGCTGTTGAGCAGCTGCAATGCATGCAGATTGCTGCTGAAGCATCATCCGCTTATCCCTAAACCTGCTCCATAACGCCTACTGCTGCTGTCCTGCCAGTACCCTGTGATCCTCTTGCGCTGCTGTCTCATGTTGCTGCTGCTGCTTGGCTGCTGCTCTGCTGTGGCTGCTGCCGCTGGCAGGCTGCACGGAAGTGGGGACGCCGCAGAAGACGCTGCTGGATGCTGCGGGGGTGCCTCTTCGACGTGCATCATGCGCTTTCCTGTGCCGTTCTTGCTGCTGCAGATGAACTGCATCTACAATTCGTTGCTGTTGCTTTGTCCCAGATAATCCAGCAAGGGAGCATTTGGAAGACAGCTGCCATTTGCTGCTGCTCGCTGTTTGCTCCTGCTGTTGGGCATGCGCGCTGCGCTGCTTCAGCTTAACTGCTCCCGCTTTGCTGCGTTTGCTGCTGCTGCTCCGTTCGCAGGCAGCTGTCTCTACTCACTGTCCTACTATTGCTGCTCAACCTTGCTGCACCTCTGCTGCTGCTGCGCTGTTGTTGCTGCTGGTCTTGCACCTCTTGCTGCCTCTTGTTGCTACTATTGCTTTGTTGCTTCTAGTTGCTGCTGCTGCTGCTGTGGTGCATCTGTGTGATGCTGCTTTTGTCTTGAGATTGCTGCTTTTTCTGCTGCTGCTGTCTGAGCAGCTTCACATTGCTGCTGTTTGCTGTTGCTGCACCTAGATGCTGCTGTTGCTGTTGTTGCTCTTAGGCAGAAGTTGACGCTGCTTTGCTGGGCAGCAGCAGCTCGCTGCTGCTGGAGTCCGCAGCTGGTCTGCAGTTCTCCTTCTCTCATGACGCTGCATTCGATCGAAGTGAACTGTTGCTGCTTTGTGTGCATGCCACTGGCGGATTTTGAAAGGCACAGATGTTATCCCGGCTGCTGTTGTTGCTTTCTCTGCTGTATTGACACCTCGTTGTTCTCTGTTCATCCTGCCGCTTATGTTTTTGCTTTTCTTGCCAGGGTGCCATCTGACTGGTGCCTGCTGCTTCTTCTTGCTTGCTGCAGCTTTTTTCTCCTGGTACGCCGCTACTGTTTTGCTTCTCCCCCATTGCATGCTGCGCATACTTTCACTCCATTTCCTCTTGCCGCCCCTGATTCAACGACTATCGCTGCTGTTGCTGCTGCTGTTGCTGCTGCTGCTGCTGGTGCTGCTGTTGCTGCGGCTGTTGCCTGCCCTGCTTGCTCTGCTGCTACTGTTGCTGCTGTTGCTGTCTTGCTGCTGCTGTTGCTGCTGCTGCTGCTGTCTCCGGAAACCTGCTGTTGCTGTTGCTGCTTGCTGCTACATTGTTGCTGCTGCATCACTGTTGCAAAGCACTGCTGTAACTGTTGCTGCTGTTGCTGTTGTTGCAAACGCGCTGTTGCGTAACCTGCTGTTGCTGCTGTTGTTGTTGCAGCTGCTGCGGCTGTCGCTGCTGCTGCTGTCGTTAAGCAGCTGTCGCTTGCTGCCCCCTGCCGCTGCGGCGCTTTTTCTTTTTCTGATTTTCCTCCCGATGCTGCTGCTGTCTGTGTTTTGGTTGCAGCAGTTGCTTCTTCTTTCTCTCCTTCATGGAGATCTTCTGCTGCTGCTGCAAGCGGGAAGGCATGGGAAGGTTTTCTTTTCGCTATCTCTCCTGCTGCCATTGTCCTGCATTGGCTTCCCTTGTTCACAGGCAGGTGATCCGCTATTCTTTTTCCAAGCTTCGGACGCGTCGAGCCCATCACCGATGGTGTACATACACCGGAAACCACTGCCAGACCGCCTGAGCTTTCCCGGACAGGAGTCTTCCACGCGCTCTTTCCTCTCGCAAAATCAAAGAGCATGCCGCACGTGCGTCTGCACATTTCTTTCCTATCCTCCTCGATACGCCAGCTTCCTACATATACTATTTTGCCTGCTGCTGTCCCGCTGCTGCTGCTGTCCTGCTGCTGGTGTTACTCTGCTGCTGCTGTTGTTCTCCTGTTGTTTTGTGCTGCTGTCCTGCCTGCGGGTGTCACGCTTCTTTGCATGCTCCCGCAACAGGTCATCCTCCAGCTCCTTAACCTGCAGGAGGTCGTTTCTCCTTTTCTTCCTGTCATTCTGCTGCTGCTGCTGCATGCAGTGCTGCCCTGCTGTTTGCTCTGGTTTGTTTATGCTCCAGCTGCTTGCGCTGGCGGATATCTTCAAGATGGAAAGCTGCATGGTCTTCTGCAGAACCAATCTCTGACTGCGATAATTTGAGAAGTTCCTCTTTTCATCCATTCATCGTGGAGCTATTTGCAGCTGCTGCTGCCCTCTCTCTAAACTCTTCCTGCTGCTGCCTCCTGCACTGTTTTGCGGGTGCAGGAGTCCCTGCTGCTGCTCATCAGCTGCCCCTGCTGCCTCCTCCTCTGCTGCCATCTGCTGCCTCCTCCTCTGCTGCCTTACTCCTCCCTCTGCTGCTTATGTTATGAGAGTTGCTGCTCCTGTATCTCCTCCTCCTCCTCCTCCTCCTACATGTGTTTTGAGAGTGCTGCTTTTTCTGAGCGCATGCACTTGTTGCGTCTGTATCTCAGCTGTTTTTGTTGTTGCGGCTGCAGGTCCGAAGGAGACGGGGAAGGAGAATGGATATTCTGTGTGGTTCTCTTTCATGCTGTATAACAGCAGGAGCGAAGCGCCAGTCTCGCAGTAGGTCTTGTTTTCCTTTCATTTCTTGCCAAGCTATATTTTCTTCTGCTCTTCTCGATCCACCTTTCTTCTGCCTTCTTTCTTTTCCTCGACACTTTTCATTTGAAGTGCTTCACTCTTCTGAAGACCCCGCACATCGAATCGTCGCACCTTTTCCAGCTTTCTTCTTCTATTTTCTCCTTCTCTCTTCCTCCATGCACCTTTCTTCATTTTTCTTCTCTCTCTGAATATCTCTTTCTCTGTACTTCCATTTCGCTGTCCCATATAATTCCATCCATACATCTATACGTCACACACACATATAACGATATATGTGTATCTACATGTATGTGTGTGTGTATGTGTGTGTCTGTCTCTGTCTGTGTGTGTGGAAGCAACAGCAGAGAAGATGCAACAGCGTCCCCGCAGCTGTCTCTCTCTGTGTGGGGTGGTGTGTGTGTGTGTGTGTGTGTCCAACGTCTCTTCAAAGGCCTTTTTCTTTCGCCTTCTTTGCTGTTTTGCTTTTAGTTCTCCTCAAGCAAGTTTTGTTCTTTCAACACAAAGGAGCAGCTCTGCAGTCGGTGATAGTTGCACGCGCGAATATGCAGAGGGGCGAGGAGGAAGGCGCGCGTCGCTGCACAGTGGATGCGGGCATCGATGCCCTCTCTTGATCTTTTTCGAGCCACTTCCCTGCGTGCAACAACTCCTTTCTTTTCTTTCTTTTCATTCTTCGTTCCCCTTTTCTTTCCTTCTGCCCTTTCTTCTTCTCCTTCTTTCTCTTCCTCCTTCTTCTTCTTCTTGTTCTTCTGGCGTTGGCGGCTGGAGGAGGAGAAGAAGGGGGCGGTACTGAGGACTTGTGGGTGGGCGTATGCACCTGTCCCAGTGCATGCATGCAGGAACAACTCGCTGGCTGAATCGACGCAGCGGCGAACACACCTACTTTGTCTCTCTTGTCACGAACGCTTTTTCAGCGCCCCGGCGAAGGGAAGAATGCGGAGCGCGTCCATCATCTTTCGCAGATATTACAGCTCTTCTTCCACAGATGCAAGAAAGGCCTATAGGACTGGGCAACAGAGAGAACAGATATAGAGATCAACAGAGAGGACAAGCTATACCACAAGATCAAGAGAGGAAAAAAATGTATATGTATGTGTGTATGTACATATAAGTGGAGAGAGAGAGACAGAAGTTGGTGGTGGTGGAGGGAAGAGTTAAAAAGAGGAAGAGACAAAGGAGTTTTTTTGTCCAGACGCATGCAAAGATCGTCTGTTCGCCTGCGTGCATTTCTCCACGGAGATATGCAGCTGGAAGAACGATCGATCCACAAAAGAAAGAGAGGAAGGTCTCTGTCGAGTGCATTGCTGCACCACACGCAGAATCCTGCTGCTGTTTCTTCTCTGCACGTCTCCTACGCCAGCCGCTCTTTTCGTGTTTGTTCTTCTTTCTTCTTCTTCCACGTCCACGTGCTGCTTCTCCACCCGCTACTGACTCGGCTTCTTCTTCCTACCACTGCATCTTCTACTGCTACTGCTGTTGCACTGTTGCTGTTGTTCCTTACTGCTGCTGTTGCAGCGCTGCCGTTGCTGCTGTTGCTGCTGTTGCTGTTTGCTGCAGCACTCAAAAAAGTGGGCTGGTGCGCTTTTTGATCTGTACGGATGTTGCAGCTCGGGATCGATATTCGAGTGGGGTCTCTATTTAAATGTTTTTCTATGCCTGCTTTGATGTTTCTGTTTAGATTCATCCTCTATACATGCACGCCGACGTCTCTGTCTCCGCCATGGGCTGCGGCTGTCTCTCCTGTCTGTCCCTTTGTGCATGTGTTGTCTCGCTTGCAAGAAGAGAGAAAAGATGATATGGGCATGGCCAGCGGAGGCAAAGACGCTGCACGCATGTCTGCATGCGCAGAGTTTATGCATAAGACATATATGTGCATGCATGCATGTGGAAGAGTTCATCTGTACGTATGAGCCTGGAGAAGCAGCCATATAGCTTTACCCACTTCATCTCATCATTTATCATGGCTTACTTGGTCCAGGCGAA
>JAEOAE010000197.1:0-10315 GCA_036365155.1 Meriones psammophilus | reverse complement strand
GAAGCCTGGAAACCTGAGTTTGATCCTTGTTTCCTGAAAAGGTGGAAGGCAAAATGATTGCACAGAGTTGTCATCTGACCTTTCCATGTGTTCACTAGTATTCAACCTTCACCCACATCATGAACACCCCACACAGAAAATAAAAAAAAATAAGACATTGGACTGTATTTAGAGAAACTTCTTGCTGCTCCAAAATGTCATGCCATTTTACTTTTCAGTCTCTTACAGACATAGTCTTACCCAGACTGCCAGTGGGGAGAATCAGCTTTGTTTTTAATCTTGTTCAGTTTTCAGTTACATTGTTCTTCTCCTTACAACATTTTTATTTAGTTTGTTTTTTGATACAAATTCTCTCTACAGAGCCCTGGCTGTCCTGAGATTCCCTATGTAGACCAGGCTGGCCTTGAGCCTACAGGGATATGCCTTCCTCCGCCTCCCAAGTGCTGGGGTTAAAGACTGTGCCCAGCTTCCCCAACAACAATTTTGAAACAATAACAAACTTGAAAAATGTTCCAAGTATGGTACACAGTTAATTGCTGTTTTATTTCGGATATTTTGAGAGGAAGCTGCTGACCTTAAGCCCTGTCACTTGGAATGGTTTATTTACAATTTTATGCAAGAATGTTTTCCTACATAATGACAGTGCAGTTATCAAAATAGTAAATTCATGCTAACATAGAATTCCATTTAATTTTGGTTTGGATGACTATGTTATTAAAAAAATGTCAAAAGAAGTTGGTACATTTAAGTGTTGCATTGTTTCATTATCTCTTTAGTCTCTTTCAATATGGAACAGTTCCCTCATCTTTTTCATGATCTTGTCACTTTTGATGACTACACATCACTTCATTAATTTATTTGTTTATTTTATATACCACTCAAAACCCCACTTCCTCTTCTCCCAGTCCCACGCTTTCACCCACTTTCCCCATATACCCCCCCAACAACCTACCCTGGCACATCAAGTTACATCAGGATTAAGTACCACCTCTTTCACTGAGGCAAGACAAGGCAGCCCTGCTAAATAGGATCAGAGGAGGCAACAGAGTCCAAATGAGAAATAGCTCCTGCTCTAGTTGCTAGGGAACCCACTTGAGGAAAAGCAGCCCATCAGTTTCATATGTGTAGAGGGCTACTAGTCCAGGAATGTTCTCTTGTTAGAGGTTAAGTCTCTATGAGGCCCCATGGTCCCAGGTTACCTGGTTATGTAGGTCTTCTTGTGGTGTCCTATCCCTCCAGCTCCCTCAATCCTTCCTCTTGACTCTTCCACAAGACTCCCCGAATTCTGCCTAATGTTTGTTTGGCTGTGGGTCTCTGCAACTGTTTCCATTTTCTGCTGGATGAAGCCTCTCAGATGACAGTTATGCTAGTTTCCTTCTACCAGCATAGCAGAGTATTATTAATAATGTCAGAAGTTGGGTCTCTCCCATGAGTTGGGTCTCAAGTTATGCCATTCATTGGATGACCATTTCCTCAATCTCTTTTCCATCTTTTACCGCTGCATATATTGTAGGCAGACAAACTTGGGTCGAGGTTTTGTGAGTTGGTTGGTGTCCTCCTCCCTCCACTGGCTACATGATGTGTCCACTTTAGTCCCAATAATCCTGTTGCTAGGAGTCTCAGCCAGCATCACCCCCATATCTTACCAGTCACCTCCAAAATTCCAGGTCTTCATCTTGTCTCACAGATGCCCCAACACAAATTTTCCTTTTCTTCTAGCCCTCTCATCCCCACATTTCCTACACCTGAAACCCCCTCCTGTTCCTTTCTTTATCCCCTTCTCCTACCCAGTTCCTCTCTCCCTCCACTTCCCATGTCTGTGATGTTTATTTTATTTTCCCTTCTTAGTGGTAGTCAAATATCCTCTTTTGAACCCTTCTTGTTACTTAGTTTATTTGGGTCTTTGGGTTGTACCATGGTTATCCTTTACTATATGGCTAATACCCCAGGTTAGTTATTTTTGTAGAAGGTCTTTCAGCTCTCTGTGCTCTCATGGATCATGGATCAATACATACACTTAGACAAGGGTATCACAACAGTGGCACACAGTGTCTTGTCAGGTGGTGCATACTTTTACCTTAATTACTTATAATAAGTGTCTGCCAGGATTTCCTACTGAAGAGTTAATACCCTGCACCCCCATGAGAACCTTGACACTCTGTGTCTTGGTCCTCATCAGAATGTTAATGCACTTGCCATGTGCTTACATCAATATGGATTCATGATTTATGTGCCTTCTGTAGTGGACTGTACTGTTATTGTTTGTTTTAGTTTGCTGGGGCAAAGTGAAAAATGATTTATAAATAAAGGCTTTACTTTTCACAGTTGTGAACTCTGGAAAATCTAAAGTTAAATTATGAGGTCTAGTTGGGGCATGCTTGTCTACAGTCCTTTTCTCACTTCAAACTCAGTGTTATAAAAGGCCATGATTTTATAGGATCATTTCAGTAAGGTTATGAACCTGTTATAAGGACTTCACCTCCAAGACCTAAGTACCTCCCAAATATCTCATGCAGTTCTATTACTTTGGGTCTTTGGACTTCAATGTAGGAATTTTGGGAGGACATAGATATGCAGATCATTTTGATGTTTGAATTGTTTTGTCATTTGACCAATGAGAGCTTATATATCCGGCTTCCATGTCTTTTTAAAAGAATTTTATTACTTATACAGTGTTCTGCCTGCATATATGCCTGCAGGCCAGAAAGAGGGTAACAGATCTCATTATAGATGGGCTGGTTGTGAGCCACCATGTGGTTGCTGGAAATTGAATTCAGGATCTTTGGAATAACAGCCAGTCCTCTTAACCTCTGAGCCATCTCTCAACTCCTTCTTTGTCTTTTTGACATGTTCCAATTCAATCATTCTTTGAGCAGCACTACTTTTGACCCAAGATATTTCTGGCATACATATACACCCATTTCTTCTCCTTTGTGGTATTAAGCCTCTAACATGTGGCCACTTACACACTAAGCAAGTGTGGCCCTGTAATCAATTATTCCTGTAGGGTTCCCTGCTTTCTCTCAGTGGAGTCTAATTTACACTTTCCCTTATAGCTCAGGCTAACCCCAAATTTATGATGCAGTCAAGGATGGCCTTGGCCTTGAAATTCTCATCTTCCTGCCTATATCTCTAGTGCTATGATTATGGCTGTGTACCCTCAAGGCCAGTTTCTGTTATCCTAGAAATGGAATCTGGGGCATACTACATGGTAAGCAAGCATTCTGATCAATAGAGCTGAATCTCCAGCCTTAGCAATAGCATTGTTTGTTTATATTGAGATTTAAAATACAGTTTGTTCATTCATTCATCAGTTGGTGGATATTTATATTTCCAGATTTTGGTTATTCAGAATAAAATAAATATTTGACAGGATCTTCAAATATTGGCATGTTTTCTTGGTTTAAAACTGAAAAATTCTTAGATCATAGGCAAGTATCTGCTTATGTTTATATGAAACTGTCAATGGGTTGTCCCCTCTCACTCAGGAAGCCTCAGGGTTGATCTTCTGGCTTCAGCTGCCCCTCCACTCACCAATTTTGGCATTTCAGATCCTGTGCCCCTCAGATCTGGTGTGCGTTTGTCACCAACATCTTGGATTACCCTCCTCTGCACTTTCTTATAACAAATCTTAAAGTCCATGGAACATTCACTCTGAAATTCCCAAGGGAACAAGAATAGGCCAAGAATCAATCTTCTCATATGTAAAAGCAAGCTAATAATCAAGCATTTTATTTGAACGGTTTCCCACAATTTTTCTTCTATATCTTGTTCTTTTTATTTTAGTCCTTAAATGAAATAATAAGCAAGATATATTACTTGTGTAAATTTGATAATGTCTTCATTTCCTGTACAATAGTAATTGCTCTACTTACTTTTAATTCATTCTTACACAATTTTTGAAGACAAGAACAGAATGCAGTAGTTCTATAGCTAGGTGATATGTATGACAGCTAGATGATCAATGTTCTTTCTGTGCAAGCATGACAACATAAATTTGATTCTCAGAATTCACAGAAAGGTGAAAGTATGTGTTAAACAAGATGGCCTCTGCCTTCCACATGTAGCTGTCATTGCTTTGTGCAAAGACACCACAAGGATAATTGCTTAAAAAAGCTTAAGCTCCTGTAAATGTACTGCATTATTTATTTTGCTTTCACACAGAAACGTGTCTAGAAGTGTACTATCAAGTTCAGTGATGTATGAAAACACCTTAAGCAAAAGTTTGCTAACTGCCTTCAGTTCATGTTATATTATCTTGTGCAAAGATTCCACGTGGTCAGTTGCTTAAAAATGCTGAATGATGGCAAACTGAAATGTGAGGAATGGATTTTAAGGGTGTGGGATAGTGATGAATTAATCCAGAACCTCTTGAATGAAGGGACTACAACGTTTTCCTGAAGAGACTGACAAATCCCCTAAAACTTTTAGCATTTCTGCAGTCCTTCCCCACACCTACTACCATTCACAAGAATAATTTTACACAAGGATAAAGGGAAAAATCAAACTTTATTGTATCTATTGTATGCTAGTTCTGAATTAATATGGATTCTTGGAGATACCAAGAAATATTGTAGTACTTCACATAAAGGAGGGGCCTCAAGAGGTCAGGTGTTTAATAGAGTTTTGGTCAATGCCCAAATTACAATAGGTCCAGTGCACCTCTAACTCATACAATGGGTATTTACCCAGTCCTAGAATCCCAGGATAATGGGGATTTTCACATTGGCACCTGTACCTGTGGAGGTGTTATGGGTTTAGGAATAAATATTCACACTAACCACTCAAACACCAAACTCAGACTGATGGAAGTTATTGAATGCTAAACAAAAATTGATCATTCAGGGCCATAATCTGGATTCAGGAGCCAGAATATGATGCTGGTTTGTTTCTAAGCTAGGCTTTTTATTCATAAAAACATAACCAGGTAACAACCAGGTAACCAGGTGTATGAAAAAAGATTGAGCCATTGACATGGGAAATCTTTCCACTTTTTATTTTCATAGACTTAAAAGTTCTTGTCATATATGTCTTTCACTTGCTTCGTTAGAGTTAAAGCAAGATATTTTATTTTATTTTATTTGTGGCTATTGTGAAGGGTTTTGTTTATATAATTTCTTTCTCAGCCTATTAACTTTTTGTATACAGGAAGACTACTGATTTTTTTAATGTAATTTTGTGTCAATCACTTTGCTGAACATGTTCATCAGCTGTAGGAAATCTCTGGTAGAATTTTCAGGGGTTACTTGTGTATACTATCATATCATTTGTGAATAGTGATTGTTTGACTTCCTACTTACCAATTTGTATCCCATTAATCTCCTTTAGTTGTTATTGCTTTAGCTAATTTTGTCTATAGAGCTGTCTTTGTACAAATAAACTCTTTTAATAAGTTTTCTACCATAAAAGAAAACTCCGTCAATTTGGTACATACCTTTGCTGACTAAAACATCTTGACTAACAATTATGATGTTTTGGGAGTTACAGTATATCTTTTGATTTCCTTCTTATGTTAAAGTTAATGTCAAACAGTTTGGTATTATTCTAATAGGCTTGCAGCATGTGTAAGTTACTTGATCTTTGTCAATGCAACTTTTAATAACAGTTTTTAAGATTTTGTGTTTCTAATGTTTTAACTATAATACATTGTTAAGGTTTGCCAAGCCAATCAGGAAACTGACCAGGAAGGATGATCAAAGGAAAAGAAATAGGAGAGGGAGCCCAGTATTTCTTCTCTAGAATTAGAGACTGGCTACGGCTGCTAAGGAAGAAAAATAAAACCCTTACAAAAAAAAAAAAAAAAAAAAAAAAAAAAAAAAAAAAAAAAACAGCATCTAGCCAAAAGTGCAAAGGGTTATAAAAAGGGGGCCCTTTGTTCTGAGATTAGCTCCTGACATAATTAAAGGAGACCCAAGGACCCCTTCTCCAGCTACCAGGGCCTGGGCATTTTAATGTAGTAGCAGGAGCAATAAAAACAGCAGCCAAGCGTGTTAACTTATGGGACAGGGGGCGAGGAGTTGACGTCACAAAGCTCCTGCCCAATTGTGATGCCAGGGAGAGTATGGTGTGAGAGAGAGATTTACAGACACCAGAACCAGGGGAAAGGCTGTGTAAGGTCTGAGGACAAAGATGTGCCACAGCGGCCTGCAGCACCTAGAAGATGCTTCCAGAGCCTATTTCCAGGCTCCTAGCCAAGCCACCAGGTGAGAAGCTTAGGAACACAGGCTTATGATGGTGGGAACAGCACGCATGGGATTCTGGGATTTGTAGGCAACATCTTGGCCACAGTTCAGGCAGCCTACTGGGAGAGACACAGACTCGTGACTACAAGCAATCCCCGGATGCATTGCGCCGCCTGGACGCAGTTTTTATAGTTCTCAGAATCCCAGAAGTCCTTGCTCCAAAGCCATGTTTGTAGTTCATAGGCAGGTGGGTGTCTGTAGCAATGCATCTTGGGACCGTTGGGCCTTTCGTGACCAGCGAGAAACGAAGGGATGAAGGTCCGTCTGTGACTAGAGGGTTTGTGTTTACATCCCCGTGGCGGGGGCCAGGGAGATGGCGGGGCGGCCTTGTAGCCTCCGAGCCCGGAAGTCTGTGCTCTCTCCGGGGCGGATACTGGAAGCGAAGCCCAAAGGGGCGGGACTTCTGCTAGAGACGCACTGCTACCCGGAACGGTTTTCCCAGGTCAGCAATCTTCTTATCCCAAGCAGTTATGAATTCATAGTCCTGCTCACACGTGGGGTGGGGGAGGGGAGGAAGGGGAGTATGAGGGGTTTTGGGGTTCCCCGCTTCTGTCCACTCCTGGACTTCCATCCATCTGCCTGGAGTCCCTGAGCGGCTCGGCAGAACCGCAGGCAGGGGGATGGCGGGACGAGATATTGATTGTTCTGGCGTCCTCTGCTGGCCTGCTGGTGCACGAGCAGGGAGGATCCTATAGATAATTTTTAGGGGGCTGGGGGTTGAGTAGGTAAGGTGCGCTGGGCTTAGTTGTTAGGGTCCTGGGGACTCAGTACAGAAGGATCTGGCCACCTCTGCTGTTCTAAAGGCATATACATATGGGCAAAGAGAACAAGTAAGAGATGGAGGAGGAAGAAGAGGGAAGGAAGGAGAGAGAGAAGAAAGAAAGGAAGGAAAAGAACAGAAAGAAATCTGTGTGGCTTTGCAGAAAAACAACCAGCTAATTGAAACTTGGGTACTATTTAGTGTTGATTTGCTGAATTTGAACCAACATACACAGGTAAAAGTGCAGGTATTCTGTACTCACATAAGTAACTGAAGTTTTTCCACATGGTAAATAAATTATTTTCAACCAGAAGGAAGGTGTAGAACATGGCAAACCAACACATTTTATTTTGAGTCCCTATCAAATAGTAATGACTTGACGAACTTTTTCAGAGGAAGCTTCTCATATTTGAAAACAAGAGCTATCCCTGGCTTAATGAGCTCTTTCTAGTCTTCTACAGCCTCCCAGTACCCAGGAGATTTTTACTTCCATAAATTCTGGATTGACAGGTTTGATTGCATCTCCTGCTTTGCTATGTGAAAATCATGACCAATGCCCAATTTCTATAGAGATTAAACCAGAAGAAAATGATGTGGTGACCCTTTCTGAGCCCAGCTATTCCATATGGAATGCAGTGTCCTGTGCCCTCCATAAAACGCTGTTGAACAAAATTGAAATGGGATCTAAAGCATACAGAAACATGGACCCGGCTTTTTCATGCCAGGTAAGCCTCACTGGTAAGCAAGGTAGCATCAGATCTTATATTATTGGTGAATAATTCACTGTCATCAAGCCAATAAAACATTTTCACCTTATAGGTGAAAGTACAAATTAAAATGGAAAAAGGTTCTGTCAACGTGTATGTGTATATATCTGTATCTTAAATGATTTGGAGACTGAAAGCACTCATTTGAAGACATTTAATTTGAATGTCTTTCAACAAATGCTTTCCTAGTGTGAGATGAAATCCTGTAAGATATATGTGTAAATATGTAAAAATATGGCAAGTTCAATAAACAAAATTTTTATGATTTCATGGAATATGTCCAGTGCCATAAGATATATATATACAAGAGGACTGTATCCAAAGCAACCATTTCAAATAAAATAGAATCTATATTTATGGCAAAAAAAACATAAAAAAGATTCTTTTGTGGACAATAAATAGCCTGTCTTAGAGTCAGAAAAAAAAATTCTGCTCAGTTCCCTCTCTTCATCCACTTCTGCTGTCTATTCCGTTTTCTATTCTGGGTGACATTCTGGCACCCTCCTGTGGGACCTCCTTGTTATTTAGCTTCTTTGGATCTGTGGATTGTAGTACACAGTTATCTTGTATTATAGGTCTAATATCCGCTCATAAGTGAGTATATACTATGTGTTTCTATCTGTGTCTGTGCTACCTCACTCAGGATGATTTTTTTCTAGTTCAATCCATTTGCCTGCAGTTTCCATGATTTCTTATTTTTAATAACTGATTAGTATTCCATTGTGTAAATATACCAGAAGTACTTTATCCATTCTTCTAGATTTGAGGGACACCTAGGTTGTTTCCAGTTTCTAGCTATTATGAATAAAAAGCTATGAACATAGTAGAACAATTGTTCTTGTTCTATAATGGAACATCTTTTAGATATATTCCCTGGAGTGGTATAGCTGGGTCTGGAGGTAGAACTATTTCCAATTTTCTGAGAATGCACCAGATTGATTTCCAGAGAAGTTGTACAAGTTTGCACTCCCATCAGCAGTGGAGGAATGTTCCCTTTTTACCACATCCTCACCAGCATATGTTGTCACTTGAATTTTTTATCTTAGCCATTCGAGTGGTGTAAGATGGAATCCTGGAGTCATTTTGATTTCTGTTTGTCTGATGACTAAGGACTTTGATGATTTCCTGTAGTGCTTTTCAATCATTCAAGATTCCTCTGTGTTGAATTCTCAGTTTAGCTCTGAAACCCATTTTTAAATTGGATTAGTTGATTTGTTGGTGTTTAATTTCTTAAGTTCTTTGTATATTTTGGGTTTTTAATGCTCTGACTGATGTAGGGTTGGTGCTGTTATTTTCCCAATTTGTTGGCTGATATTTTGTTCTTTTGATAATGTCCTTTGACTTTCAGAAGCTTTCCAGTTTCTTGAGATCCCATTTATTAATCGTTGATCTCAGAGCCTGTGCTGATTTGTTCTATTGTCTCCCATGTTAATGAATTCCAGACTTTTTTCTACATGACTTGTCTTCTAAATGATTTAGAGTCTCTGGTTTTATGTCGAGGTCTTTGATCCACTTGGACTTGAGTTTCTGCATGGTGATACAAAGGGGTCTATTTGCATTTTTCTACAGGCAGACATCTACTTAGACCACAACTATTTGTTGAAGATGCTGTCATTTTTCCATTGTATGGTTTTGTCTTTGTTGAAAGTAAAGTTTTAGTAGGAATGTGGGTTTATTTCTGTGTCCTTATTCCAATTGTACCGGATTTGTCTTCTCTCAAGGGTGTTTTTTGGTTCTCTGACCATTATTTCTTACCTTTTTCAGACCCATGAGACTTTGGGTATTTGTGGGCACCTTGTGCACAAACAGCCAATGTGAAGGTATTTGGGGGAAATCCTAAGGAAAAAACCTATTGTTTTCCTGAGCATATCTTAAATGATAATATAGGAACCATATGCTGAGGTTTGGTTGACCTCACTGTTTGTCCTTGTGAAATATTGAAGATTCTGGAAATCAAGGCAGGGCCAGCATGGCTCCTGTTATCATGCTTTGCCATACTTGATTCACTTTAGGACACCATCCTAGGGAATTTACTCTTTTCCATATTCTCTGGAGAGGTGCACCAGCTTGGGTGACCCCATCAAAAAGGAATTCACCAATTCCATTTTGATAACTACGTTTGCTCAGGAGGAAACAAATAGCTGCTTGGTTATAACATTCATTTTGGTTTGAGAAGGTATTAGGATGGTAAGAAAGGAACTTTGGTACCTAGAAAATCATAGCTACACTGAGAATTTGCTGTGATGAATGAGAGGGGGAAAAAGCAACAATACCAAGTTACATTGATGCTTCCTGTTGTGTGTTTTGGAAGATGTCACATTATTAAACATTTTGTATGATCGTGGTGAAAGCCATGCAGTTACTAATTCCAGGATAATAACAGACATTTTCCTGGCTGGTTCAGTGATGTCAAGCACACATCAGGAAGTGTTCATGTTCTTGGAACTGTTGGAGATGCTTCACTATCATTTGGAGCTAGCTGGAAGGTAGGGTGCTGATGGTATTCTGGGTTTAGGCGAGCACAGTTTGGGAGAATGTGAAGATTG
>JAEOAE010004153.1:0-10255 GCA_036365155.1 Meriones psammophilus | reverse complement strand
CAGCAGCAAAAAAGGACGACTGCAGCAGCAATAGAGAGTCACGAGAAATACAACCGTCGCCCAGTGATACGGTGCAGCAGCAGCAGCAGGCAGATTAGAGAGCGTCTGCAGCAAAACAGGTCTCCGGACATCGAATCGTTGAGCAATGTTCAAAGGAGAAGAAGCGTCTTAGCACCAGCAGCAGCAGCAGCCGTACAACAGGGAGTACACCTAAACGACCTCTGCAGAGCAGCAGCTGCATCAGACGTAGCAACAACAACAATGCCTGCAACAGCAATACACAAAAGATATGCCTATGTACACACATAAAATAATATAATAATATATATATATATATATATATACAACAGTGCACATATATAGAAGCATGAGATGAAGACAGACCTGGCTGCTGCAGCAGCAGCAACAGCAAAGAGGACGCTGCTGCAGTCAGAGGACGCCGAGACGAGAAAAGAAGAAGAAGAAGCAGCAGCACGCAGCAGCAGCATCTAGTGGCAACAGCAGCATCGGGGTCAGTGGAGACATTGGGGGATAGGGTAGGCGCAGCAATGCCTTGGCGATGTATCATGAAGTCACCGCTGCAGCTGTTCCACAGCAGCAGCAGCAGACGAGGGCAGCAGCAGCAGCAGCAATATCAGCAGCAGCAGCAACAGCAGCAGCATCTTCAGCAGCAGCAGCAACATCAGCAGCACCTTCAGCCGCAGCAGCAACTCCGCAGCACCACCTTCACCTTCAGCAGTAACAGCAACAGCGGCAGGATATGCATGAACAACAGCAACGAGAGCAGCTCAGTTCCCATGAGAAGAGCAGCAGCAGCAGCAACAGCGCAGCGCAGCAGAAACATTTTGCACCTGTAGGGACTACTGCGGTAGCACCAGCAGCGGCACTGGCAGCAGCAGCAGCAGCAACGGCGGCGCTTGAGCAGCACATTTTTCGCCCAGCACGCATCAGCTGTAGTAGCACGGACGGGAAAATACCTTTAACATAGAAACATGCATATTTACAAAGAAGCATACAGTCAAACATACACATCTATACATCTATATATCTATACATATATCTACATATGTATATAGATGTATATAGATATATAGAGATATACATATATATATATATATAGTGAGAGAGAGAGAGAGAGAAGGAGAGACTAAGGGAGGAACAGGCACACACATCCGTGTAGAAAGAGACAGAGACAGATAGAGAAAAAGAGAAAGCGCCGCACAGAGCCACGAGCACCAATATATACATATATATATATATATCTATATATAAGTATCTATATATATGTATATAAGTCGAGCTATGTAGAGTAGGAGAATTTGCAGAAGAAGAAGAAGGAAAAAGCAAAAGAAAAGGAAGAAGAAGAGGAAGGGACGTACAGAGAGGAAGAGTCGATGCAGCGCCGATAAAGCGCTCCGCGTTGGTCGAGGAAGGGGAGAGAGACACAACACCCGACATCATCAATCCATTAGGTTCATGCCCACCTGCATGCAGGCGGAAGAGAAAGAAAAGAAAGAAAAGAAAACGAAGAGTGCTGTACAGAAGTGAAGATGAAAACGCAGCTGCAGAAGATGCACACATCCCTCGTCGGAGACAGGCAGAGCAGCAGGGAGCGTCGTCGGGCAGCAGCAAAGCGGCAGCAGCACTTGTGGAAACATCAGCAGCAGCGGCACTCCCATAGCAGTGGCAACAGAGAGAAGACAGACGCAGAGAAGTCGTAAGCATCCGAAACCCCTGCGTGCCTGCAGTAGGTAACGACCCAGTAGCCGCAGCTAGATGCACTGATGGAGCTGCAGCAGCAGCTCAAATGCCACCGAGAGCAGCAGCCGGCCATATAAAAAGCAGCAGTCGTCCAGCAACAACAAGAGAAGAAGAAGCAACAGCAACGCCAACGCAGAGTAGCCCGTCTGTCTGTGCCGGCTCTTCGGGGTAGCTGGTGCTGAGACAGCTGCTGCTGATCCAGATATCGCTGACGCTGCTGCTGCGCGCCTCTGTGGTGCTGCGCAGTTGGAAAACTCCACCTTCTTCTCTTTCTGTTGCTGCGCTGCTGCTGTGCGGAGGGTCTACCTCCTCTAAAAAACGCCTGCTGCTGCAGCTGTGCTCCTGCTCTTTGCAGTTGTTACTGCCTCACGACGCCCACAAGCGCGCGATTGCTCCCCGCAGACATTCAACCCGTGCTGCTGCTGTTCTTCTCCCGCTGCTACCGCTGCTGTCTCTCTCTCCCGCTGCTGCTGGTGTTTCTCCTGTTCTTCTCTGGCCGCTGCTGCCGCTGCTGTGCTTCTCTGGCCGCTGCTGCTGCTGCTGCCACCTCGCAGTCGTCTTGCCTTGCCGCCTCTGGATTACCTCGAACTCCTTCTTGTAGGCGCTTAGCACCGCAGCAAAATATTGATCCACTGCCCATGCAGCAGGGCAACACACGCAGCAACAAACAGCAGCAAAGCCGCATGCCCTACGCGCATGTCCAGGGCAACCTAAGCCCACATCATCTCACACCTCAATATCGACCACACAATATATATATATATATATATAGATAGAGAGAGAGAGAGTCAGACAGACACCTATCTATCTATCTACATGTAGAAGGAGAAAGGTTGACATAGGCTGAAGAGGACACCTACATATATATATGTGTAGACATAGCTATCTTGACAGAGACATATAGATGGATATAGAGATACAAAAAACAGAATATAGAGACATTAAATAGAGGATGGAAGTCTGCGGTGAAAGTTGAATCCAAGGCATATCGCATGTTAAGAAAGGAGACACACAGCGGAAGAAGGCGGGTCCGCCAGCAGACGCACGACTCTTCATTCTGATCTGCTGACTGTAATTGCCCACCATTTGTCTAGCTGTACAGTCCTCCGTAGAGAACAGAGAGAGTCTGCTCTTCTATGACTCCCCGTGCGTGCGAATACAAAGTGTCAAATGTTGCCAGAGACTCACTTCTCATGTCTCTCGTGATGCGACGTCTCTCTTCATCGACATATACACACATACGACGCACACGCATAGAATATATGTATATATGTATATAAACACATGTGTCTATATACATATGCAGAGAGAGAGACATAGATACACATAGATATGTATGGAAGTACAAAGCTACACGTGTGTATATAGAGAGGAGAGACAGATAAATATAGACAGGAAGTAGATATATAGGTGTGTGTAGAATGACACACATAGCAAGAGAGATACAGATAGACAGTCGTTAGAGCTACATAGAAACATAGACAGATGCAGATACGTAGGGACATCCATCATGGACAGATATGCACCCGCTGGCCTCGATATGGAGAAAGTTGATTGCCAGAGGATCGAGCTGCAGCCTGTTCGTCGTGCGTTGCCACAGTCACCAGCAGCAGGAAGGCAGCGCTGCGGATGCACAGCAGCACAGCGAAGAGCACTCTGTGCAAAACAACAGCAGCAGAGAAGCAGGGGGATTCCTTTCTCCAGGCCAGGAGGTAGTAGGGCAGGAGCAGGAGCAGCGGCAGAGTCGCCCCCCCAAGCAGCCGCGGCAGCAAAGTAGCAGCAGCAGCCCCAGGCACTAGCAGTAGCACCCAGGGCAGTCACCCGGCAGGAGGAGGTAGTCGCAGCAGTGCAGAAACTAGCAATAGCTAAGTGTGTAGTCAGAGGGACATCGCGTGGTGTACAACAGCAACGGCGGCAGCAGCAGCTCGACCAGCGGAAGGTCTCCCTCGAGACCAGCGAACCAGCGCGTGTCATAGACTGCAGCAGCAGCAGGGCGCCAAAAAGAAGCACTGTAGCAGCAGACGTTTTAGGAAGAGATGCAATGCCAGGAGAATGAAAGGGAAGAGCAGCAGCAGCAGCAGATGCCAGCAAAGACAGCACAGAACAGAGACAAAGGCCGCATACCTTACATGGACAAGCGAGTTTTTAAAGAGGATAACCATATATATATATATATATCGGTAAATGTATATCTATCTATCTCCACATCTCTGCTGCTGCTGTCACTGCTGCTGCTGCTTTTCCTCCTGCTGCTGTCACTGCTACCGCTGCTGGTGCTGCTTTCACTGCCGCTGCTGCCGCTCACTGCTGCTGTTGCTGGTCCTGCCCGAAAATCGCTGTTTCTCCAGGTCGATTCTCGTGAAGGCCCTTGAACGTACGTGAATGAAGGCGTTCTCGAGGAGGCACAGCGTCTGCGTGCGCATTTTCTTCTCGCAAGACAAAGACAGAACTTCCTTTCGCAGGGGGCTGGACAATGGGCTCTGCCCATCTGTCCTCCTTACTGTGAAAACAAAGAGCTGCACCAGCGCACACTCCTACGCTCAGCGCCCCTATATATGTGCTTGTGTATAAGTATGCTCTTCTATGCATATATGTGTATATGTACATGTGTCGGCTCTTATACAGAGAGATGTTCCACTACGTACAAGAGGAACTATCCCCTAGCAGTACTGCTGTTAAAGCGAAGTAGGTGGGGTATCAAGGCAGAGGTAATCGTTCCTGCCTGCTCAGGGAGGAAGCAGAGCAACCAAAGGCACACCCTCTATGAAGAGGGACAGAGAGATCCAAACATACATATGCAGACAGACACATACATATCTATACATATACATATATATATATATATACATATATAGAGAGAGACATATGAAGAAGGGTGGAAGCCCACTGGCATGTGTTTTCTGCGTGCTGTCGCTGCGGGGTGGCAGAGGAAGAAGCGTTCGTCATTTGAAACGTAAAGAGGGACTCGCCGCTGCAGCAACTCGAGCAGCTGCTTCCATCCGTGGAACGGCCTCTGCAGCAGCAGCAAAACAACAGCAGCAGCAGAACAACAGCAGCAGCTGTAGATGAACAACCGCAGCCTCAGCAGGAACACAGAAACATGGTGAGGAGCAACCGCGCCGCCATTCGAAGGCGCGAATCCCCTTCTTTACAACTCTTGTGCACGTCCAGCTCCATACGCAGCCACGACCACCACCATATTACCTCCACGCAGGCACATATCCACTAATATATATATATATATAGGCGTACAGATATGTACAGACATATATAAATATATATATATATATATATATATATGTAGCCCGTATAGATATATATATACACACGTGTGTATATAGAGAGGAGAGAGAAGAACAAGGAGTTCATGGAGAAAAGGAGAGCATGGACAGACGCGTGCACCGGGAGGCATGCCCGTGTATCGGAAGTGCATTGAAGCAGAGACAGCTCCTTCTTGAAGGTACATCGAAGGACTGTTCAGCGTGCAGTTCATGCAAGAGAAAACATATCATCAGCAAAGGCTCTTCAGGTTGATCGGATGCAGAGGGGCAATGGATGAGCTCCTGTTCCTGCCAAAATGTCCCGACATCGCTGACCTTTAACGAGGAGCCATTCTCGAGGGCCGCCGCGACCTCCAGCAGGTGCTGCTGCACGTTCTCCACTTCAGCGCGACGCCCAGTCATCAGTTCAAACAGCGGAGCCACATCATCAGCATCATCATCTGTGCTGCTGCCTTTGCATGCGCTGCTGTGTCCGCGATGGGTGCTGCTCTCGTCCTTGCTGCTGCTGCTGCTGCTGTTCCCCGCTGCTGCTGTCACGATATCTGCTACTGTTGCTGCTGTCACCATGCGAAAAGGTGGGCCAGGAGAGAGTGGAAGCCACTAGCTGCTGTTGCTGCTGCTGCGCCCTCCGGTGTCTGCTGCTTTCTTTTGGGGTTGCCGCTGCAGCACGTCTTTCTGCTGCAACTGTTGTTGGTGCTGCTGCTGCTGCTGCACTGGAGCATGCGCCTCCTGTTGCTGCTGCTGCTGCCGCTGTTGCTGCTGCCGCAGCGAAGGCGCCCGTTGTCTCTGCGAGCAGGTACGACATGCCGCAGCAGCTGCGCGGTCGCAGCGCGAAAGGAAGGGCCTGCAGCGTCCACAGCGGAGCAGATCCACTCGCTGCACTCAGCGCATCCACTCAACAGCAGCAACGTCTCATCGGTTCTTCTACTCTACCTCATCACTTTATTCATCACCATGCATGTACAGAAGGACAGAACAGCTTTATATATATATATATATATATATATATATCTACATAGACCCCCGGGATATATATATATATGAAATATATATGAAACCCTGCAGCTCTCCATGTATAAGGAAGAAGAGCTGCTGCGAGAGAACAACAGAATCAGACAGGAAAACACTGGACGTACCCTGGTAAGACGATCTCCTCTGCGACCTGCTGCACTGCTTTGTAATGTCTTCAGCCCACCAGAGGTGATTGATCCGGGCGGTGTGCCTGCAACAGCTGCATGCGCTCAGACCTCTCCAGCAGCAGCAGAGCACATTGAAACTTGCATTTGCTGCTGCCTTGCCGAATGAGAGCACTGCCCAGCGACAACCCACAGGAGCAGCCACGGCAGCGCATGCAGCAGCAGCAGCAGCTCCAGTACCACAGCTCTCCACGTGTCCTGCCCCACCTAACGGCCAACATATACAGCGAGACAAATATATATATCTATATATATATATATATATATGGAGGCAAAACCAGACATACAGAGACAGATACAGATAAATATATGTATATGTAGGTGGGGCTGTTTATATATAGATATATAAAGAGCGAGAGAGCAGATACACAGAGAGAGATATATAAGTGAATATACTTGTAGAGATATATATATATAGCACAGTTGACTACTACAAAGTCTATCTATATCCGTCCCCTGATCCTCACATGCTCTAATAACATACATCTGTAAATATATATATTTCTGTGTGCAGTCTACTCCGTGTAAGGTGTTTACCCAGAGGCAATACGTGGCGCGTTGCTACGGGAGAGGAAAGTTCATGAGGGTTTCATAGGCACAGGGAAGAGGTCGCTGCCGCTGGACTTGTGGTGCTTCACCGAGGGAAGTCGCGGTGTACGTACACCCGAGCGAGACATTTGCCCGCCTGTATACACAGAGACGTGGAGCAGAAGCAGCGCATCCCAACGTGCCTCCTCCTGCTGCCTCTGAGGGCTGCCTTCTGACGCTGTACCACCAGCTGCGCAGCGTAGCCTTCCCACACCCACGGAACCTGTCACCCACGCGATGCCTGCGACGATCATGCAGCAGTGCATGCACCTGTAGCATGCGCAGCAGCAGAACAGGAAAGACAGCACGAGAAGGAGACGCAAGCTGCAGCAGAGACGACGAAGAAGAAGAAGGAGGCATGATGCACCCACAGCAGGTTTAGTAGTCGGCGCTTCCAGCGGCATAGTAGTGTGAACAACAGCAGCAGCGAGACTGCAGTAAACGTTCAGAACACAGCCAGCGTCTCATCAGGAAAATGAGCAGCAGGAGCTCCCCGGCGAAGCACGTACATCTCCACAGCAGCAGCAGAAGCAGCAGTACAGGACAGGTAGAAACGAACAGCAATGGTGCAGAAGCGTCGGCTGCAGATTCTTTTAACAGCAAACAGCAGGCACTGATACAGAGACGTTACATATTCTGTCTTGAGGAGGTCTAGGAGGTGCAACCTTCGTGAAGACAGGTAGCGCACTCACAGCCATTTCATTCACATACCCCAGCATATATGTATAGAAAGAGAGAGACAGAGACAGAGATTTAGACAAAGAGACAGACACATCGATATAGACCCATGCAGATACAAAAAACCTAGAAAGGAGAAGAATAAAACAGAGTGCAGTTGTCTGCCTGTCACAACAATGTAGAGCTTCTCCACAAACACTATCCATATGTATATTATTGTCTCCAGCAAAGACACTCTCATCTCTACATTGATATACATTGCTAACACCAGGACTGTATATGGTATATATATATGTATATATATATATATATATATATATATATATATATATATCCTCCATATATATAAACAGAGAGGGAGATGAATGGCAGATAGGCGCACAGGCGCTAGTACGTGTACAGACATTCGAGCACATGTACATGAGGCGTGGAGAAGCTGCTTGTGGAGCAGGAGGAGCAGCGATGCATGAATGATTTGCTGCGTTGACCTGTCTTCTGCGTAGTAGGATGCGTGGGGTGTGGTAGCAGCAGCTGTCCCAGAGCCTGCTCAACGTCGTGTCTCTGTAAAGCGCCAGCCCTCCTGTTGCTGCAGCATCGCAGGGTTGCATCCGCCGCAGCAAAAGCTGCGGCGTGCCCTGCGGCGGATGCGCCGCAAAAGCAGCAGCGCCAGTGAACAAGTCTCGGCTGCTTCGTCCAGCTCCTTTAGGAGTCCTGCTGCTGTCCACTGCTGCTGCTGCGAGGTTTTGAACTGCTGTGACTGTTCCTGCTGCTGCTGCTATTGTGGATGCAGTTGCCGCGGTCCTGCTGCAGTAATCGATCTTCTGGCTGCAGCTGTTGCTGTTGCTACTGACAGCCCGACTGCTGCTGCCCTGCGGCAGCAGCAAACCTCGTCTGAATGAGGCAGGCACCCATGATGGAAAGGCATGCGCTCGTTGCTCTGCTGTCGCTTGCTTGCAGCGTTGCATTCACTCGACCTGCTGCAGCCTCTTCTAGCCGCCTATCCGGCTGCTCACTGCTGTTGCTATCGGACGAGGCAACAAGCACCTCTTGCCAGTGGAGCGGTTGCTGCTGCAGCTGCCTCTCGTACGTGCGGAATACTCGCGTCAGCTGCTGGTCTGCTGACGGCCCCACAGCCCCTCCTTTTGCAAACATTTCACCTGCACATGTTGCTGCTCCTGTGCTGTTGCGCCTGGAACAGTCGGAGAGGGCGGCGGTGGTTCTGCTGCAGCAGAGGATGATTCTTCCGTACGTTCCCACGCTGCTGCTGCTCTTGCCTG
Source organism: Meriones psammophilus (assembly GCA_036365155.1). Classification (NCBI taxonomy): domain Eukaryota; kingdom Metazoa; phylum Chordata; class Mammalia; order Rodentia; family Muridae; genus Meriones; species Meriones psammophilus. The sequence continues at coordinate 1,474 of JAEOAE010004153.1, read as the reverse complement.
CCCCGATACTGCCGATGCATGTTGCTTCTTTTCTGCTTCTGCTGCTCCTGCACTGTCTAGCATTGCTGCCGCTTCTGTCATCCGTGACTGGTGCTGCTGCTGCTGCTGCTCCTGCAACCGGTGCTGCAGGCGTCTCTGCCATGCTATTTCTACATGTGTCCCTATGTGATGAAGAGAACAAGCAAAAGACCTGTGCTGCAGTGAAGCAGCTGCAGATACATACGCTTCGGTTGCTAGCGAGGCTGCCGTCTTCATCGCCACTCTTGAGACAGGCATGCATGCTGTTGCTGTCAATCGCAAGTGCGCTAGTAAACCAGCCATCCGTAATTGCCGTTCCTCGGGCTGCCTTTCCTGTCGATACTGCTGCCGCGGATTCTTTTCCTGTCTTGCCTCCTGCTGGCACACAAGTTGTCTTGGGCATGCAAGGAGACGCAGCTGCTGCTGCACAACATCGTCCCTTTGCTGCAGCAGGCAAGAAGCCAGTGCAGGCGTTACGCTCGAGCCTCTGCTGCTGCTCCCAGCCATCCAAGGAAGCCGCCGCATGCTGCAGCTTCAAGATGAAATCTCTGGGAGATGAGCAGCAGCGCGCAGCAGGTGCATTCAATTACCCCGTGTGTCGGCAAAGTTGCTGCTGTTAGAGAGAAGAACATTGCAGAAGAGACGATGAACCTCGAACCTCCCTCCCAGTAGTCTTGACGTTCTGCTGCAGTTGCTGCTGCTGCTGCACTTGCAGTTGCTGCTGCTGCTGCTGCTGCAGTTGCTGCTGCCGCTGCTTTGCACTGCTGCTGCTGCTGCTGCTGCTCTTGCAGTTGCTGCTACTGCTGCTGCTGGTCCCGGTGCTGCTGCTTGTGCAGCAGCATGCTGCTACGGGAGTTGTAGTCGCTGCTGTTTGTGCCGTTGTAACAGCTGCTGCTTCAGCTGCCGCAGCAGCTGCTGCTCCATCTGCTGTTGTAACTGCACTGTTCTTGATTCCTCTTGGAGGAGTTTCTTGACTTGCTGTTGCTGCTCTGGGAGCACTTCCGCTGCTGCAGCAGGTGCCTCCGTTGTTGCTGCTGTACGCATTTCTCCCACAGAGACGCCTCTTCTGATGCCAATGATGGCGAGTTGGCGCATGTATAAGGCGCGTGCTGTGTCGTAGGAAGTATGCAACAGCAGCCCTACGCGCGGCAAGTGCCGGCAGGACATGCAGGAGCCTTCTGCTGCTTCTCAGTTCAGTAATCGAATGAACAGCAGGAGAAACAGCTTTGAAGACGCTGCGTCGCTGAGCGGCTGCTGCTGCTGCTGTTACGGGCAAGTCCCATACGCAGTCGAAGCAGCAGCAGCAGCAGCCATGAGTATGTGAACTGTTTCTGTTCCTGGGCTAGAGAACACACGTCATCAAAGCGAAGTGTAGCTTGTTCGCCTTCTTTTGAGTGTTGCAACTGATACGCGCCAGGTTGTACAACCTCTTCCTCGACATCTAGCAACAGTAACT